>CM060199.1:7863330-7993570 GCA_030562195.1 Nipponacmea schrenckii
AACGTTTAAAGTTCGTAATATTAGCAGGAACATTGAATTTCCTTTCAAATGAAAGAATACTAAGTTCAATATCGCTAAAGTTACTGAGAGTTTTAAGATCATTGAAGAGCTCTCCTAACTGCATCAAAATTTGCCGACGCAGCCCACCAAATTTATCATCTAAACGTTTCTTTGCCCCTGCGTATCCGACACTAGTAACACGAAAACCTTCGATAGCTTTTAAGGCATCGTCTTTCAAATATTGACGCAAATGTAACTTCTTATAACCGTCCGAGCAATTGACCTTATCTACACATTGCACGAAAGCGTCTCGAAACAATTATTGATAATATTTCTTATTTTATTAAATTGTCCTGTTTGATTACGTTTCGGCTTAATGCCTTCAGAAACACTCAAAGTATTATTGCCGTCATTCTCGAATTATCGTACGTATCTGAAGATTGATGGCGTTAATAAAAGACGGATTCCGCGGCGAACTATGCGAGTTGCTCGTCGGGGAGCCAGGGCCAGGTTTGTCGCCTTTTGCCTATTCTTTATGCATAGTTTTTTTTTATTTACATAGGCATCTAGTTCTCGACTTCATGTTTACCAGAGGACTGCTTTTCTAAAAAAATACGCGAATTCTGCGGATTATAGCCACGGCGTAGAGGCCTGCTTTTTTAATGGGGAACCAAACTCTCGAGTTGTCTTTCCTTGATGTAGGGGGCGCGGCGACTATTGCGGTCCTAAAGCGTTGTCTGCAATCATGGCCGACTATGAAAATAGTAAGCGTGATTATGATTTATGGAACCTATCTAAACTTTGAAAAGGAACTAAAATCTAAAATAGGGAAGGTATCTGGTAGAAACAACATTTAACCGAAAGTTACTATCAGTTTTGCACGTCGGCTTAGCTTCGATCGAATGCGTCCGCTGAAAGTTTGTGAGAATCGAAAGTAGTCAAATCTCAAATGACAGACGGGGTTTTGACACACTTCCTTCGCAATTGTCGTTTGTGAATTGTTGATTATTTGAGTTGACAAATACTTGAAATCGTATTGATAATCTTAGATAAACATTGTTTTAGTCCAAACGAGACAAATTATAATGATAACCATGTATGATTAGTACCTGTAGGCTAAAAGTATGGAAGGGAATAGCTGCCATAATTAGATGCAATGAAGAAGTGTCTAATTCCATTGTAATTAGTCAAATGACATGTGTAATAAAACAAAATACCTTAATATCAAAAGACACGTGACTGCTTTTGTTAAAGTAAACTTTTTTAAAACAAAAGTTGTATGTTTAACGGCAAGATCAGTCTTGTTTTTGTAGAATATAGTATTACTAAAGACTTTTTACATTAGATGTATGTCACAAACCCCCCTTCATAACACACTGATTATTTGTCGAGTGCAGTTTCTCCTTTAACATTTCACTTTTGTCATATCTATTTTGTCGTATCTTTTACGTTCATCACATGACCATCACGTGACCAAAAAATAGAAATCATTTAAGAACTGCTCCCAGTGGAATTTATAGTCTTGTTCTTCATGACAGACGGTAAATGAATTTTCGCCATCAATTCCATGATAATAATAATGATTGGGTCAACAATTTATTATGCATAACATTTTCGATTTCCCATTTAAGTTCGCTTATTTAAGCCTTTGCTTAAACTGTCTCTTTGCTAAAGCCCCTTTCCAGGTTAAGAATTGTTTTTCTTTTTCTATATGAAAACATATAATCGCAAAAAAACAAAAAAACTGTTGTGTCTGTGAACATGTTTTGGTTTGAGATTTAATGCAAGGCCTTTAAAGTCAATATTTGAAATGAACTAGGAGACGCGAACTTTTCATTAACCAAAAAATGGGGACATTGCTTGAAAAGGTTGAATTCCACTGATCTATTTAGACACATCTGATTTTTAGGTCGCGGAGCTTCTAAGACAAGCTGCATCCCACCTCACTTCAAATTCCGATGATTTGCCTGTGCCAGAAAACACCCCCCCCCCCCAACAAAAAGCTTTGACCTACTACTGGTACTGCTGCCACCAAAAAATCGGCTCCTCTCCATTCCACTACTACTATTAGGCCTCGGTACTAGTACTAGCCTTATAAAGAGAAAACAGGCGACACATTTCTTGACGGATAGTATTATTAGTATTATTAGTTGACTCCTTATCGGTGGTTTGTGACTGGTTTTCTGGCTCAGACAAAACCTCGGAATTTGAAGTGAGGTGGGATGCAGCTTGTTTCAGTAGCTCCACGACCTTGCTTATGTTGTCTGCTAAGTACAAGTATCTAAATTAAGGGTCTTGATTATCTCTTGAAGCGGTGAACTATATTTTATTTCCGAATGATGTGTCCAAATAGATAAATGCCAAAAAAATAAAGAAAAGTGGCTTTAGCAGCGAGACAGTTTAAGCAAAGGCTTCAACAATCGAACTTAAATGAGAAATCGAAAATGTTATGCATAATAGATTGTTGACCCAAATAAAGAATCATTATTATTATGGAAATTGGTGGCGAAAATTCATTCACCGTCTGTCATGAAGAACAAGACTATAAATTCCACTGGGAGCAGTTCTAAAATGATTTCTTTTTTTTGGTCACGTGATGGTCATTTGATGAACGTAAAAGATACGACAAAATAGATATGACAAAAGTGAAATGTTAAAAGAGAAACTGCACTCGACAAATAACCAGTTTGTTATGAAGGGGGGTTTGTGACTTACATCTAATGTAAAATGTATTTAGTAATATTATATTCTACAAAAACAAGAGTGATCTTGCCGTTAAACATAAAACTTTTGTTTTAAAACAATTTACTTTAACAAAAGTTGTCATATGTTTTTTTATATTAATGTATCTTGCTTTATCACACATGTCATTTGCCTTATTACAATGGAATTAAACACTTCTTCATTGTATCTAATTATGGCAGCTATTCCCTTCCATATAAAAGGCCTACTATGACACGGTCCTCTGCTAACCGGACTGGTGTACAGTTCGGGACTGTCTATTTGCCACTCGTGGTAATTTTAGCAAGGTCGTTATAGGCTTCATTGAAATAATAAGTGGCACGTTTTTATATACCACGTGTTTTTTAAAAACAGGCTTTTGTGATGATTTCTATGTTTGAAGCTACTGTGTTGGTGTAATAAATGTATTCAAAGTGTAAAATATTAATACAGAATCTGTGTTTGTTAGGACTTCAGAAAAAAAGCAAGCGGTGAAATTTGTCAGCCATTTTCTAAACGGTGTATGGTTACTTTTATCCTTCTCCTAATTGACCGCGTGGCAAGTGCTTAAATATCATACAGTAATTCTTCTCCTTTACGCTGGAATTATTATTAGGCTATTAGCCAATTCTATTTTGTGATTTCCAACTTCTGTCGAGGGTCGAGATTATATGTCCATGACACTCATGGAACATCTGCGAGGGTTCTCTTCTTTCCATATAAAAAGGAATGATTTTGTGCATTTTGAAATCTTGGTCGCTTGCGTCACCCTCGTTCGTTCATCCGTCCGTCCGTCCATTCTTCTACAATTGTCCGTTAATGCTCGAGAACAGGGGTTCCTAATAAATTCGTCGTTTAGGCCGATAAATATAAGGATTTTGGTTGCGGGTCACTGAGTACTAGCATTTTCCCGTTTCTTTATTTAGATACTGTTTCCAAATCATGCTTAACCCATTAGAAAAAAAATCGACTTTTTGTGGACCGAATTGAATATTTTCGTGGGCCTTATCGGATCTGGCCGGCAGCCCGGAGTCCAGGAACCACTACTCTCGGTGCAATAGACAATTCTTAGCGGATGTTGATGATACTATATTGGAGAACGCAACAGAAGGGTACAGGGTGTATTCTTGTTCAGTTCAGATTTATACCTCTAATTTTATTTTAGTGGAACAGAACAGAACAAAATCATAATCTCTGTTTCTATTTATGTATCATCTCCTTTACCAGCCTACTCGACTTCTGCAATTCAAATTCCCTTTCTCTCACTTGACATCAAACACTCGAATTAAACATGACTAAGGTTTACTCTGAGGGCCTAGGCCTACATTAGGCTGTCATGCCAACGAGATTTGCAACCGACCGCGGCGCGTTACCCCTCAGGAAGAAAACAACAACAGACCCTGTTCCGTTCCGTTGGTTATTTTTATGCGCCCACATGAATATGTGGACGTATATTGCCGTCGGTCTGTCGGTCCGTCAACATTTGTTGTAGACACTATAGAAGCTACAATTTTCTATGGATTTTAATGAAACTTGGTATGAGCATTGGTGTTGATAAGGCGGCGGTCAAGTTCGATTCGGACGATTTTACGATAAACGATTTTTTAGTTATTGCCCTTGCCTCTATATTGTGTAGACAAAATAGAACCTACAATTTGCAATGGATTTTAATGAACCTTGGTGTGAGTATTGGAATCGATAAGACGGCGGTCAAGTTCGAATTTGAGGATTTTTCAATTAGCGGTTTTTGAGTTATTGCCCTTGACTAAGTCAACTGTGTAAAAATTGCGGATGCTATATAGAAACTACAATTTTAAATGGATTTTGATGAAACTTGGTATGAGTATTGAAATTGATAAGACTGCAGTCTAGTTCGAAATTGACGATTTTTCGATGAACGTTTTTTTAGTCTAGTAAGATTGCGTCAAAATTTTATTGTGGGTGCAATAGAAGCTACAATTTTGAATGAATTTTGATGAAACTTGGTGTGAGCATTGGAATTGATAAGACGCGGTCAAGTTCGAATTTGACAATGTTTTTGATGAACAGTTTTTGAGTTATTGCCCTTGACTTAGTAAAATCTTGTCAAAATTTTAATGTTGATGCAATAAATCCTCCAATTTTCAATGGATTTTGATGAAACTCGGTGAGAATTGGAATTGATTAGACCTCAGTCAAGTTTGAATTTGACAGTTTTTCAGGGAATGGTTTTTGAGTTTTTGCCCTTGACTTGTTGAAATTGCGTCAAAATTCAATTGCATTAAGAAGCTTTAATTTCCAAAAGATTTTAATGGAACTCGGTTTAAGCATCGGAATTCATAAGAAATTAGTCAAGTTTGAATTTCCGACTTTTTTTAACGAATGGTTTTTGAGTTATTGCCCTTGACTTAATAGCGTCAAAAATATTTGTGGGTGCAATATAAGCTACATTTTTTTAATAGATTTGATGAAACTTGGTATGAGTATTGAAATAGATAAGATGGTGGTCAAGTTTGAATTTGACGATTTTCCATGAACAGTTTTTAAGTTTTTGCCCTTGATTTCAATTTTCATTCAGTGTATGTTTTTTGAGTTATTGCTCAATTTATTATTCAAATTCAATGCTCCAAGTGGGCGTATGTTACCTTGCCTGGCAAGCTATCTTTTTTTCCGTTTCGTTCCACAAAATACAAATAACCTTACATCCCACCACTTGCAATGACGGTTTACAACCTTGTGACAGTTTCGTTAATCTTTTCACGCCTAAATTTATTTATAAAAACGTAATAATTTCTAGTCTTTCAGGTGTTAATCTTAAGTAAATTGCCTGTCCGCAAAATAGTCTTACCCTTACCATTCTTATAAATTTCGAGCAGTTATGTTGGAAGTTATTAACCGCTTTCGTTAATCGTTAAAGATTTGCATTCTATATTGTTGGATTTGTTTGTTCCTTTGTTGTCGGATCTAGTAACACAATTTGGTGATGTTCATTCACAGGGCCTCATAACGGGAGCAGAAGGGTTATTTAATTTAGAGACAAAAAATCGTTATGCTAAATTTCATAAGGCCCGGTCAATTCGATATGATATAGAAACATCACATTGCGTCCTTGAGGTCTAAACTGACCCTGACCTTCGAAAACCTACTTACTTAGTTTTAACCATCATTTACCGGAATATTTAGGTTTAGATTGTCTTAAGGTTGTGGAAATGCCAACCATGGGTATTTAAATAAAATTCAAAATTGGAAATATGTTTTTATAGAGGGGAATTACGTATCCAACTCACAATTTGTAGCCAAAGAGGAAAAAGTGTTTTATTAGGACAATAAAGACATTCCGAGTTTTCTTTTTCGAGCACAATGTGGTCAGTCAGGCTAGTTGAGTATTTCCATTTGAATTGATTTATGGTAATACTAGCCTAGATCTAATATTTCCTTTGCGCTTCACTAAAAATATTTCAAAACTTAATCCTTCCAAAATTATGTCAAAATTTCCTTCAGTTCAAGTAGGATTTCAACCTAGTACTTGTCTATTAGTTCTAGGGTTGAATTGTTAAAAATTTAAAGATGACAACAGTTTTCTTTTTCAGGCCTGAATTTATTGACAGAAATAATAAAAATGAACATAAGGATTGCAAAAAATATTTATTGGTCAAATTTGTCATTTACAAAGATATCAATACTGACATCAAATTTACTCCACTGAAATAAGAAGCAATCCACTGCTATCTTGAACAATTGGAAAAGAAACTTGACAATAACTATTCTTTTCTGAAATATTTGAGGATAACATCAACCAACACTTTTTATATTTTTTTTTTCAAATCAGAATGCCGTGCAGAAATGACAATAGTGAGGGCCATCGTCAAATGCCCATATTTTGTATGGCAGCCAATTTCCTTGGAGGTTGACAAGAGTTAATTATATATGAAAGATTTTTCTAAATTTTTAATTAAAGTTCATCCTTGGGTGATTAGGAACACTCACACCAAGTTTCATCTTTTGTTTCTTCAGACCACTGGAAAACTGATGGAACAGATTCAGGCTTTCTCTGATGTCTCAAAGGAATTGTTCCTGAAAAAAGAAAATAAGGTCATGATTTGTAGAAAAAAGTATAAGCTACATGCAGTTGCTTTCCAGCAGCAGTATTTTTCAATTAACAAAATCACACAAGCTAGTTTTCACCAAAGAAATAAAAAACTGTTGTTTTGGAGGAAAATATGAGATTTGATGCACACAAGTATGGTGGCCCATGGCTGCCACATGTAGTTTTCAAAATTTCCTTTTAAAAAATTTTTTAATTTATTTTTTAAAATTATTTTATTTCAGATTTTTTAATTTCAATTTTAATTTTCAAAAATATTTTATTTCAATTTAAAGTAAAATAAAAATGAATTTAATTTCAATTTACTTCTTAAAATAAAATTGAAATAAAATAAAAATTGTTTCATTTAAATTTAAAAAAAAAACTAAAAATGAAAAATAAAATCAAAGTGACTTTAATTTTAAATTAAAACAAAAACGAAATGAAAGTAAAGTAAAACAAAATTAAAATGAAACTTTGACTGCCCTACAGCTGCCACAGATATTAGTGTAGTCTGTAGTATGTGTTATCTTCCGCAATGAACTCTCTTGTGTTAGAAAAGCTATTAAAATTTATTCCTGATTCTCCAGACCTGAAATTGGTAATGCCCTTTTCTTTTGGAAAACCAAGTCTATGTTTTGATCATTCTTTCCACTTTTACTAATTCTAATCTTATTTTATGCGAAAATAAAGTGATTTAAAGTTATGGCAACAAGATATGACGTAGGTTGGAGGCATGATGATGAACTAAGAAAATGTTTAAATGAGTTTGTGAATCAAAATCTAAAAAGTCCAGAAATATTGCAGATCGTAGAGAAAAATTATAGCCAATACTCATGGAGTATTCGGAGTTTAGACAGGCGATTGAGTTATTTCAATATATGTTATATCGATAAATGTGTAGATATCGAAAGAATTAAAACTGGAAAATTACTTGGATACAGAGCAATGCATCTCAAAGTACGTCAATACCAAGGCATGAGGATCCTTGGTCACCCGCTAGGACATTACATGATAGACCAGAAACTGCATACTGTTGTGTGCATGCTTCCTTTATGTTGGCGATGTTCACTTCATCGTATGGAAAGGGAACATATTCCCGAGTAGCCTACCAACTCTGGAATATTTTTGAGCCTTCCCAGATACTTCGGTGCTTAAACGCTGTACTATCATGACCTCCTCTTGCAATATACGATTATCTGATTGTTTTTCCTTTGACACCATTTCGTTTTGTTTTCAGCTTTTCTTTATACTGATTCCACTTAGCAGACATGATTAGAAATTATAGAAACCGAAAGTAGAATTAAGCGTCCTTGACATAGAAATCTTTAATGGGAGATAACAAATACTGCAGACTACAAAGATTTCTGTGGCAGCTGTAGGGCAGTTAAACTTTATTTTAAAATCATTAAGTTTATTTTCATTTCAATTTTATTTTTCTTTTATTTATTTCAATTCTTTTTTTTTTTATTCCTTTTCAATTTCCTTTAAATTAATATATTTTGAATTTACTTTAAGAACTAAATTGAAATTAAATTAATTTTTATTTTACTTTAAATTGAATAAAATATTTTTGAAAATTGAAATTAAAAAATCTAAAATAAAATAATTTTAAAAATTAAATTAAAGTTATTTTTTTTTTGTGAAGAAAAAAAAATGAACGGAAATTTTGAAAACTACATGTGGCAGCCATGGGCCACCATACACAAAGACTTTCACAACAGGCTTAATTGCTGTCGTGTTTTTTTTTTGGTTAGCCTCTGGTAACAGTTAGTGAGGTCAGTTGACCAAATGCCTTTTTTGTAAAAATTCAATATTTCAAAAAAATTTGTAAAATACAATTTTTTTTTAACTTACCTGAATATGTTAACTTCTGTTTTTAACTATGGGCTTTACCCACAAGACTGGCATGAGTAACCTGAAAGAAAAAGAAAGAAAACAAGCAGAACAGAACAAAATAATTTCAGAAAAAAAATCAATCAAAGCATCCAAATTTTTAAGTAAACTATAGAATTATATTAAAGTTCATCAGAATAGATTACATGTACAAGAAAGATAAGCCAGGTTAATATTATTATATATACTGAATTATAGGCATAATAATGTTTTTATTTAAAATGTGATAATCTTAAAATGCATTTTAATCTTCAAACATCAATTCTTAGTAGGCCTATGTCTATATTCAAAGTATGAATGGATGAAAAGTTAATACAAATTTCCTTAAAAGAAATGTCCAGTAAAAATAAACCCACTTACTAGAATGAAAATTTTCTCAGTAATATCATAAGCCTCATAAAGCAATTTTGGCAGATCAAAGGCAAACTAGACCTCAAAACAATATGAAGAGGATTTGTCAGTAAAACATTGCTGTCAGTCATCAGACAGTTGCCACAAAACACTACTCATTTCATCCATGGTTTCCAAAGAATATAGACATTAACTCTTAAGCCTTGTGAGTTATTGTCATTGTGATGACTCATGAGACATGTGAGTAATCGATAACTTTTTCGGATTACATCATCAAAACATGAATTATCATTTCACCTACCGGTACCTGTTTTGGCAAACAGTATGGGGCCTGACACATCGTTTACTTTTGTCTCTTTCGAATTTGGAGTTGTGAAACGAATATATTGTCCATAAAACAAATAATTTGAATTATATTTGAATGTTATTCACTTGGTACGAAAAGTCACATAAATTGTCTCGAGTTAGTGTGTATTAGTACGAAACGACTCTTATATTTACTCTTTACCTTTATTCATGTTGAAATTGAAGTTATCCTTTTTTCGACATTCGAACATTATTTATGAAAAGAGCGACAATTGTACGAACAAAAAAATCGATTTATGGTAGTAAAATTTGTCCGATTGCGATGAAATTTGGTGTGAACATTAAGAATAATGTCCTTAACATGACCCTGGTGTCTTTTAGTGGATAAACTATTAAAATCATAGAGAGGTACATAAGAGAAGTAGCGCCCAAACATCCTCATCTCTTCGAACATCCCGGAACACAACAACAAGTTTTAGGCATGATTCACGATCGCGTTTTAGTGGAAGTATGGCTGTCAGTAAGAGTGATGTCGACTTCCGGGACCCTAGTCGGTGGCGCCATCTTTAGGGGCAGATAATTTGAGTTTGGTTCCCCATTCCGCGGATTGTGTCACGACATCCGCGGAATCCGTCTTTTATTAACTCCGGTCATGAAGTTAATAAAAGACGGTATCTGCAGATTAATAATATATTAATAATTGTTCTACTGATCGGCGAATGTCTCTTCTCACTTCAGTGATTTCACCTTCAGTACATAAAATTGATGTCAGATTCAATATAGCTTTCGTCAATGCAGTTTTTACTTTCAACGTTTAATTCTAAAAAGTTCATTTAATCTATCTGTACTTATCCTACCTTCACTCCCAGTTGACCCAGTTGATGGTTCATGCACGTGTGGGTTTTCCGTCATGTTGAATTCTTCTCAACTATTTACTGTCACTTGATGATCGCTATAACCACTCTCTGCTATGGCGGGGGAAAGCGGCAAGAACCTAATGCTATTTAGAAAAGTCTAATTCAAAACACAAATGTAACATAATGCAATACATAATACATAAAACGTCTAATGCAAAAGACAAAATACACCAATTAATAGCCGAAAGAACAGGTCACCGATCGTCTGCCATACGGGGGTACGTAAAATCTGTTGTGACCAGGGATATATTCTGAAGGATGAAAATCTTGATATTTATTGTCCCCGAGGTTACCGTCAAACCAATAGCCATTTGCGCCAAGTCCAAAAAACCATTGCCCAATCTAAATGGAAGGTGCGGAGGGTGTCGCCTTCTCTCCCTAGAAAACTTTATGCCACTTTCAACTTGAAAATTGGCAACTCTCATTTAGAAGGTCCACAAACAATAATTATATATCGTACCTTCTCTTTTACTTGATATGGTGAACAAGTTTTCGAATATTGTGTTTAGGTTTAATAAGGACATTTCCAACAACTGTATTTCTTATCAAATGTTTTTTTTGTTAATTTCATTTTAGATACAAAAGTGCTAATTTATTAAGGGTCGTAGATGATGTTGTACAGGGAAAAAAGGCCCGAAAATCTGAAGTGAGATCAGATGAAGTTAACATTAAAACTGAATTACACGCCAAATCTGAAGAGACCGCAGATCGTGAAGTTAACAGTAATGGACCAATCAAGTTGACGATGGAACGCAATTGTGCTAAAATAGCGCTGACTATGTAAACTGCATATTAAAATTAGAATATTGTTTGTTTTCATGTGTTTTGCTATCGGAGCCCTAGAATTGCACAGTATGGAGTATTTACGAGTATTTCAAGAACAAGGGCAATAACGCATAATAAATATGATTCCATTTCGCTGATTTTCAATAGGGTTCATCCTAAATTTATGAACACTCCGACCAAGTTTTTGGGAATACTTCTCGTGTTAACGAACAATTGTGGACGGACGGACGTATAAAATAAAAAGAACCAATAAAGAATAAAGTCAAAAACGCTAACTTCACATTTGGTTCATGTCTATTCTATATAAAATACAATATTTCGGTGAAAAATTATCGGATCATCAAAAAATAGGGATCATCTTCATAATGACACTGACCCACAGATAAAAAAGCAAAATAATCCATAGGAATTGTAGCCTGTGGAGTGAGCACGAGTTTCACCCTATAGCAAATGGAGTGAAAATCGCAAAGTCAGACACAATATTTCGATGAAAAATTATCGGGCCATAAGGAAAATCGATAGGGATCACTGTGGAGTGAGCACCCTATTGCACACAATACTTCGGTGAAAAATTATCGGATCATCACGAAAATCATCTTCATAATGACACTGAGCCACAAAACAAAACAAAACAAAACAAACAACAACAAAAATCCCAAAAAACCTAAGAATCCGTAAAGAATTGTAGCCTGAAGAGTTAGCACGAACAAATGTGAAAAGACCGACAGACCGATGGACCAGTGGGGCGATTACAATATACGCCCAAATAAGTTTATTGGGTATAAAAACAGAAAAGGGCTCAACACAACTTTAACTGATGACCTTTGAAAATGATTTCGTACCAAATGACGTCATACCGGTTTCCACGTACGTTACTTGGAAACATAGACATAATGGCCACCGGAAAATGGCATCCATATGACAAATAAACAAAGAAAAGGTCTGATTATTATGGATTTGAAATTCACACAATGATTTTGAAAATAGTTGTGTTGGTTTATTTAATACTTGGATGTGCTTTTTCTGTTTTTGGCAGACCTCAAACTGTTCCTCCAGACGCTGATCTGAAGGATGCGCTTGACATCAATCTAGCTAGTCTAGCCAGTCCGGATTCCTTCTCAAGTAGATCTATTTCAGACACAAAATTAAATGTGAACTCAACAGAAGCTGAAAATCTGGTAGATCTATCACCTATTGATGTCAGGAAATTTAGCTTGACACAGTGGACGGCCAAAGATGAAATTGAACCAAAAACCAGAAATTCAACAAGTAAGTGCAGACACAAGTCAAGATTAAGAATAGCCTAAGCTAAAGACTCTTTGTTGGTTTCGACGCTTTGTGCTGCATTGACAACCTCTCATACATAATGTCACGTTTTATAACTTAAAGTCACACATGTTCCATCAACTTACCAGTACATCAAAGTTAGGGATCTTGAATGCAACCGAAGGTTTTATATTAGATCTAAGTAGTTCTAGATCTATTAAAATTAGTCCATCCTCCTAGGCCAAAAGGGAAAAATCTGTAGTGTAAACTGTATCATTCCATTATGTAGTTATTCATGACGAAGCAGCTGTTGCAAAGGTTTTTATTATAGAAATAGAAAGTAAGATAGTTTGAGATAGGGCCTGCATTTGAAGGGATAATATTATGATTGCCAAAAATTTATTAAACTTTATTAAGTAGTAGTTTTAAGTCTATTGACATAAAACCAACCAAAACCAACCCTATAAATAGTGTACGAAGGCCTTGAACCTAAAATGCCTAGTCTCACGAACTTTGCATCATACCTTTCAACCTGTAGAGTGTTCCAAAGTCTACAAATTGTAAGGTCTTTTAACTGGTCACTATTATGCAAATTATTAGGATAATATTTTTGATATCTAGTTTACTGTTAATTACATTGAGTTTATAATATCAGATCATCTGCTCGAGTTCAATTATTACGGTTTTTAAATCTTTGATTTTACCTAGGTGATAATTTTTTTTAGCTGGGTGGAAAAATAATTTTGAATTAAAAACTTTATTTTTTACCGAGATGGTGAAAATAATTATCATGTAGCTGAAAATTAGGTGATAATTTCTGTTGTTTTTTTACAAACTTTTCCACCAAGATGAAAATTGTGATAATTGTTGTAATTCTATTATAAAAGCTTCGCGAGTTTTAAATAACTTTATGAATTTTTTATTCATAATTAAAAAGTGAATGATGTTGTATGTGAACCACCGTCAATTTTAGCACAATGCATAACTATTTTTGACGTTTCCAGATTTGATTCGTATTAAAAGAGCTAAAAAGAATGTTACAAAGAAAGAAGATAAAACAAAGGGTGTAATAAGCGACACGGCTGTAATGGTAATTGATGGTATGAACAACAAGAATGGTGGAGTAATAAAGAAGGGTAAGAAGAAAGAGAAGGCTAAAATAGGGAAGACGCTTAAGAAGAATACGAAGAGGCAGAAGAAAGGAAAGGTTAAAAAGGGTAAGAAGAGTAAGAAGAGTAAGAAGGGCAAAGTGGGCAAGAAGAATAAGGAAAGTATGAAGGGTAAAAAGAAGAAGGATAAAAAGAAGAGTAGGAAGGTTAAAAAGAAGAAGGGCAAAAAGAAGGGTAAATTGAATTAATCACATTAGCTTACGAATTTTAATTAATATCGACATACTAGTACTAGGAAAAGCTTAACATTTTCGGAGGTCGTTCGTACCATAGTCTCAGAAACGGGAAATGGTCAGCCGAGCAAATCAGTTTAAAGTATTCACATCTTATCGTCAGTTAACATTCTTAGCTATGTCTACCCATAATTACCCGTGTTTGAAAGATACATTTTCTTAAGAATATCGTTCATTGCTTTTTCCCTAAAAGACATTATAACAAAAACGTGCAACCTTCGGATACCCTAATTTTCAGAGTGAAATTAAATTTCTATAATAAATGTTAGAAACAAGTGCGGTCCATATGAAGATTCAGATACAGATGTAATTATTCTGAACAGTATTTTCATAATAAAAGGTTCAAATCAACCCTCGAAAATTTGTGTTACGTGGTTTAATATTTTAGGGAGAAGTATAAACGTTAAAATTCATTTTGAGCATTAAAACTTTTTTTTTATTTACAGTGAAAGCATATCCAGTACATGGTAAGTACGTCATTCATGAGAACTACGCGACAGTTTCGGATGTATATTATGTTGTGCAAAATATAAGATATAAGATAAATTTGAAAAACATGTTGACTTGCACTCATTTCTTTTACTTTCTTTTTTTAAACGTCGATGTATAAACAGAATTTCCATTCTTTTTTTCCATTTCAGTACAAGTCGATACGTCTTCAGCAAAGAAAACAGGTAATGTGATCATAAGAATGATGTATTGTCCCAAAATATTACCTGAATGCAATTTCAGATGTGTGACTTGTTTGAGCATTAAGGACTGTTTACACGAGAGCACCAAGGGTCGGCCCGGCACAGTAGTTCACACTTCAAAACTAAATTCCTTGAGGCCACTACCGGGGTGCATTGGAGTTGATGAGTCAAGTCTTCTGGGGTCGAACCGTGTTCAGGCCTAGAAATTTGCTTTCCCAGAGTAAACGAAAAATCGTTGACGTTAATTTTCATCACTTCAAATACCTCGTTGTTTCGTTTATTAAGAAACAAGAACTTCCTTAACAGACACCTTTTGTGTATTGCCATCGATAGGAAAAGCAGCGATGGACATTCACCATGTGACAGATAATTGGAAGAATAACTGGGCCAATACCAAGCATTATTAACTCAAAGAAACAGCGCCCTCACAATATATACCACACCCACAATTATGCTAGTAAAATGTGGAATGGACTTGATCAGAAATAATCTAAAAAATAGATTATTGAAATTATTTATTTCCAACACATCTTTATTTAAATATTAATTATATGCATGGCCTAACATTGGCCCGGGAATAAGGATACTAAATCTTTCTTCCTAAGATTGGTTCACGCGATGATCCCGTTTTAGATAATACTACTACTAAATGCTGCCATCAAACAATGTTTTTGAAACGTATTGAAAATGAAATCTGTCGGACAGACGGCTACATTATTTTCAGTCTTCCCATCCTCAATCATTCTTAAATTTGATAACAATCTCGTTACTTTTTATACGCCCACAAATATATTTGGGGCGTATATTGTGATCGCCCCGGCGGTCCATCGGTCCGTTGATCCGTTCACATTTGTTTGTGCTCACCCTACAACAGGCTACATTTCTTTACGGATTCTTTTTTTTTTGTGCGTCAGTGTCATTATGAAGATGATCCTTATCGATTTTGATGATGATCCGATAATTTTTCATCGAAATATCGTGTCTGACTATCGTGTATTAGCTATAGATTGCAACTCGTGCTCACTCTACAGGCAACTATTTCTTTCATGGATTCTTTTGATTTTTATTTTGTCAGTGTCAATATATGAAGATAATCCCTATCGATTTTGGTGATGATCTGATAAATTTTCATCGAAGAATTCTATCCGACTGACTGAAATTTGTTTATAGAATAGATATGAACCAAATGTTAATGGGCAACAAACTATGATTTGTTCTTGCAATCAAAGCTGCTTGTGGGCGTATGTCACCTTGCTTTGCAAGGCTATCTTTATTTTATGATATTTATATTCCCTATTTTAGTTTAACAAGTTTCTTATCAAGAAAATTCTTTTGTTCTTTATGATGTTCGTAATCAGAGTTTGTCAAGTGGGGAACGGTTACTTAGTCACAAGAAATTTGGTCACCGGAAATATTGTCACAGTAATACGAGCACAAGGTATTTTGGTCACAGTAATACGGGCACAAGGTAATATGGTCACAGTTATACGGGCACAGGGTAATAGGGTCACAGTTATACGGGCACAAGGTAATTTGGTCACAGTAGTACGGGCTCAAGGTATTTTGGTCACAGTAATACGGGGCTACGGGCACGAGGTATTTTGGTCACAGTAATATGAGCACGGGGTAGTTTGGTCACAGTAATACGGGCACATGCTATTTTGGTAACAATGCTAAGAGAAACAAGGTGTGAATAATCTATGGTCATGCATTATAACTTAGATATTTAAATAAATTTTACTAAGGAAACTGGTATATAAGTCGCTGAATTCCGCGGATTTTTTTGCCAGCCAAGTCAGTTAATAAAAAACTTGTCAGCTGAAAAAAAAAAAATCAAAATTTTCAGCGGTTCATGTCTATACATGTATTGTTAAATTGAAGTTTCCATAAGCAATTCAAGTACTTTTTTAACTATATATTATATATTTGTGGTCAATTCTTTTAATTCTTGAGTGATCGGAAACTCCCAATATCATAATACAGTGACCAAAATGCCGCGTGCCCGTATTACTGCGACGATATTACCTTGTGCCCGAAATACTGTGACCAAAATATCATGTGTCCGTATTACTGTGACCAAAATACCATGTGCCCGTATTAATGAGACCATATTACCCTGTCTGTGCCCGTATTACTATGACCATATTACCTTGTGCCCATATTACTGTGACGAAAGTACCATGTGTTCGTATTTCTGTGACCAAAATAATCAATTTAAGTACTTTTTTTTCTATATATTATATATTCGTGGTCAATTCTTTTAATTCTTGAGTGATCGGAAACTCCCAATATCATAATACAGTGACCAAAATGCCGCGTGCCCGTATAACTGCGACGAAATTACCTTGTGCCCGAAATACTGTGACCAAAATATCATGTGTCCGTATTACTGTGACCAAATTATCTTTTGCCCGTATTAATGTGACGATATTACCCTGTCTGTTCCCGTATTACTATGATCATATTACCTTGTGCCCATATTACTGTGACCAAAGTACCATGTTTCCGTATTTCTGTGACCAAAATACCACGTGCCCGTATTACTGTGACCATATTTCCGGTGACCAAATTTCCCGTGACCAAGTAACCTACATTCTGTCAAGCAAACCATTTCTTGATTTTCTAACGAATTGTGGAATACCAAAACTCAAGGCAAAGCTTTTATCAATTGACTACTATAATTATAAAAGGTTTGATATTTTAAAGGTGGTTCTAGACCTTTACCAAAAAGGATCAAACTGATAACTGATTTGGGAAAAAATGGTAAAGATGATGACGATGATGATGATGAAGAGCAATACAGAAGAACGAGAGCCTATTTGATTACAATGATTATTTTTATCTCTGTTGCTGTACTTACTGTCATTATTCTCATCATACTCTGTTGTGTTATAAAGAGTAAAGGGTAAGCACTATACTATACTATCACTATCTCCACCCACGGAGTTAAATGGCGCCGAGCTAATTATACGCTCTACTAGTAGCGCATCGTGTTGGGATGGTTTTAGCTTTCAAGTGTGCATTTGATCATCAATCGTGGTCTTTGGAAAATAACTACCCAGTTTGATATTTTTGACCACTTTGATTTTCCCAGGCAAAGGACAACGTGCATGCGATATTGACAATTAAAGTTGGCAGCATCCAGTGAAGTAGCGACCAAAGCAATCTTAGGGGTAAATTTGTTGACCCTGTCTGTACCACAGACATCCTATATATAGAATATCTATGGTCTGAACAGTATCCGATTTCCAGACTAGTAAATAACACTGGTTAGGGGGGTATTGTTTCATTCGAACTTTTAGAAACTATATATTAAACTTCTGTTGTCAGAGCATATTCATTGGTATATCTTATATTTCTAAATCCATGAATAAAAGCTTCAAAAAAATACTGATGGTTATTTTGTGTTGATAATAATAACTTGGAATAATAAAGAAATAAATAAAGTTATTAAAATTGTACAAGTTGTTATTTTAGGAAGAAATTAAAACCTGCAAATAAAAAAGATATAAAAGTCGGTAAAATTCCACCTCCTGTACCAGGAACCATGACTGGTACTTCCACTGATGTTCGTGAGTATATATATTTTCATATTATTTTATACAAACATTCCGAATTAAATATGAATTGTCGGTTATACAAAAATAAAACAAAATTTGTTAGTTTGTTTTGCCTGCTGATGATAGTTTATTTTCGGCTATTGCCGGTTGTTGCCACACCGGTACGTTTTCTTCAGGGACTTTCTGGCGTAGTATTTTAAATTATAAGGCTTACAGAGATAAGCTAACAGTTTGTAAAGTGATAATTTACACGACTGTGTTAAAGTTCTATACATACTAAGAAATTCTTAATAGCCTGTATCCCTTGGTATGCCTGATTTCTCTTTAACTTGAGATAACTGTTTTTGCAAACATATCCCAAGAATCCTAACATGAGACTGGTTTGGATATTTATGTGTGAGTAACTCAAGAACCATGGTACACAACAAGAGCGCGTTTTATCCAGGGAAAAATTATATTTATATTAGTTAGAAATAAAACGAGATAAATTATTATGATATGAACTTTTTCACAGATGTTGTGGGTAGCAAGAAGGTTAACGAAGACCTAAAGAAAAAAACGAAACTAGGAAATAAAAAAGATGAGATAAAGACAGAATCAGTATCATCGAGTGAAGAGGAAGAAGAAGCGGAGGAAGAAGAAGAGGAAGAAGATGAAGAAGAGGGAGAAGAAGACGAGCGAGAAGAGGAAGAAGAGCAAATGGCTAAAGGAAAAAAGTCGAACGAAGCGAAAAAGCCGAACGAAGCGAAACAGCCGAACGAAGCGAAAAAGCCGAACGAAGCGAAAAAGCTGAACGAAGCAAACAAGCCGAACGAAGCAAAAAAGCCGAACGTAGCAAAAAAGCCGAACGTAGCAAAAAAGCCGGAAGTACTAAAGAAATGATAAGGAAATAGTCTTAACTGGAAAATTCTAAACATATCTCAATTACAGATAAAAATTACTTTAATTTAACAGTTTCAGTAGTAAATACTTTACAAAGATTTTCTTAACAACCCAAAATTCAAATCCTTTTTTTTTTTTTTTTTTTTATAAACTAACAATATTGTTCACTTATTAACTTAAAACATGTATCCACTTCTTTTATTTTATTAAAAAAAATCGCAATAAAGTCTTTTCTCTAAACATGATAAGGGGGTGGGGGTATTGAGTGGACATCATTAAAATTAGCCTTATCCGTCCATTATTCGAATATAAAAAAAAGTTCGCTCGTTAACGTTATGACCAAATCCTTGGGGGTGGTCGAAAGCTCGGACTTCTCGCAATCCTAGGATTGTCGAATCCTAAGAATTCAAAGTCCGAGTATACCGGGAGGTCAAAAAATAGGAAAACACGGAAAAAATTTCCGAGAGTTCTGAGTTTTCGACCTCCCGTATACAGTCTTTGTCAACTCGGCTGCCCTCCGGAGAGTCCACATAGCTAATTTTCGTTCCTTGGTTTTGATGTTATCGACATGCCCACCTTCAGTTTTATTACATGTAGGCCTATTGTCGTTAGACCATCAAAAATCCTCGATTTTACAGGTGAGAATACAATTTGCTACATGGACTCTCCGACAAGGTAGGCATATTAACACGCAAACAATCGTATCATATGTTTTCTCGTTTGGGATTTTGGTATTATGTTGACTGGAGTTATCGATCTTAGTTGTTTCCGTTCTACATTTGATTATAAGTTGAATAAACGGGTTAAATATCTGCTCACAACTTAATCGTTGCATTTTAGACGTTTTCTGCTGTCATTCATTCATAACCCGCGGAGCCAGCTAAAGCCCCTTGACAGTAAGAATTATAATGTTACCAAACACCCAAAACAGCTAAAAAAAAATAAGTATTACAAGCACTCGCTGCCCCGGCATTCATAGTTTAGACAAAACACTCTAATACACTTTATGAAATATGGTTTATTTTCGACAAACAAAGCTTAAAAGGATACTAGTAGCATTGTTTTTCAATAAAAACTTAAAGTACAGTAACAATCAGCGGAATGAAATGTTCAACCTTCAATTATATACTTCCTTTGAAGGGAGATAAATGTACAATATTCCTAAGTTTCATTACAATCTGAACCTAATAACAAGGAAAGAACTCATGAAATATTTTTGGGTATATTTGGTTTTCAATAGGGTTCACCCTTGGGTGATAACAAACTGTTTCAACAATTTTCATCAAAATCCATAAAGAATTATGCCTTGTTGAGTGTTTACAAGCCAACAATCGAAATATTTTAAAGAGCAAGGACAATAATACATATTTTAACAATTTCAGCGACTCCTTTCAAAATCTGAAAAGAATTCTGCCTTCTATAGAATGTTTACGATTTTTGACGCGTTTAAAAAAACAAGGGCAATAGATGTTACTAATTATTTTTTGATTCATCTGATTTTTCAATAGGGTTCATACTTGGTTGATAACAAATACTCTAACCAAGGTTTATCAAAATCCTAAAAAAATTGTTCCTTGTAGAGTGTTTACGAGCCAAATATTGAACGCATTTTAAAAAACAAGGGCAACAATTCATATTAAAAATATAGGTTTCCCCTTGGGCGGTAATAAACAATTTCAACAAGTTTCGTCAAAATTTGTAAATAATTGTGCCTTCTAGAGTGTATACGAGCCAAATATCGGACGTCTTTTAAAGAACAAGGGCAATAATTCATATTAAATATATTTTGATATTTTTATCTTTCAATAGGGCTCATCTTTGGGTGATATCAAACACTTTCAGCAAGTTTCGTCAAAATAGGTCAAGAATTGTGCCTTCAAGAGTATTTATGAACCAAAAAATTTAACGCGTTTTCAAAATGAAGGCCAATAACTGACACAAGTTTAGTACAAACAATGCTGTGTTTTTTTCCTCGAAGTAGGCTTGTATGCGGAAGTGCAGAGCGCATCTGTATATGCGCAATTATTTTAGGAGGACTTGAGGTATTCATTATCGCCGGGGTGTATGGTGTTTCCCTCATGGAAATGGTAAACACGAGGTATATCGCGTTCGGGTGTACAACGGAGAAATATTGCTGCCATTGCGAAAATATTTGTGTTTTGCTTATGATGTGTGGTGGAATTGACTCTTCATTGACCACTTGACTGTATGGTTCTTGAAATAAACGCTCTTTCAAGCTATACCGTGTTTATTCATTGACATATTACAGAATAGTATGACTATACATTGACTGATGATCCATAGATTGGAGCCTTCGAAATCCTATATCCAACTGACGCTATATAAAATCAAAACGCTAATATAAGCACAATATATCAAGCACAAGGCATAGTACACAAACACGGGTTTTCGTGACATGGTATATTGATAATGTATAGTACTCTATGACTATATATATATCAGGGGATGTAACTAAGTCAGAAGTACGTTTATAAAACATAAAAAAAAACCGGAAGTGCTTATATGGAATTTATGACAAAACGGCCGAAAGGTCTATTTTGTTAAATTTTTACAACATTCAATATGTGAGCCCAACTTTTATTAATTGATTCGAAAGAATGGCCTTTTAGCTACACGTCGAGAC
The DNA here is from genome assembly GCA_030562195.1 of Nipponacmea schrenckii. Classification (NCBI taxonomy): domain Eukaryota; kingdom Metazoa; phylum Mollusca; class Gastropoda; family Lottiidae; genus Nipponacmea; species Nipponacmea schrenckii. Next base: position 7,884,817 of record CM060199.1, read on the forward strand.
CAAATTTATGCAGATTGATTAAATTATAACGTTGTAGAATGATGTTTTATAAAGGTACTTCTGACTTTACATCCCCTGTTATATATACATGTATGGTCATAGAGTACTATACATTATCAATATACCATGTCACGAAAACCCGTGTACACAAATCAGGGGCGTAGCTTGACCATTTGGGGGGGGGGGGGTGTGTAACGTCTAAGTTTTACCGACGAACACGTGTAACTTCTAAGTTTTACCGACGAACACGTGTTCTTCCGGGGGGGGGGGGGTGGGGGGATAACTTACTCGTACTATTAAGTATACTACCCATCATACCATACCCACCCATTCCAACTGGCCTATCATACAATCTACCAATTCCACTAAGCATATCTCCCATCACACCATGCTCACCCATTCCAACTGGCATACCTCCCATCATACTATACCCACTCATTCCAACTGGCCTATCATACAATCTACCAATTCCACTAAGCATACTACCCATCATACCATACCCCCCATTCCAACTGGCCTATCATACATTCTACCAATTCCACTAACCATTACTGACTTGAAAATCCAAGTTACTAACTTGAAAATTCAATATACTAACCTGAAAATTCAAGTTACTAACCTGAAAATTAAAAAAAAAAAAATTGAATGGCCCTAATACGCTTCCGTACCATAGACTTTATCTATGCATAAAATATTTTTTTGTTCGGAAACTGAAGTCATGGATCTATACCCCGATCGAGCCCAAATTTTCATGAAAGTTGCATACGATATCTGACTACCTTAATATGACTGCCTGAATAAGGGTCTTTGTTTGGAAATCACTTGGTCATTTTGTGCATATAGTGGGGCATTTCAAATGAGCTAGAAAAGGGGTGTTAAACCCTTCCCCAACCCTCAAAACCCTCTTATATTTCACTTTACCCCATGAAATTCATAATTTGGAAGTTTGATGAAAATGTGTAAAAAAAGGGGTATGTGAATATGCCCACAAGGTCGACTCCACTTATGATCCGATTTTATCTATGCATAAAACTATGCGGAAACTGAAGTCATAGATGGATCCATTCTCCGGTATGATCAAATTTTCAGGAAAGTTGCATACGATATCTGACTACCACAAAAAAAAGTGTCAGCGCCCAAGCTCCCATAGGGCCTGAATAAGGGTCGTTTTTAGAAATCACTTAGTCAATGTTCCAAATTCGAACTTGACCGAGATAATATCATCACGGACTATCATACTAAATTTCATCCAAATCCAATGAAAACTCTTTTTTCGCGTTCACATACAAAATTTACTAAATCAAGGGCTGTAATGATGTTTGTAATTATATTGTATTGATTTCAGTTTGGAAAGCTTTTGTTATCTCCCTATCAAAGGTTGTAGCATAAGTTGACTGGACCATGGTCGGGTGTCATTATTGATTCTTGACCATGAGTCACAGTACCAAATTCAATTATCTTTTATTGATCTTAAAACAACGTATTACAAAAGTGGTCAATAAGAGGTCAGGCATGACTCATCGCTACGGCCAGAAAGTATGACCAAATATGGTATGTGTGGGAGGGTCACTTTCAGGAATAGGGAGATTTACACCTTGACGAACTTGGAAACAGGGTTTTGTCTGTCTTTGAGTTATTATTTGTGAATTGAGTTGTTAGTGCTAGTTTTAAATTGGGTTAAATGTATTATTTGTAACTACGATAATATAGCTAATTTAACCCAAAGTTATTTGTTATTATTTCAAACATTACTCAAGAGAAGAAGGAGGAGAAAAACGTTACAGGGCAATAATTTTGAAACCGAAGTTTACTAATAATTTACATCCAGATAGCATTTAAATATTAATAAATAGATATATTACTATACATTATATAAAAAAAAAATCATGCGATAATGACAATGTAGCATTGTTATAATTGATGATTACATAATTGTTAAGCTCTACTGAATCAAAAGACTCGCCTTTAGTTAAATTCGCACATCTAGGAAGATGTTTAGATCAAACAGATTCGTTGTGAATCTTATGTCATTAGTCTTACACTTCCAATACTTGAAAAGTTAAAATAATGAGTTGGGTAATTAATTAAGTATTAAGGTACATCGGGTAAGATGTCTATCTATTTCATAGGACAAGATCTTACATCTTTTATCGTCAACTATCGAGTACTTGAAAAGTAAAACCATGTGTTGGTAAATTACTGTAGTATTAAGGGACAACAAGGGATGCATTTTATCTAAGTTCTAACAGATATCCTTAATGAGGAACATCTAGAGAGATAATATGAATATAGGTATTACACTATGAGGGGACATCTAGGAAGGAATCTTTCGACTCATTTACTCTTTGGCAAGGGAAAAGGACGGTTGACTGTGAAGAGAAAGGTCTGAGGTAGATCTTTTGATATAGTAGAGTGCCATTTGTGTTTGATGAAAATAAAGTAGGATTTGTTATATGTTTTAATGTGCCTTCAATTCATTGTGTCTTGGGAATAGAAGAAGTAACCAATATCCAATACGTCATAGACCTACTAGCCTAGTAGCATAGGAAACCTACAACAGCAAGCCCAAGTTTATATCTCCAACTAAATAGCTTGCCTATACAGTATATCAAGAACCTGTCTGCAATATATGCAGAGCGTATAAATAACTTTTATACGCCGAAATCAACAACAAACACAATATTTGAATTGAAAATGGTCACCGCTTTATTAAGATGTAAATCAATATACATGTTATACATAATAAGTAAATCTTCAAAATGCAATAATTATTTTCTTGTAAAACTGAATGATAATGACAATTATGAGAGAAAAATAATTTTCCGCGGTGACATTAAAGCAAGAGAGTGATTTTTAACAAATACAATTTTATTTGTAATTATCCTAATTTTATGTAACTATCCAATTCATTAATTAAAATGCATTTTGAAAATAGACGATAATTTGTGTAAACATGAAAATGTATCTGTAGGAAATACATCAAATTTGTAACTAACAAACTGAACAATAATTTACAAACAAATTATTTACAAAGAATAATTTGAGTTTTCTGCCTTAAGTGGGGATCTGCAAGATTTCGCCACCTTGCCTGAAAATCTCGCTAATGATGCTCTAGGGTGGGATGGAGGGTTTAAAATTTTAATCCTGTATGACTGATCAGGTTACATTCGTTCAAGGCAGGATCTTAATAGTGCAGTTGACATGAGGATAGGCTGTGGTACACGTGACTAGACACTATACTACTGAATATGCATGAATAACATAGCTTTTATTGTTTGTTCTTATTTGTCGTATAAATCCAGTTATGTATGAATCCATAACTTGTGTAAACATGAAAATGTAACTGTAGGAAATATATCAAATTTGTAACTAACAAACTGAACAATAATTTTACAAACAAATTATTTACAAAGAATAATTTGAGTTTTCTGCCTTAAGTGCGGATCTGCAAGATTTCGCCACAAAGATTGATCTACTTCAATCTTCCCCACAAAAGGACTGAAAATGAAAATTATTAAATTTTAACGGGTAAAAACAAAGACCCAAGCAAAGTCATCAACCTTCCTTATTCCAAATATTTACCTCTTACCCAAGCCAGAATGCAATTTCCGCAACCTGCAAGGCAGAAGCAGCATGATCAATTACTCAAAGAACTGAATGCCCTTGTGCGGCTGCGTAGAACACAGCACTGTTGCGCTCGGGGTATGACGCAAACAAGATAGGGTAATAGACTAATGCTAGTGACTCATAGGTGCTAACCCTAATTGCGTGGCAAATAAAATTTGTCACGCTTTGTTTTCGTTCGGATTATTTTTTTTTGCGTGGCAAATAAAATTTGTCACGCTTTGTTTTCGTTCGGATTATTTTTTTTTTTTTTTTTTTTTTTTTTTTTGGGAAGCTCGCTAGCCCAAACGGAAAAAGATAGACTATTTCTGTTTTCACCAATGGTTTTTATATGGGCTGGAATGGAAAATGAATATCTAACATGAAATTTTCGCTAAACCGAAAGTGGCTAATTACATAATATGCAAATAAGATTTCAAGCTAGCTCGGGCCCTAATAGTCGCATCGGTCTGAAATTTACAGGATATAGATAGATAGGCAGCGCAATTAAAACTACATCATCAAATTTTTTTGATCACTTCCGGTTTGGGCGTGGGGACTTCCGGTTTTTTCGTCTCATGTCGGGCGACCCTGCTTCCGATGTAATTCAAGATTCTAAACAAAATCAGTATATTTTAGCTATACTAAATGATTTTAATCCCCTGAGATGAAGAAAAATTAAATTGAATGTTGCGCATGCGCAGTTTTCAAAAATGGCAAATTTTCTTAAAATTTAACCGATTTTTATGATTTTGGTGTTTATCGAAACCTTGATACTCTATCTAAAAAATGTTGGGAACAGAATTTTGATTTTCGAATTTGAATTTTTTTTATGCCCGTTCGAATTTTTCGAAAATTTAAAACTCTATATCTCTTGACCTTGACCTTAAATGACCTTGACATTTGAGATGTAGAATGTCATTGACCTCAGCTGTCTATAGATGTGCTGATATTGCATGACAAATATTAACTTCTGGTTTTATAGCCCACCGAAATCTGACTATTTTGCAATTTTGGACGGTTATATTACACTTTCGGGCTCTAATGTTCGGATCGATCTGAAATTTACAGGATATAGATAGATACGCAACACAAGTTAAAATATATCATCAAAATTTTTTGATCACTTCCGGTTTGGGCGTGGGGACTTCCGGTTTTTTATCTCATTTCAGGCGACCCTACATCCCGTGTAATTCAAGAATGTAAGCAAAAACAGTATATATTAGCTATACAAAATAATTTGTATCCCCCGAGAAGAAAAAAATTCCAATTGCTAGTTGCGCATGCGCCATTTTTCCGAGAATGGCAAATTTTCTTTAAAATTTAATTAGTCCGTCATTTATTATTTATGCCCGTTTGAATTTTTTCGAAATTTGAAATTTTAAATCTTGTGACCTTCACCTTCAATGACCTTGAAATTTTCCATATAGAATGGCCTTGACATCAGCTGTCTATAGATCTAACAATATTGTTACGCTTGTTCCACAATTGGAGGCTGAAAAGTACCGGAATTGAAAGCTAGCAGGTTAGAAGTTTCAAAATGTTCGAAATCCATGGGATAACGCATAGTTGCCACGCTCGGAGCTGTTCACAGTTCTAGTTAAGATCCGTTCCCGATCTAGCTATGCAGAGTAGTAAACAACAAAACAGACGAAATAAATAACATAAATTTATTTACAATAAGTACATTAAAGTTGGTATATATTAACGATAGTTATAAATAGATAAATGAAACACATAATCTAATTTAATCGTGCTTAATTCATAAAACAAGTCAACCTCAGGCAGGCCAAATCTGACTATTGATTAAGTCTTAGATTAATTCGTACGGTTCATGAAATGATGATTACAAAATTCTAGGATCCTAGACTAGAGATTAGTTCAGGTCGCCGTAGCCTTAGTGAGGCGACGTTTGCCTAAAAGACTTGAATTCTAATAATAATATAGTCTAACAGAATTGAAATGAAGGTTTTAGTCGTCCAATGCCTTGTAGCCACTTGGTGCCTGTTCTTTAGGCGTTAAGGCTTCAATCGACTATGACTAAGTTTGTTTGACTTATTTAGTTATTAATTAGGATGATCGCAAAATAGCGTAGGCATTAAAATACTTTATTAATGACTACTAGGCTATTATCGAATAAATGTACTATTATCTTCGAATAGTTTACGAAGAATTTAATAACTCACCATAGGCGCAGCCATAGTTTCAAGCCTGTAATTTTAGGTATTTTCAGCCTGAGAGGAACTGATCGTATTTCCAGTTCGGTCAAAATGACATGACCTCGGTCTATTTATACTTTTTGTGGGTCATGACGTCATAACACAATATGGCGGCGCCCACGTTAGTAGATTTACGTGAAAGCGAAAATGGTAGAATTTGGCCTATAAAATGCAAGTATCATATTAACATCTTTTGTTATACCTAAAAGCTTGAGAAAGAGAACATTCTGGATCTCAGTATGACATAAAAAATATCGTAACTTATATATAAACATGAAATATGAATCGGTTTCATGCTTGAAGCGCGAAACCGGAAGTTGCTCGATGAATGTAAATAAATAGACGTTAAGCCTAACCAAAAGATGAAATACACTAAGGAAACGCTTGGCTTGACCGTAACAGCACCTATTCGAAAGCTATGACCTTTAAAGCTTTTTGTGTCCAACCTACAAAAGTTTAACAAGGATGTCAATCGGTTGTCAAAGAAGGAACGGGAAACAGCCGACCTATTTCGAGTTACGAACAAAGGACCTGCAAAAGGGCCCCGGACACTCAAATATTTATGTAAGACGGCAGATGCCGATACTTCTGTTGGACCGTGACCAAAGGACGTATTAGGTTTTATTTCACGAAGATTGTGTTTGAAACGACTAAAACAAACATTAACTCTTAAATTTGCACCCTGACCGACACACTCTATATCATTCAATGTTAAGATGTTGTGAGCATTACCTGCCATACAGATCTCTCCAATTATAGCAAAAGTATTGAAAGCAAATAATAACATTGCCGCTAACAGCAGTCGCTCATAAGAAGAAACTATCATTATAGGAACTGCACGAAGCAATCTGTTCAATATAATTGTAATTGTAATTGGAAGTCGTGCATCTGAAGCTGGGGAGCACCGTACAGCTCCAGCTAACATCTTTTTGATCAGGAATGAGGACGTTGGGTCTCTTCCGAAACTCAGCTTATGCACATATGCTATAGCAGATAAATGTGTTTTAACCGACTGAGGTGAATACCCTAATTGAATAAGATGAGATATATACAGATCGATGAATGTTTCCTCTAGGTCAGGGTTCAGTGAATCAAAACTAAGTGTTGAAGAAAAATTGGAAAAATGACTCCATGCCTTGTCGTATACCGTAATAGTAGCTGGGGCAAGTGATGCATTCAATAGTCCAGTAACATTCGGAAGAAGTTTCGAGGCAATAACTGTTGGGGTATTGAGGATGCCGAACTGTCTGCAGTTGGTGCCAACTCCCTGAATCTCCTCAGCTGTAAACGAGACAAAGAATCAGCTTCAGTATTAAGTTTTCCGGTGATATGCTTGGCCTTAAAATTTAAATTTAACCTTAAACATTTCAAAACAAACCATCGCACCATCTGCATGAGAACTTTTTCTTTATTAGATTGTCGGTTAATGATAGACACCAAAGCACCCCATAATATTGTAAGGCAATGAGAATATGGTAAAATTCTAAAATTGTTATGTTCCTGTGTTCCTGTGAACTCTCCGTACAACCATTTATCACAATAGGTGGCACCAAAACCTAGTGAAGACGCATCTGTAAATAGTTTAAGGGCGTTTGAGGAGATGAACTTCTCATTAATGAAAAAACTGCATCCATTGTAGACCGCGATGAATCGAAGCCATAATCTTAAATCGGCTTTTGCTTCCTTAGTAATTCTCATGTGATGAAACGATTTTTTAATACCAATGGTGAGGTTAATAAGCCGACGCATAAAAGGCCGACCAGGAATGATGACGCAGCAAGCAAAATTTAACAGACCAATTAGGGACTGTAACTCCCTTAAAGTACATTTTGTCCTACCAATAAACTCTTTCAGAAGAGATCTTATGCGAATTATTTTGTCTTAAGGTAACGAAGCTGTTGCATTAACAGAATTTAGTTCAATACCCAAAAAGGACATAATTTGATTGGGTTGGTAAGTTTTGTCGTGAGCCATAGGGACTCCAACATCACAACACAACTTTAAAAAGGCTTGTAAATCACTATTCACCTGATGGTATGTAGATCCTATAAACAATAAATCATCCAAAATGTGAACTATATTTACAACCTAATTTTTCTCGTGCTATTCATTCCAGAGAATAGCTAAAAGTTTCAAATATTTTGCAAGATGACGAGCAGCCCATCGGGAGACACGTATCGTTATACAAACTATCTTCCCATCGGAACCCCAGTAGTTCATGATCGGATTTGTGTACAGGAATAATTCGAAAGGCTGATTCAATGTCAGTTTTCGCCATATAAGAACCGGATCCACACAATTTGATGAGTTTAATAGCATCTTCAATTCCAGAATACGAAACTGTGGCATTTTCAGGAGGGGTACCACAATTTACAGATGAATTTGAATATTTAGGATAAGACAGATGATGAATAAGACGAAATTGACCTTCAGTCTTTTTAGGAATAAGACCCAGGGGAGATATTTTAAGGTCCGAAAAGGTAAAAGATTGTAAGGTCCCCGAATTCGACCCTTTGCAAACTCCTTTTGAATTTTTAGAGAAACAACGGTAGGGTTTTCTCTTGCAGATATGAGATTGGGACTATGTCGATGCCCTCTATTACCTTTGAATTCCAAGTAGAACCCATGCCGAAACCCATCCAACAAGTATTTAACTTTCGTAATATCGTTTCCGTGTAAATATTGGGATAATTTGTAAACGCGAATAGGAGTGCAAACATCAGGGGAATTCGTACCTTCATTATGATCTTTTGTTATTGTTATTTGTGTTTGTAATGTCAGATTTTATTGCTTGAGATTGGCATTTAACCGCGAGGTAGCTGCCGGAGCATTGCTTACACTTGTGTGCAAATTTGCATCCACCACAGAATGCTCCTTTATTGAATCTGAAGCAAACCCCTGTGGAACCTCGAAAGGAATTTTTGTTGGCTTGAAATGAACTATTGTTGTAGTTATTCATTTGGAAGGGACGTGATCTATTAAAAGATGAAGCTAAAATATGCGTATCGTGCTCCATACTGTACAAAGACAGGGAACTGTCATTTTGTTTTAGCTTCCGAAAATTTGAATCGTAGAAATGCCAATTACCTTTCGATCTACTTACGTTACGAACTACACTTTGGTACGTTGCAAGCGCTTCTGTACACTCGGGGTATTTTGTCTGTATACCGAGGCAAAAATACTAAAAGCATCTGTCCAAGTTTCAATGGTCAAATGCTTTTTACCTGGAGATTTCTTTAAGCCGATCCCTCCGTTCTTTGTCACCTCCAAGACAAAATTTTATTACTGTTGGGATCATACAACAGTTTACCCAAATCAATGTATTCATTATTGCAAATCTTTTCTTTGAGGGAAGTAGCAACTTTTAAATGTAGTGGGAGACAGGACGGATGGATCGGATTGAGAAACAAATCGTTTGTGGTTTCTTCAAAATTAGAAATAATGCTAGCATCAACACCTTTATGGGTATCGACAACTGGTGCTTGTTGCTCACCACCACCATTAAGATCAAAACTGCGAATATCGACTGTATCTTTCGCCGAATAAAGTTTGTCAAACACAGCTTTGGTCAGTGCAGGATTTTCGGAACCCTCAACCTCAGTAGCTTTTTCTTCCTTTTTTGGTGGTTCCTCACATTAGCTGTTGGTCTTGAAACTTTTCTTTTTCTCCCCGACATATCGATATAACCTTTACTTTATCTAAAAAAATTGTTATGTATAATACCTCATATTGCAGCCTAATTTTTATCGATATTAATTACAGTGAGCTAACCACAATCGAAAATATCATGTTGTTCTTGTGCGGTATGACATTAAACCACTATCCACAAAACTCATAGCATTCGAGGCCTACGAAGGAGCGAGAGAGAGAGAGACAAATCTACCAACTACTGGTATGTTTATAAAATTACAATATGAGAAACCTACTGACAGTGCGAGCTCAACTTGTTCAGAATCCCATCGTAACATTGAATTTATTATAGGCAGTGTATAAAAATATATTTAACAAAAGGTGACAGGTGAGCTCCGATAAATAGCACTAATATTTTAAATTTAGCATAACATAACATTAATATCACTTAAGGTATATTAATTTGTCATGACGTGTACATTATCAGGACCCATATGAAACAACATACAACAGATCATAGTACTAAGTATTCCATATCATCCCTATACATAAAAATCAGGACCCATATGAAAACATCATACTACAGATCATAGTACTAATTATTCCATATCATCCCTATACAAATCGTACCAAAATATATTATCAGGACCCATATGAAAACATCATACTACAGATCATAGTACTAAGTATTCCATATCATCCCTATACATAAAAATCAGGACCCATATGAAAACATCATACTACAGATCATAGTACTAAGTATTCCATATCATCCCTATACAAATCGTACCAAAATATATTATCAGGACCCATATGAAAACATCATACTATAGATCATAGTACTAAGTTTTCCATATCATCCCTATACCAAGCGTATTGAAACACACTTTCATAGTACTAGCTATTTAAATAATCCGTTACAAATCGTAGCAAACACTATACTACAGATCATAGTACGAGCGTTTCATTAATCCGTTATATAACGTATCAAAATACTATACTACAGATCGTAGCTTACAAGTATTCCACATTACAGGCTACTTCGCCAATAGGACCAGTACCCAGTACGAAACACGTTCGGAATCACTCAAGGGCTATCACCACTCCTGTCCCAGAGAACTATGCGATCTGCAAACAGATTCTGATTAAACCACCACTGCATTATATATTCTTATTGTTATATTCTTAATACATGCCAAACTTGTAAAAGGTGACAATTCGCTCTCTGTCCATTATGAGCCATGTCAGATCTTGAGTATTAATCTCAAAAAAGAAAATATTCATCAGATTTATCAATTGAACTTAATAATCAATTTATTGAACAAGTTGAAAACTGCGACAGTTAAGAAAGATCATGCCTGAAAAATATAGATCTATATTTTATAAATGTCACTTTCAACCATATTTGGATTATTGTTCAACTATTTGGGATTCGCACGACATTGCATCGGCCGATATTTTACACAGGCAACAAAAAATTGCTTTTAAATTAATTCTTGGTTCTAAGTATAATACTGATTTGTCACTGAATCTTAAAAGGCTTAATATTTTTGACATTATAACCAGGCATAATTTTAATTCGTATAAATTTATGTATAAAACTCTGAACAACTTCTCTCCTTCCTACCTTTCAAGCCTCTTTAGCTATAAACAGACGCCTTATTCTAGCATAAATTCAAAAATTGTGGTGCAAAAACCACGAATCAATTTGATTAAACAAAGTATTAAATACAAAGGATCAATTTTATGGAATGGTCTAGACGAAAATATTAAATCAGCATCAGATTTTAAGACTTTTCGAAGGATGATTCTTGGTAATCTTTCATTAACATAAGCATACTTCCTGTTACACGGGTATTCTTTTCACCAACTATAGGCTTACTTGCTGATGGGTATCTTAACAATTGTGTTTCTCCACGATTTAATGATTTAAGTAATTATTAATTTTATTTTTCCCTTTCTCACAGGTATATCACCACCAACAATTCTATTTTGGCTTAACTTGAACCATTTTGAAAATCTAAATTATTACTGTCGGGGTAATACTAAAGTAAACATCCTTAAAGCTGGTCTTGAGCATGGACAAATCCTACCTCCCTCTCCATAGAAAATAAGAACATAAAATGGAGTAGGGTTGGGTAGCCCGCTCGCAGCACATGCACTGACGCTTTGCGCTTTGGCAATTCTTTTTTTTTTTTTTTTATATGTATGTTTTGATGTCTGATCGTCTCATGGTTTTTGCTGTCATGTACTTGATCGCCGGAAGATAAATCTGTCCATTATTTACACATGTAATTGTGTATTTTAAAATAAATTGTACGTTGAAATAATACGTGATTTTTTGCGGTCGTGTACATGGCCGCGGGAACTATATATTACATCCATTTTATAAACAAATTGTAGGTTGAAAATCTGTCCATTTCATGCACAAGTACTTGTGTATTTTTAAACAAATTGTACGTGGAGTATTGTATATTTATTTTGTGGTCATGTACTTGATCGCCGGAACATATATCTGTCCATTTGATACACATGTACTTGTGTATTTTTAGTATTTCAGACGAATTGTATATTGAGATATTATGTATTTTCGATTTTTTTTTTTCCAATGTATTGCCCCATGGGCTGAATGTGAGACAGGACGTCTCAGGATGTCCTTGTGTATTGGGCCTAATTCTGACCCATGTAAAATAAAGAGTTTATTATTATTATTATTAGAACCTTTAGACTAATAACCAAAATTTTAGTGCAACGGAAATTGTTTCGTGTAACCTATCCTTTGCCGTCATATACAGAAAGGTCGTCATATATGTCACCATACGAAAACCCTTATAAATATATTGACCGTACCAAGTGACTTTACATAATGTTAAATCTAATAGCTATTAGTGAAGTGCGACTTTATGGGTCATGCCTCTGAACCAGAAAACCAGACCACGCAATCAAAGAATCAATTCTCTCACATGCTAATTTCAAAGCTAAACGATTATTTCTAAAAACCTTTGTGTTGCCTTCAATATTTAAATGGATTCCGTCCTCAAGGAATACCTCAAGAGAACTATGAAAAATTCGTCGGTGTCGCCCAAAATACGACATTAAGTATTAAGATATTGACCACTTTCAATGCCTTCCTTTATTAACATATTTACCAACTGACGACGGGAAAAATAATCTTTTGGGGAAAGAAATCTGGGATGGGAATCGGTCGCGTAAATAGTTCTCCAAGACATACTTCCAAAACTCCGAAGCCTTGCACTAAAAATGATGCCAAGCTCAAAATATCAGAAGCTATCTTATGTTCTGACCTGTCGATTGCAATATCACTATTTCTCGACACTTGATAAAGAATAATATTTCGAAAACAGGTTCGTGTCATTTATGTAAGTTTTTGTATTGCTTTTCTACATTATTGTTAGTGTTATTTAATTAATACATATTTTTGAATTTTTCACTTATATTTTCATCTTATTTTATTCCAACACCCGATTCGTCTTCTTTTGCATACCTGGATCCCTACATTTTACGCTAATTTCACATATTTAAATACAATTGAACATTCCCCGTCTAACCTAGACTTATTTTCATTATGCTCCGCAACTTTGACAACCACTGGCAAGAAGACAGACATCGCAACACTTATCGCCATCCAAACCAACATCACGAACCGTATAACGGCCCAGTATTCCATCGACCTCTACCATCTACCAATCGCCGACTACCAACCAATCAAGCCATTTATATCCCACCCCACCAACGACCTACCCACAACACTGCCTATTCATCCAGAGATAACCATCGACCTGCCCACAACACAGCCTACCCATCAAAAAATAACCACCGGCCTCACCAATATCAGAAACGCACACCAACCCACAGACGCCAACCAGTTCCCACTCATAAGGAGGAAGAACCCTTTGTTAAGATATTCTTCCAGGTTTTGCAGTGTCTTCACCATTTGGCAATCCTTACCCTCCAACAGCAAGGTCAACCTGCGTTCACCTTCAAGCGCAAAGTCTCTGAGTTGGATTGTTTTATTCGTCCAGCTATGAAAACGTCAGCTGTTGACGCCAATATTAGATCCCTTAACCGGACATGGCTCTCTAAGGTAACGCAGACCCTGATCGACCATTACCAAGCAACCCTGCAGGAGAAACTCACCTTCATCCGAACCAAGTCTTTATCACAACCAGCCATCGACCGCATTATTTCCCACGCCCTCTCATAGGCCCGTCGATCCTATGGGAAACGTCTAACTCAACCTGTGATTGCAAAATTCTACCAAACGATCAACGAAACCAAAACCAGAGTAACCATATCCTTACCAACTGAAATGGAGATTGATCCACAAACGCCTGCACCAACAAGAGTCACCGACACCTAAACGAGCCCGCAGTTCACCATCCCCTAGTCCAGCAGATTTGGGTAAACGTTCTCGTAGAGAAGGTACCCCCCTTCTCTTTTCCCTTCAGATTCCTCGCCTACACCATCTGAATCTTCACCACGTGACCCAGGTTCGGTCGACCTTTCTTCTTTCTGTAAGTTTTTGGATCAACAAACCACCCCGAATTCCCCAACCAGGTCAAGTCGTGTCCCCAGACCATCTCCACCACGAACCAGATCTCAGTCCGTACCCAATGCCACATTTGTAACAACTACCAATCCAGTACCTATCACCCCGTCGACAACCATTATATCCGCTACCAAACCCTTTTATCACCAAACCAAGGACAAGTCATCATGGAATCTACCTGCTCTACAGAAATCTACTTTAATTATTGGGTCCTCGAACCTCAACCGAATTACCAAAACAGCTCCAGACACCCAAATACACTCGTACCCTGGTGCCCAAATCCACTTCATCCAGTCCATCCTTGAATCTTACGACCATGATCATAAACCGGCTACTATCATTCTGCACGTAGGCCTCAACAATCGTGACCAGTTAGCCAAAACCTCATTTAACAAAGCCCAGAAATTAATTTCCACAGCCAACCAAACCTTTCCTAGCTCCAAGATCATCTTCACATGTATACCTATCTCTAATAAAATCTCTAAGAAAGCCCAGCAGAATCTTAAGACATTCAACGATATGATGATGAACTCCGACACTGAGAACACAACAATCCTGTCAACCTACGAAGAAGAATTCGAACCAGTTGATAATCTTCATTGGGCTCCGGAAACAGCCAACAATATATACCTGTTTTGGATACACCAGCTTCAAGCACCGGGTAAGTCTTTAAACTTTAGTCTTTAAAAATATTGAGAGGCCGCCGCTAGGCCAAATCGTCGTTAACTTAAGCCGAAAAATTCTCACACCCCTCCAGCATTCAATCTTAGACCGTGGACTTAAATTTATTCCGACTCCTAAATTACCTAACCTTGATTATCTCCAACCGTCTATTCAACGATTTCAACGGAATCTCAGTTGCACATACTTTTTTAGAAACCACCCTCCACGCAGTGCTAGAACAATGTTTATTCCTAAATCCACGTGGAAACCACCTAAAACCGCTATCCATCTAGAAATATTAAACGTATTTACAAGTATGAATAACCAAAAATCAAATCTTTCCATAACACACGAGAAGCCTAGTCTCACGCGAGTAGAACGTGAAGCATTGAATGTATGGAGGTCAATTATGGTCAGAATACAATTCAGTGAAGAAATCACTAATACCGTAATGTAAACGACATTTTACCTTTAATGCAAATGTTGTGTGTACTAATAACTAAATTACATTGTGCATCGAACCTTTAATGCATAAGTAAAATGCCAAAATACCTAATAACCTTCATAGATTTTTACTTATCGAATCGTATTCAGCGTTGTTACGTCAGTGAACTCTTTCGTCTTCTCAGTATAAAGTATGAAGCACCACAAGGATCCATTTTAGGTCCCTTGGTGTTTAATCTTAATATCAATGATTTACCATTGCATATTAACTCTAACTGTGTTCTTTCTGTGGATGATACTTCTGGTAAATCGGATACTGACATACAATTAAAATTGCGAGAAGATACTGACGCAGTCTTAAACTGGTGTTCTTTTGATGTCATGATCTTAATGAAAATAAAACCAAATGTATGTTAATTACACCTGCCCAAAAAAGAAGATATTCAGCAGATTTAATAATCAATTTTGAAAACTTTATTTTACTAGGTGTTATTGTGAATCTCAATCTCTCATGGACTCCACACGTAAAGTTCGTTGCTAAAATTTTAAATACCTATTTCAACTGCGACAGTTAAGAAAGATTTATATAGATCACTTTCAACCATATTTGGATTATTGTTCAACTATTTGGGTTTCGCACGACATTGCATCGGCCGATATTTCACATAGGCAACAAAAATTGCTGTTAAATTAATTCTTGGTTCTAAATAAAATACTGATTTTTCACTCAATCTGAAAAGGCTTAATATTTTTTACATTAAAACCAGGCATAATTATAATTCGTATAATTTATGTATAAAACTCTAAACAGCTTGTCTCCTTCCTACCTTTCAAGCCTCTTTAACTATAAACAGACGCCTTATTCTAGCATAAATTCAAAACTTGTGGTGCAAAAACCACGAATCAATTTGATTAAACAAAGTATCAAATACAAAGGACCAATTTTATGGAATGGTCTAGACGAAAATTTCAAATCAGCATCAGATTTTAAAACTTTTCGAAGGATGATTCTTGGTAATCTTTCATTAACATAAGCATACTTCCTGTCACACAGGTACTCTTTTCACAACTACTGACTGTTGTTCACCTTCGCTAACTTACCTTCTCAATACTCATGTTCTTTTGCTTAAATTATGACCAACTATAGGCTTGCTTACTAATAACTATCTTAACAATTGTGTTTCTCTATGATTCAATGATTCAAGTAATTTACTATTTTTTTCCCCTTTCCGGCAGGTATATTGCATATTGTTTCACCAACGATTCTATTTTGGCCAAACTTGAACAATTTTGAAAATCTAAATTATTACTGTCGGGGGATGAGTAAACATCCTTAAGGCTGGTCTTGAGCATGGACAAATCCTACTTCCCCTTCCATAGCAAAATAAGAACATAAAATGGAGTGGGGTTGGGTAGCACTCTCAGCACATGCACTCTTTGGCATTTTTTTCTTCTTCTTTGAAAGTATATATGTATTTTGATGTCTGATCGTCTCTTGCACATGTACTAGTCTATTCCTTGTGGTCATGTACATACTTAATCGCCGAAAGATAAATCTGTCCATTTTATGCGCATGCACTTGTGTATTTAAAAACGAATTGTACTTTGAAATGATATATGGTTTTTGCGGTCATGTGCTTGATCGCCGGAAGATAAATCTGTTCATTTTATATACATGTACCCGTGTATTTTAAAACAAATTGTACGTTGAAATAATATATGTTTTTGAGGTCGTGTGCTTGGTCGTCGGGGGTGGGTTTGTCCCTTTTATGCACGTGTGCTTGTGTGTTATGGACGGGTTGCGTATTGGAGTGTTGTGTATTTTTGCGGTAGTGTGCTTGATCGCCGGAGAATAGATAACATCTGTTGTCTGGCGTTCGGGAGCATGGCTGTGGAAGGTGTACGGCGTTTCGGTGTACGGTTTGCTTGGGATGCGCGGGTATACTTTTAATTTTTATTTTATTTTTTATTTCATTTTATTTTTTAAATTGCATGGCCGCGGGAACTCTATATTATATCCATTTTATACACAAATTGTACGATGAAAATCTGTCCATTTAATGCACAAAGGCATGTGCTTGTGTATTTTTAGACGAATTGTATATTGAAGTATTGTGTATTTTCACTTTTTTTTCCCAATGTATTGCCCCATGGACTGAATGTGAGACAGAACCATCTTCTTGTGTATTGGGCCTAATTCTGACCCATGTAAAATAAAGAGTTTATTATATTATTAATACATTTAAGTTGAACGAAGAGGCTTGCTTAAAAATGACACTTAGTCATTATTATTAATGACGTCATAATTACGTGACGTCATTCCGTCCTATAAATAAGTACGTTACTTGGAAACTTAATGGCCGCCGATATAATGGTTCCTGATAAGTAAACAAAGAAAAAATCTCACCATTCACAGAATGACATCCAAGATATTTGTGTCCGTGTGTTTGGTACTTGGAAGTGTTTTTGCTTTACACGGAACAGCTTCTCCTATTGATCTCAACTTCGATGTCAACCTCGATGGTCTCACCACTAGACCGGATTTATTTTCAACTGATTCCGATCCAAAATTAGACGGAAACTCTATAAATGCTGATAAGCCTGTGTCACCTAGTGATATCCGCGACTTTAGTTTGACACAATGGACGGCCAAACAAGAAATTCAGCCTAATAACGAAACTCAAAGTAAGTAGAACAGACACGATCGACATTGAACTTCTTTTGTTATTACTAGTAGTATTAGCCCATAGAAGCCTACGGATGCCTAACTAGTACTTACTGTGTAGTGTGTAACATACACAAAATTAACCCAAAAGAGTAGAAGTAGGAAATTAAGACGACATGTATGCATATGCCTGCATGGATGTAGGTAACTTGGTCACAGGAAATTCAATCCCCGGAAATATGGTCACAGTAATACAGGCACGTGGTATTTTCGTCACAGTAACACGGACGCATGGTTCTTTGGTCACAGTTATACGGGTAAGGTAAAATGGTCACAGTGACCAAAATACCTTGTGCCCGTATTAGGCCCTACTGTCACCAAAATACCTTGTGTCCGTATTTCTGTGACCATATTTCCGGTGACCAAATTTCTTGTGACCAAGTTACCGTCCCCCGCCTGCAAATCTAGCAAAGCCTTTTCTACGTTTAGAATTAAACTTATGCCACTTGCGTCTTTAAGTATTCACTTCTCTTTCTATATTGCATTAGAAATTAAAGAATCAGTGCCAAAAAACTGAAAAGTGAAAGTCGAAAATCGACAGTCAATTTCATTCAGTTCTTTGTCGGACTTGAAAATTGAATAGGCTATAATAAGTATACGTAAATAGACTTCATGCCCAGTAGGCTACTAAAAGAAATGCACAAAACACGCATAATTCGCTCAATAATACCTCAAACTAGGCCTCTTTGTCCCTCTGTTTTTTTTTTTGTTATTTTTGTTACTATGGTCTATATATCATAGCCGTTTAGTCTCCAGGAAGCACGAGGATTAGGCACAATGTTTTAAGCACAAGACAGTAATGAGTTGAACATGAACATAGTTCCCATGTTAATTCCCGGGGCAGAAGTCATATATTAGCCACAGCGTTATCTATACACAGTCACTCTAAGATCTACACATAGTTATTTAGGCAAAGTGATCACATTTACAATGAGGCACCATATATTCACGTAACCACATTCTTTTAGTGAGTTGCAATATGCCCACCATGTCAATTGACGAATCGCTGGCTGTCATCAAAATTAAAAGGAACCAATCACATTGTATTATGCAATATGACGTCATACGTAATATTTACGTCGGCCATTTTGCCCGTCAACTTGGCCCGTCAAACGAAGTTTTGCATCTTTTGGTATAAATGGAAATTGTTTATTGTTTAAACTGGTTAGACGATGTGCGTGGATACCCGTTATCCTGGGAGACTTACTAGTGGAATAAGCTTTATCCCTTTTCCAAAGTTAGGCCGAACACCCGACAAAGCGAGAAGGTGGATTCGTCTTTAGCACAGCTCACTTATAACATAGCACTAAAATTACGTGTTTAATATTTACCCAGCTTTACAACTGCACCAAGCATCTAAAATTAACTTGATTTCAATGATGGTATCTTACAACCTTTTCTATTGAAATCATATTGGTGGTGTCGACCTGGGGGCAAAAATCGAATGCAACTACTTCGCAGATTCTGCTCATGTGATGTCCTTCAACATTTCAGAGACAAAAGCAGAACAAAATTGCTATCCATTTACGACCCATCGAGCAGAAAACTGCTATGCTAAAAAATGAAGTAATTCAGACCCTGCAAGGTGGACACTACACGCTTGATAATTCATTAATTAATAATGATCAGCGATTATTTTTATCAGGTATTTGAACTTTGTTGACATCTCCAAACCGAAAATAGAATATAATGATTAGCTGGTATATCGTTCCTCAAGAGACAACCAGAATGTAAATAACAATGAATAATCTCTATTTGAATGACCTAAAAAATGAACTTTTATACTAAAGATATAATAACGGCATCGGTAATTTTTTCCCCGGGTTGAGTGGAGAATATTGTCTCCTAGTTGAATTTTTTCCCCGAGTTAACTAACAAAAACGTGTCTCCCAATTAACATGTATCCGAGATGACCGAGTACCTTTAGCGGCTCCTCTGATTTTCGTTGGTTGCGATAAACTAAAGAGGAAACATCAATGGGATCATCATCTTTTGATCGTAAAATTAACATTTTCTTGATATAACTGCCCTTTATAAATGCAATGGCAAGCTGTTTTTGTCAGAGAGACGGTACGTAAGGTAAGTATCTGGATGACAAACAGCTAGGTAGATCGGCTAAACGGAGAAGTGACGCCATATTGTTTACCTTCGTGACGGGCATAAGTCGAGTTATTCCCCCTTATCATTGTGGGCGGGGCCTAATCGATTGCCAGCGATCCGTCAATTAGGCACCCCTGGCCAGTGGTTAAAGAAGGGGCCTTTGAATACATAAAGGGAACTTTATGTCACTAAACCTACTTTCTCTTCATAGGCGTACGGGAGGCAGGGGCGCAGATCGCTTTTTCAATGGGGGGGGGGGGTTACCAGTGGCGTACCCACGACTTACTCAATAGGGGTCAGCATGAGAACGTTTCAGTTGAGCTTGTGACACCGTATCTTTATAGCTCTCCGAAATATTATTGAAAGAAAAGCACCTTCTTCCATTTTACTGAATTTTCCAGTCATCAAAAAGTATTGCCAAGAATAGAAGAATATTGACGATATAAATTTCGTGCTCCTCGAGATCCGGTAATATAGGGTGCACACAATCTTGTGTTTTTGCCCAATGGCCGCTTTTTTTCATCTTTTATTATTGTTCAACATATAAAACACAATGCAATATTCGCCGCTAATTTCAAAATCGCTCGCCTTATGATCCCCCTTCTGTCGACAGCGATTATTTTTAGCCCGTGCGATTAAATTCGCTTGTGTGCCTGTGTCCGATATATTCTACAGGGTGGGGTAGGCCGGTCAGAGCGCTGGGCCACCGATACCTTTCAAACTATCAACTTTAATTTCTGTGGCGGTCCGTCAATTTTACTGATCACATGACATGATTGACGAAAATATGCGACTGACTTCGTGACGACGCGACGACTAAAGAGTGGGTGCAGAAAACGAACAAATTGTCCCAGCGGCGAAGGCGCAAAATTTCGGAACTTTGATGTTCTTAAATGCCAAATGGTGCCTATTTCACGCCTACAAAAGACAACCTACTCAAACCATTTGTGGGGGGACACATGATATCATGTCCCCCTCCTAGATTTCTACCGGAGGGGACGTGCCCTTCTGTCCCCCCTACTAAAATACTAATATACTAAAATTCGTCTTAAAAGACATGATATTAGAAGCGAATTTTATGCAATGTAATCTCCCTACCTCTATGTCTTATATAGTCAGTCCATATGAAAACGCACCACTCACGAAATCTGGAATACTAGTAACTCCACGGGTTGATATGTGAAGTATAATAATAATATACTTATGATGCTTTTGAGATAATGAATGATTCTCAGTCCATATGAAAACGCACCACTCACGAAATCTGGAATACTAGTAACTCCACGGGTTGATATGTGAAGTATAATAATAATATACTTATGATGCTTTTGAGATAATGAATGCTTCTCAGTCCATATGAAAACGCACCACTCACGAAATCTGGAATACTAGTAACTCCACGGGTTGATATGTGAAGTATAATAATAATATACTTATGATGCTTTTGAGATAATGAATGATTTAAGAAGACATGTAAACATTATTAAATTTTATTCACGATGATGTTAATGCGCGAGCGAGACTTAACTGGTGTAGGTGTCAAACAGGAAAGTCAATAAAGGGTGCAATTATATTCACCAACTCTTGATGATCAGCTCAAAAAACTGTCTTAATGTTAATAGAATAATTATTCAAGTTTCCTCTTTCTCAATGAGCGATTTTATTACAGATTTAATTTGCATCTTTTATGAGTAATATTATTTTGTGTGCTCGAAAAAATTGATCAATGGTTAGTTAACACTAGCCTCCAGGTTAACACCCATCAATCGATTTGTGATATCTGAAATAACTATTTGTGTTCGATTCACGATGCCATAGTCTCCTGAACACATAGCACATAGTCGACAACGCTTTGTCCATTATTTGCAAAGCATGTCGGCATGTAGTCGTCCGTTGCATATTCTTAGAGCATTGGTCTTACAAAATTCCAACAGGTGCTTACCACGACTGTAAATGCTTTTATCTTGTGATCTACGTGGGATATCCCATTCTGCAGTGTAGTCAAGATCATCATCGATCGGTAGGTATTTAGGATCGTCGTTGGGTATGATATCGGTGGCACAACCTGTACGAGCATTCAGGTCACCTTGAATAATAAAATGACAGTCTGGATACTTATTTCGTAGTTGAGAACATTCATCTTCTAAAATATCAAAAATAGGTTCATCTGAATAGGAGGGAGAGTTTGGGGGAGAAAAGTACACAACACCAAGAATTAGTACACTAATATCAAGCTGAACAATGAGCCACAGAATGTTTTTTGGTACATATTGGTGTTATAAAAAGTTTTAATATATCTGATTTCACGAGGGCAAGTATACCACCAGAGTTTCTGATAGCCTTCCTAGATTTCGGTCGAGTTTTACGGAATTGAGTATAGCCCTGAAAATTAATGTCATCGTTTTCCCACATCCAGGTTTCAACTAGTAATATTACATAGTGTTTATCTATGGTATCTTTAAACTCACTTTTACCTGATTGTCTATTTAAACCTTCTATATTCCACATTAAGACTGATAAGGCTTTTTCATCAAATTCTACTGGGCCCTGGTTTACGAGCTATTGATTACTTTTATTGCTGTTACCGAACTCGGGTCGTGGTTTAAAGGTTTTGATCTTAATAAGGTTCATTCAATCGAAATAAAACAGCCATCTAATCGATCATGAGACTGTAGGCAGTCAATGTCTTTTCCTAATTTTACAAAAGTTAAAACTCCGTTTTTATTCTATACGTAACGCTTACCAAGCACAAAATCCGGATGGAAATGGTTATTAGCCTTAACAATACGGATATTGTGTTGAGTTTGCGAACATCTGTGCTATATGAGCCACAACCAACCCAGAACTGTACTCAATTTGAAAATAATCGGTTTTCATAAGTATGCTTAAAGTATTGGCTAATATTAACATCTTAATTTTGGAATTCATAAGTATGCTTAAAGTATAATATGTATAGGTTAATGGTCGAAAGTTTGTCAATAAGTCTAATAATGACCGTTGACGAGGACCGAAGGTCCGAGTTATACGGTCATTATTAGACGCATTGACAAACTTGAGATCCATTAACCAACTTAAAATACAGATTAACAAAAAAAAACAGCTTACTATAAACTCTCTAGAGTTTTATTTACAAACAAACCTGAAATCAAAACGTTTAAGCCCTTTAGTACAAGAATCATCCATATTCAGACTATGTGTCAATAACAATGAACCAACCAATATGGCAGCACCTGGTGTTTCGAAAAAAGTTCCATTGTTTGATTCTTTAATACTTATAGAAATCAAAAGTAAAGATGTTCTAATTAATGGGAAAACTTTGTCAGTTTGTCTAATAATTCCCGAATTAACTCATAATAGCCTAATTACGTAGGAAATACCTAGCTAACATCTACCAGAACTATCCATAAAACACAGATGGACCTTCCTGTGTCCACATAACGTTAAATAAATTATGAATGCACGAAATAACAATGAAAAAAAGCCTAATTTATCAATTGGTAAGCTTTTTTGACAAGATTTGAAATACAACATAAATCGATGCGCACAGATTTCGCCCTAATGAATAATTAATTATCTTTTTCTTTTGAAAGTAAGGATTTGAAGATAAACTTTAAGTTTTAATTGGACGTAACATTGAACACTATACATTTTGAAACCTGGATTAGTTCTCTGAATAAAGTATGAGTGAATTTAATGTGAGTAGTTGTCAGACTAATCCCCATTCGTTATGGGCAAGTGGCTGATATTTAGAGTCCAATATTGACTTTAATATTGGACTCTTGGCCAGTTGCCAGTACCAATATGTTGGATATTGGTACGCAAAAAACAAAGGGTGACATCACATCTGTATTTTAATAACATCTTAAGTTTGATTTACCCTTTTGCGAGCAATAATTAATTAAATATTATAATATTATTTCATCATTGTGCTGATTTTCAATATTTGCAAGTTGCTATGCTACATTATCCTTAATGATCGTATACCCTTTCTTGCAAGGCCGTAATTTTGACTACCTTTCATTTCATAAGATTTTATTTACCGTAATTAATTCTAGTTTTACTATTCAATTACTTATCACTTATTACTTACCAGGTTCCAAATTCTTTTTTCATATTAATTTAATTTTCTTATTCAATGTACAGTATTACAAACTGTTATTTGCGTGGTAAAGCTGCTCCATAACTTTACTCATTGCCTATGTACTTCAGTCTACCTCCATTTGTATACTAGTATATCTTTGAATGTTTATTGTTTGATTTTTCACAAATTTCTCGCACTGTCTTTGGAACCGCATCTTTGATTACTAGTAAGTTTGTATCTATGGATTTGAATTTAGGCCCACAACTGCCTGATCATAATGTTACTCAGTTCATATGTCCAAATGGATAATGGTTATCAAAACTGTGTTTATCACTCGATCAGTCATTGCGTGCATGGGTTTTACTATCAAAGTGAACATAGGTATTTTATTAGATAAATTTTTTGATTCACCCTTATTTTACATCGGAGCTTTCTGGTTGTTAATATTATCTGGCGACATTGAACAAAATCCCGGGCCTTATGTTAATAGTCCGTGCGATTAATTATCATTTTTTCACCTAAATGCGAGAAGCATTAGATCCAAATTGCAATTCCTTCAATCGCAGTGCGACGATTTTCATATCTCTTCGTTTTCCGAAACTCATCTAGACGCCAAAATAAGTGACGTCACTATTATGGGATGGTTTTCACGAACCATAACGCACTAATTGAAAATAATATACGCGATATAATAAAAACACACACGAGAATATGCGGTACATGCTCGAGTTTGCTTGACATAATTGCCGTGCAAGATGATGTCTCCGTTTGTTTTAGCGATACAATTGATTTTGAATCCTATATCTCCGACCATAAAGGTGTCAGCGCTCCTATCGATGTCACTGTAAATACATGTTTTATTTTCAAAAGAGAGGTTATCCTCTACAAAAGAGCCGATTGGGGCCTTCTTAATTCGCTTTTTCGAAACTTTGACTGGAACTTAGGTTTTGAAAATTCTGATGTCGAAAGTTCGACCAAGTTTTTTTTTAACACATAACTGAACGATATGCTATTGAAATGTATACCTCACAAACTAGTAACAATTAGACCGGATGCCAAACTATGGTTTAACAGCGAACTTTGAAAAGAAATCAGAATTAGAGATATACTACGCAAGAGAGTGATTCGAAAACAAAATACTAATAGTAGTAATGTTTTGAAATTCATACACCAAAGAAACAAAGTAAACAATATGAAAAAATACTTTTAGCGTTCTTTCGAAAAGAAAATCACTGATGACAAAAATGATTCTGGCAGTAAGAATCGTAATCATTGGGACGTTTTAAAACATCTTCTAGGTAAAAACACTAAGTCCAATTCTATACCACCTTTGGTTGATCCTGACGGTAACGTTGTTTACGCGGACGTTGATAAAGCCGAGTTGTTTAATTCATTTTTTCTAGTATCTGTAAAATATTTCTTCTAGCAAAATTGTGATTTTTCAGCGCGCACTACTTCCATATTTCGTATGACAAAAATAGAAGAATCAGAAATTAATGATATTATTAAAACTCTTAAACCGAAAAAAGCTAACGGTCCTGACAAAATTAATCAAATGGTTCTGATAAATACTGCTAATACAGTGGTGCGTCCTCTAAGTTTAATCTTTAACTAATCTCTTTCGTAGAGAATTTTACCAAGTTGTTGGAAGGAAGCTTTAGTGCTTCCCTTTTTTAAAAAGGGGGATAATTGGATTGCGTCGAACTATAGACCTATATCGTTGCTCAGTTGTATTAGTAAAGTTTTTGAAAAGATTGTGTATAAACTCTTATTCAAGTTTCTTCATAGTAATAACTTAATTTTTCTACAGTTCATCAGTTAATTGAAATTTACCATAATATTTTGTCATCTACCGAAAGACGTCAATTTTTCTGCTTCACATTTTGTGACATTTCTAAAGCATTTGATCGAGTTTATCAGGACGGTCTAATTTTGAAACTTTAGAAATATGGTATTACTGACTCCTATCTGATGTACAGTGTACATCTTCGACTCTATATTCAGGTGTACCCCAAGGTTCCGTCTTAGGTCCCCTGTTTTTTCTTGTGTATATCATGATATAAAAGACTGCTTACAAAACCCCTCTCGTCTGTTTGCAGATGACACCGCAATTGGCATTTCTGGCAACACCATTGAGCAAACAGAGGCATCTCTTAACCCTGATTAAAGAAATTACACACCTGGTCAAACAATGGCTTATAGATTTCATTTCTAAAAAGACTAAAGTAATGATATTCTCAAACAAGGAAGTACCAGTATAACCAAAACTTTATTTAGGGAACAAATCATTGGAAGTTGTAACAAATCACAAACATCTAGGTTTCACTCTGTCTAATGACTGCAAGTGGTCTTATCATATTAACAATATCTCAATTTCGGCCTACAAATTACTTAATATTCTTCGAAAAGACTTTAAGTCGTCCGATTCTAAGCTCTATTTATAAAACCTACATCAGACCAATACTAGAGATGCGAAGTATGGGATGGTTGTAACCTAGACGATTCTGAACGACTGGAAAAAATCCGACTAGAAGCGGCGAGAATCGTTACAGGTCTTCCCAAATTCTCTGGCAGAGATTCACTATATTATGAAACCGGGTGGTCTAAATTGTCAGAGAGACGCAAACACAAACGCCTAGCAAGTTTTTATAGTATTGCCCACCATAATGCACCAACTTATCTAAACGATATCTTGGATAATCAACTGAAACGGACAAGCTACAATCTGAGAAATTCCGATGACTTAACCGTACCCCGCTCTAGGACGGTCTTGTATGAGTGCTCGTTTTTCCCTCAACCACAAAAGATTAGGATTCCCTCAACCGCACTCTTAAAAATTCGCAAAACAAAACTTCTTTTAAAAATAATTTAAAAAGTCAATCGATATCGTGCTCCCCAGAGTTTTATAATCATGGTGAACGATTTTATAATATTATTCACACCAGGCTACGTCACGGCTGTAGTTCACTTAAATGTGATTTACTCAAAATCGGTATCACCCACTCTTTGTGACTGTGGTCTATCTGCGGAAACATCTTCTCATTATTTTTTTGAATGCTGCTATGATACCGAAAGAAATGTCTTACTCATTACTTTAAATACTAGTAGCCGCTATACTCTTATTGACTTGAACTTGTTATGGGGAAACTTTTCCATTGATTCTAGCTCAGATTCTAATTCTAAATTATTTAAACATGTTCACAAAAATATCAAATCTACCTAACGTTTTGGAAACAAAGGTGCAGTTCAAACATAGTTAAGACAGTTTGAATATATCACATTTACTTATTTATTATTTGATCAGTCTCTGGATAGTGTTCTGAGGGATAGCATTCCACTCCTGAACAAGGGCAACCTCAAGATCCCAGATGTTGTCCATCTGGCGTCGACGTGAGGACGTGTGCCCACTAAACGAACTGAAAAGATCTAGCCTAAATTTAACCATTCATTCCATTTCAAATAAACGTGTAGGCTACCTAAAAGAAGCGTGCCTTAAAATATGTGAAATAAATGACTGAACCCAAACTTCCATTGTGACACAATTACAGATTACTTTAGCTAAACAATTCTAGCTTCTGAGACTAATGAACGGTTGGCGAATCTATCCCTTTAATCTTAGTACAATGCTCTTTCTACGAATGGAATTCACAACAAGTGATTTATTTTGTGTCGATTTTCCAGGATTGACGCGTGTTAAAAGGGAAGAAGTGAAGAAAGGAAAGGGGAGGATAAAAAAAGGCAGAAAAGGCAAGAAAACCAAGGGTCCTAAAGGCATGAAAAAAAAGAAAGGAAAAAAAAACAAGAAGGGAAAGAATAGGAGAAAGAAAACTACGAAGGGAAAGAAGAAGGGAAAGAAAAAGGGTAAACGCGGAAAAAAGAAGAAGCGTAAAAGCAATGGTCATGTTATAAAAAAAGAACAGAAAGAAAAAGGTAGGCTCAACTCAACAAAGTGTTTCAATTATATAATTGCCACAGTGTCCACATGGGAAATAAACGAATTCATATATCATATCAATTGCAAATATTCAAGTCACCAGGTTAAGATAGATTTATCATGAAATAAGCGGCATTTCTCCATCATTTATTTTGGTTAGAAAGTTGTGAGACCTAGTCATGGGCATTCAGTGGTGAAACAGATTCATATTATTTATTTTCTCGTGTTTCCCTTTTCAGCTGTCAACTCACCTAAACTGAAAAAAATTTATCCTGTTAAAGGTAAGAACCCAAAAGTTCTCATTTCTATTTACATGTTCAATATGAAAGTACCCAAACTGAGTTAGGCACTTGAATGCAGAAACGTTTTGTATAGATAGAAATTCAAAGACTAACTATGATAAAACATATTGAGAAGTCCGTGTTTAACAAATCAGAAAAACGTACAACCATCCGTTGTCCAATCATAATCTTTCTTTATATATTGGTGCAAGAAAATAATTTAGTTTAATTTGTAGTGAAAATTGAAACAGTAATGCCGGTTAGTGCGGAGAAGTTGAAAGAAATAGAGAAATTGAAGAGTATCAAGAAGAAAACAGATAAATCCATGAAAATTATTAGTAAGTAAAATTTGCCTAACATAATGTATATTTAAAACAAAACTACCAACTGCCAAAGATAGTCAACCGGAAAATGTGTAAAAATTGGTTATTATAACTTCACTATTTAATCGGCTTTAATTCCATAATATCATAAATATCACTATTCATCCAAAATAAGTTGTTTTATTGTGTAGTATAGCGTTTCCATCTGCATATTTGTTCATCTAGACAGTGGTGTTGAAAAAATTAAATTGTTGGTGCATTCTGAGTTCTGACGCTCATTTCTAAGAAATGGAGTGGGGTTTCAGTTGAGGGTACAATTTTTCTAGCCCCCGAACCCAACCCTGTGCACCCAATGCAATGTCTCAACTACCATGGAGACTGTATTCGAAATTCATGGGCTCAACACCTTAGAGGGCTCACCAGAAAAAAGAGTATTTTAATTTATAAATTAAAAAAAAGAAAAATAGTCTTAATATAGACTATATTTTTTAATAATTATTCATTGATTAACATGTTTTAAAAAACTGCCGAAGTGTTGTTATAAAAATGTCGCCGGGGAGGAGCACCAACTTACTTGCGTCCACGGGGATTTGAGATACGTAGCCTACATACAAAGTTAAAGTTAAAATAATTGCTGTTTCTCTATAGATCCATGCGAATTAAAACCATGTCGTCATAATGGAATATGTGAGACGAAAGGAACTTCTATTGGAGATTATAAATGTGTTTGTCCAATAGGAAGAAAAGGAAAGCACTGCGAACTAAGTAAGTCAATATATTTTCGATTGAGAAAATATATTCACAAATTTGTGCCTTAAATTATTTTATAATTTATTTAAATTTCCGATAACATTCTTAACTTTCATATTAATCAAAACTAATCATAAGGATTTTGGTATATATTTTTAAGGTAAAGGCAAATTGAAGGCTGGTAAAGTAAAAAAGAGAAAAAAAAAAACAAATAAAGTAGCGTTGAAATTAGGTCTTGTAATACTGGTATCTCTTATTTTGATTGGCCTTATTCTCCTTATACACTATCTTCGAGTCAAAAACAAACGGTAAGCAATTCATTTTCATAGAAGGGCAACTCTATAGTTATCTTATATGTTCGTTTTTTATATGAGTATATTGTTGAACTGACTAAGTATTCATCGTCCGCTTTAAAAGCCATATTGTACCAACGAATCCATAATCGAAGTAATTTCTAAATTTTCTGACAACAATTTAAGTCTCTATGCAAATATTAAACCCTTAGAGACCAAAAATTACGGTAAGGAACACCGATGGGCATTCTCATTTCAGGAAGCAAATGTTAGCTGAATTTAAGAGAGATAAGGTGCTTGGTAAATCGCCAACTCCCGTACCAGGTATGATGGAACTCATACTGTGTGGTTTGAAGAAAGCCGAAGCAGCTGAAAACGCTAAGAATATGAAAGTAGAACGTACGTATCGTTAATAAGTATTTTCAATATAATGAAAGGTTTATAACTGTTGTGGTTTCCAGCCCATATCAAATTATATTGCCTTCGATGATGAAGATAATTTGTCAGGTACACTGCGACAAGGGAAGTACTTACAGACACACAGAACTTTCTGTATGACTGGTAATGAGAGACAATATATACTATACCGTAAGCATCGAATTTAAGCTCTGACGTGTAGGCCTATAACCTCAAACCGACGAAGTCGAGAACATGAAAAGTATATAATCCCAATCGTGTTTAAAGGATATGAAAACGTTTTTAAATATAATTTTATTCAAAGAATGCAGGGGGGGGGGGGGGGTGATGGAATCTCTGGTTGTTAACAATGTTGTTGAGTGGTAATATATGAAATCTTTGCATGGACGTTTACACTAGACAGAAATGGCTTCATTTACGGAGCTCTAGATTTACATTGATATATCTCTTTCTGAATATATTTATATTGTAGTTGAGAAAAAGGCAACAATGCAAAAATTGAATGAACTCATCGACAAAGTTTCAGCTTCTACAAAAATTGCAGGAAAGGGATCAAAAAAGGCAAAAGGCAAAAAGACAGAAGATAATGAAGGTACAATATTCTTAGACCATAAGCCTTATACACGCCTTTATCTGGATTCGATATGATTATGCACGAATAAGGTCCTATGACACGCATCTGGAATATTAATAAACGAAATTAAAATGTTGGACTTTCTTTAAATTAATGAATAGGTCTTAGCCGTTTTCACAAATCAATATATAATTAATTTTTGTTGTATAATTTCATTTGATCCGGCCATTTTGTACATAAAGGTACAAGTAAATTGAAATATAGTATGGTATACCATCTGTACACGTAACATAACAATTAATTACAGGAACCGATAGTGAAGAAGAAACAGACGGAGAAGAAGGAGAGGAAGGGGAAGAAGAAAAGGAGGGAAGCGAAGGAGAACTGGAAGGTGTTTATTTTGTTTTGGTATTCCATCTTAGATAACAAAGTGTTAGGAACGGTGTAACTCATAATGCATTGCGAACTTCATGCTTCCTTTGTGTGTGTAAAAACTTTCGTGGACTCTTAGTATACGTCTAGCTCGGAAATGACACCCCGTTCTGATTCCACCGCTCCACCAGGACCCTTAGGTCTATACCTTCCTTCAAGGGGACCTTTTTGGAAGCGTGTTGATTTTTGCATGATGAACACTAGGAGATCCAAGGAAGCGATAGAATTGCCAAATGTTAACAATTTGTAACTGAGCTTTTGTATCTACATGTATTGAACGACAATAGTTGTATTACTACCCCTGACCAGTCAATATCTGTGCCATACTCTGTTGTACGTGTTTAAACATTTAGGTGTAAATGGTGTTTATCGCATTGCCTGAATCTTTCTGTACCAGGAAGTACTCCTTTACAACAACCTGGGCATCGATTCCACAACTAATGCGCCAACATGTTTCTATATTTTTACTAATCGACTTGTGTGCTACCTTATATACTATATGTATCTATCAAACCTTTCAGCAACTGATGAACAAATTGAAGAATTAGCAGATACAGTAGCAGAGGCCAAATTATCTATGGAACAAGGTGAATGAAATTTTCTTTTCAAATTACACGAATGTTTTGTAAATATCGCCTTCTGTATGAGAATGTAACACATAAGTATTTGGGTGTCAGCAAAACGGTGAGACGTGAAGCAGATAAATAGAATTACCCTTGCCACTGATTCGTAGTTTACCTCAATTGTTTTACTGGAACACATACAAAGAAATGAACAAATAGCGTACCGTATCAAGAAAGACATGTACGCAGATATAATTTTCCCACTCAAGAGCCTAGCAAAAAGTGTATAAACGTTCAAGCATTAAATTTTTTCATGATTCATTTTCAGTGGGGCAATTGACGCAATTGGTTGGAAAGGTCTCAAAGGCCAAGGGTAAGTTTGAATTGAATTGCTACAGCTAATGTTGATCCTTATAGATTAGAAAAGCAAACCAAGTACCTGTAAGTGGTTCGGAATAAAACTAAAACTGTTCAGACCAGTTTAGTCAGCCAGCGACAGTAGTATATAAAATGGTAGAACTGCACTTAAGTGTCTATAGGTTTTCAATATTGCATGAGGGGCTTGGCGTAGTGATACCACTCGTGTGCGTACACTACGCCAAGACCCAAGTGCAATATTGAAAACCTATAGACACGTGTGCGGTTCTACTTTTATTACATACTATTGCGGTTACTGTTTTAATTGGGAGTGAAAATGTATTTCTAAAATTGACCTAATTTAACGTATTCTATTGCGGCCTACTTCGCTGTTGGATTCCCCCTATGATGTCATAGGGAGTTCCCTCTAACTTACTCGGCTCAACATGTGACTTGATTTGGTGGCATTGTTGTCAAAAAGGGATTAAAGACATTGTCAGTGGAAATTATAGCCCATGGGTGGTTGGATCGGCTTCAAAATATGGTTTAATGGTAATTTGTTGTCATTTTGAGTTATTTTAAGTTGACACTGCAGCTGGGAAATCACTAAGCGACATGGCTTTTGAAAACGAAAATGGCGACTCAATCATTCGAGTCCTTAGAAAAAGTAGTTCGACCGTATTCAACGTATGTGTAATATGGATTAAATTATTACATGGGCCCGATTTCCCTTATATCGGTATAGTAGGATTACACATGTATGTAATAAATATATCAACTTAATGTTCTGGATAAATAACGAGATGTGCTTCTTTATCCTATATCCATCGTCTCTCAGATTCACATTCTTTACTGTATAACACTTCAGTAGGTTAACATTATATAAGGGACTGAGGTTATATGTTTTGTAAATATGAATACACACGAAAAGTGAATGCTATATTATTAGTAATCTTCACAACGTGCTTAGTCTCATTCATGTGTTCAATATTCAAGCAGTGTACTGCTTATGGCTTATTGTTGAGGCATCTGATTGACTGCTCAACAAACCTCTAGAAAAGAAAGGTGGACATTGAAGTCATTGACGAAGCTTGACGGCGTGAAAAACATTATCAGTAATATCGCAAAAAGGTTCTTTCTGATTGGTTAAAATGTCTGAAACTAAGTGTATCTATAGGATTATCGATTAATGGCTATATTTCTTATTCATTCATTACAGGTAAGAAATGAAGAAGGAAAACAACAGCGGATTCACAGTTGATTATAGGAAAAATATCATTCATGTTTCTTATACTATTGTTTATACTCAAATACATTTCATTTTTTTTTATATAAGGTTGATTTTATATTAGAAAGTAGAAAATATTGTCCACCAGACAATGGGGTTGGGGGTTGGGGGTGCTTTATTTGGCGGTGTTACCTGAGGGGGGGGGGAGGGGCAAAATCTGAGTTGGCTTTCGTTTTTCCTCAAGAATCAGAATCAGTGAGGTAAGGAACCAGGTCAGGGTGCGTTTTCGAGTTATCGGAGGTCAAAGGTCAAGAAAGGTCAAATTCACTGAGAGTTATAATATATGAATATGACCGGTTTAAATGTGGCTAATTAACTAGACTCAAGTTGATTTTTTGATAATGTGGAATGGCCTTTATGATAATGGAAAAAAATTCTAGTGGTGAAAATATTCTATAGAAACAAGGATTGAAACGTTAACCTCAGGTCACCGTCGAACATTCTCAAAAATATTTTTCACGTTGAAGGGAAAGTAGAAGGATAACTAAAGCTTAACACACACGACGAACATTTCTGTCGACAAAATCATTTTAGCTTGAACGTCACGGAGAATCACATGACCCCAAAATGTCGCCTTCTAGTAGAAAACATAACATTGCGTTAGCTGTAGGCCTATTATCAATTTTAAAAAGACGTAGAAATAGAAGCATGTTGGTGTTATCAATAGACGTAACCATTTTGATTGTCAGGTAATCTGCATCCGATCGCTGCTTGGTTTTTCGACGATGAACTTTCGGTGAAAATGTTCGTTGTTAACACAGAGTTTGATATCACTAACATTTCTCACGAACATTTTTATCCGTGTTTCTGGAATCCTCAGACGGCGAACAAAACGATCGAAACATGTTTTTTTACGATTGTTCGTCTAAAACGTTTTTCATCTGCGTTAGGCTTAATGAACTGGAAACAGTGAAGAGAAATGTTGTGAAGGATTATAGTTTAAAACACTTTTTCATTGGATGTTAAAGCATACGTCGATTTATGTCAAAAGGTTAATCCGAGGAGTTTTCAAAACGAAATCGCCAGATACAGAAGGCCTCCTGAAGTGGCTATAGAAGGCCTAAAATAAAAGCTTAAAAACGAACGAACGAAAGTTTGGTTTTATATTAGCCTAAATAGACTAGAAAATAATATGGGCCTTTATCATACTGACTAGTGGATTGCAAACATGGTCCTCAATGTGACTAGTGAATTGAGCACAATAATGACACTACATAATGACCAATGGATTGAACACATAGTCCTCCATTAGTCCTAAACTTGCTGACTCTATTCCCAGCCTCTGATAGCTATTTGGACAGATATGGTTGGCGAGAGTCAGAAAAACTAGGCACAAAATACTTAGAGTTTTAAACGTATTTACCTACCTCGAATCCACTAAACCTCGATATATTTGGAACGATGGATGTGTTTGTAGTTCAGTCATACCATCATTATCCCCTTACACTATCCATGTCACGCCTGTGGTTGCGTCAAATTTTTTTTGAAGAATTTCCATCACTCAGTCGCTATCAAAAATTGCGTGCGAACTAGAAAATTTCGTCGTTAAACAGTCACGTGTATGACCCAGTAACGTCGGAATTTTGGATGAACGCGCAATTTGAAATGGCGTCGGGGATCATGATGGTATGATTGAACTACAAAAACATTCATCTTTCCAAATAAATCCCCCGCACCCGCGGTGCCTAGTTTTTCTAACTATCTCCAAGCCATATCTGTCCAAATAGCTATCAGAGGCTGGGAATAGAGTTAGCAAGTTTCGGATTACGTCCTCCATATAACTTGTAGATTGAATATAATCATGGTTCCTCCATAATGATTAGTGGATTGAACACATGGTCCTCCATTCATTTGAATAGAAGACTGAACACAGAAATGTATAAATTTGTTCTGTTTAATAAGGTTTCGGCTTGAATGGAGTATGCAGTTAGATAGTCAGGATGATCTTGAAGAAAAATGTGATAGTGTTAGAGACGTCGTAACGGTCTATTTGACGTCGTGTCAACGGAAAAACATTCTAAACAGAAATTTGGAAATAGAAGGACGAGAATAATATGATCATATCGCCTCCAGCACCATTTGAATAGTGAATTAAATTGACTCAACCAAATCATTGTTATCCAAACAACATTCAGTTAAAAAGTTAAATAAAATGATAATTATATTATTTGAAGAACGAAACGAATTTCGTGGTAAAGATTTTATAAAAGGTTTACATCATTTATTATGACGTCATAAAGGTAGCAACCAAGTCTCTATGGTGAATTATCCAAGATGGCAGCGTCCATGAGAAGTCGAGATGTTAAATCGTAGGGTTATTCTTTCTCCTTTATTTGCATTTTTTACCTATATGATACTAAAAGCGGCAAATGGGTTAAGTTCGAATAACAGTACCATTAATCCAAAATTATTCTACTTCGGACATCCCTCCAATATTAATTCAACATGCTCAACAAAAACCTGTGTGAAAAATGCCATCTTGATGTCCAGCTCAGATAAGAAATTATTGGAGGAGAGAGCCATAAATACTGTGAAACGTGCTATTTCCAAACAATCAGGTTTGTAGCAGTTTGATTTTTATCCCGCAACTGAACATTGCGCACAATTTGTCAGTGGTAACTTGTTTGTATTATCAAAAGCATTGTTTAGCATTCACAATAACAGAGTACCGGTATTAATATATGATAATATTAGAAGAAACCTTCAGAATCAGCGAGTAAGGTGCAGCATCTGAGTTTTTAAAAAAAAAACTTGCTATTTACTATATAGGTTTCAATGCAATTTTAGAAAATCAGTGTTCGAACTCTTTCTATTTTTTCTATTTTTTCTAATAATAGAAAGGTTTTGTAGCAACATTTGCTATTTTTCTAATAATTGAAACTGTAGAAACATTGTTTTCTAACGTGTGCTATTCTGCTATTTTCTCTCCACATAAATCTAAAATGGTTGCTATTGTTGCATTTCTTTCTATTTTTCTAATAATAGAGGTTTTGTAGCAACCCTTGCTATTTTTCTAATAATTGAAACTGTAGAAACATTTTTTTCTAACGTGTGCTATTCTGCTATTTTCTCTCCACATGAATCTGAAATGGTTGCTATTGTTGCAATTCTTTCTATTTTTTCTATTTTTCTAATAATAGAAAGGTTTTGTAGCAACACTTGCTATTTTTCTAATAATTGAAACTGTAGACACATTGTTTTCTAACGTGTGCTATTCTGCTATTTTCTCTCCACATAAATCTGAAATGGTTGCTATTGTTGCAATTCTGTCTATTTTTCTAATAATAGAAAGGTTTTGTAACAACACTTGCTATTTTTCTAATAATTGAAACTGTAGGCACATTGTTTTCTAACGTGTGCTATTCTGCTATTTTCTCTCCACATAATTCTGAAATGGTTGCTATTGTTGCAATTCTTTCTATTTTTCTAATAATAGAAAGATTTTGTAGCAACACTTGCTATTTTTCTAATAATTGAAACTGTAGAAACATTGTTTTCTAACGTGTGCTATTCTGCTATTTTCTCTCCACATAATTCTGAAATGGTTGCTATTGTTGCAATTCTTTCTATTTTTTTCTATTTTTCTAATAATAGAAAGATTTTGTAGCAACACTTGCTATTTTTCTAATAATTGAAACTGTAGAAACATTGTTTTCTAACGTGCGCTATACTGCTATTTTCTCTCCACATAAATCTGAAATGGTTGCTATTGTTGCAATTCTTTCTATTTTTTCTATTTTTCTAATAATAGAAAGGTTTTGTAGCAACACTTGCTATTTTTCTAATAATTGAAACTGTAGAAACATTGTTTTCTAATGTGTGCTATTCTACTATTTTCTCTCCACATAATTCTGAAATGGTTGCTATTTTTGCAATTCTTTCTATTTTTTCTATTTTTTTAATAATAGAAAGGTTTTGTAGCAACACTTGCTATTTTTCTAATAATTGAAACTGTAGAAACATTGTTTTCTAACGTGTGCTATTCTGCTATTTTCTCTCCACATAAATCTGAAATGGTTGCAATTGTTGCAAACCCACATCCTAACCCTAAAGTAGCCAAACAGGTAACAAATATAGTTAGAACTGTTGCAAAACGTCAACCTAACCCTAAGTGGTCACAAAGGTAACATATATAGTTAAAATTGTTGCAAACCCTCAACCTAAACATAAGTAGCCATAAATGTAAATATATAATTAGATCTATTGCAAACCCTCAACCTAACCCTAAAGTAGCCACAAAGGTAACATATAGAGGTAGAACTCTTGCAAAACCCCAACCTAACCCTAAAGTAGCCACAAATGTAAATATATAGTTAGAACTGTTGCAAACCCTCAACCTAACCCTAAAGTAGGCACAAAGGTAACATATATAGTTAGAATTGTTGCTAACCCTCAACTTAACCCTAAAGTAGCCACAAAAGTCACATATAGAGGTAGAACTGTTGCAAACCCTCAACCTAACCCTAAAGTAGGCACAAAGGTAACATATTTAGTTAGAATTGTTGCTAACCCTCAACTTAACCCTAAAGTAACCACAAAAGTCACATATAGAGGTAGAACTGTTGCAAACCCTCAACCTAACCCTAGAGTAGTTACAACAGTTAGAACTGTTGCAAACCCTCAACTTAACCCTAAGGTGGTCACAAAGGTAACATATATAGTTAGAACTGTTGAAAACCCTCAACCTAACCCTAAAGTAGCCACACAATTAACATATAGAGTTAGAACTGTTGCAAACCCAAAACCTAACCCTAAAGAAGTCACACAAGTAACATGATGACTTAGCTGAAAAATTTGTCACGTTTTTCCACGAAAAGATACTCAAAATAAGATGCGACATTTTATATCAACAGAAGACTTTACAGACTATAAGTGTGCCAACTTACAGAAAACCAACCAATGCAACTATGGAATTTTTTAGTTGCCTTACAGAAGATGATGTCCAAAAGTTGATACTCAACAGTTCTAACAAATTCTGTGGTGCTAATCCACTTCCAACTTCGATGCTGAAACAACATGTAAAATTTTTTTTTCCAATAATTTGTTCTATAATCAATCAATCACTATCAACGGGGGAATTTCCAGATGAATTCAAAAAGGCTACTGTAAAACCTCTATTGAAAAATAATAAACTTGACAAAGATACATTAAAGAATTATCGCCCAGTTAGTAATTTATGCCATCTCTCTAAACTTTTCGAAAAATGTGTCCTCAAGCAATTTAATAATCATATCTATTCAAACAATTTTGGAAACAATCTACAATCCGCTTACAAAAAGTATCACAGTACAGAAACAGCTATGCTTAAAATTACAAATGATATTTACAGTGAAATTGATAGTCAAAATGCTAATGCTGTTATGCTAATACTGCTTGACCTCTCTGCCGCCTTTGATACTCTAGATACCAACGACTTACTGGAAACCCTTTGGGAAGAAATCAGTTTGAGAGGCCAGGTCTTTAACTGGTTTAACTCATACCTCACATCCAGAACACAATCAGTGTGTATTAAAGATGCCAGATCCAGAAGTCAAACTATGATTTGTGGCGTACCACAAGGATCAGTGCTAGGTCCTATATTATTCATAATTTTAACTAAACCAATAACTAGAATAGCTGCATCCTTTCGTTTAAGCATTCACCTCTTTGCTGATAATACGAAACTTTACATGAGCTTCAATTCAATTTCTAAACAGACTACTATAGAAAACATAGAAAATTGTCTTGATGTTATGCACAAGTGGATGACTCAACATTATCTTAAACTGAATCCAGACAAAACGGAAATACTTATGATTGGTACGCGACAACAACTACATACAGCAAAACTGACAACTACCATCATGACTTTCAATGTTGAAACCATCAGCATTTTTCCACCTATACCGTATTGGAAAAATCAAGCGCTTCTGAACCTATGAAAATACAGAACGTTTGATCCACGCCTTTGTAACAACAAAATTGGATTATCATAATGGACTTTTATATGGTCTACCTGATTTTCAAATCAGAAAACTACAATGTGTCCAAAATTCCGCTGCTCGTCTCCTTACAAATACAAGAAAACAAGAACACATTTCACCAATACTGAAATCTCTTCATTGGTAACCAATTAAACAACGGATCAACTATAAAATTCTTCTTATCACGTTTAAATCTTTCATTAACCAATCACCGGCATACATCAATGAATTATTAATAGAATAAAAACCAAATCGCAATCTACGATCAAAGAACAAAAAACAATTGTGTGTACGAGAGCCAAATCTAAAAATAGCAACACG
The DNA here is from genome assembly GCA_030562195.1 of Nipponacmea schrenckii. NCBI lineage: Eukaryota > Metazoa > Mollusca > Gastropoda > Lottiidae > Nipponacmea > Nipponacmea schrenckii. The sequence goes on from CM060199.1 coordinate 7,924,348, forward strand.
CTCCTTCTCGTATGCAGCAGGAAACCAATGGAATCAGCTTCCAATCCATCTTAAAACAACAGAGTCATTGGCAAAATTCAAAAGTGACCTGAAAACATTCTTGTTTAAAAACCCCATATAATCCAATCAGTGGGAATATCAAACAGCGCATTAGAAACATTATGTAATAACGCGCTTTATAAATGTTGATTTATTTATTATTATTATATAGTTAGAACTGTTGCAAACCCTCAACCTAACCCTAAAGTGGTCTCAAAGGTAACATATATAGTTAGAACTGTTGCAAACCCTCAACCTAACCCTAAAGAAGTCACAAATGTAACATATACAGTTGCAAACCCTAAACCTAGCCTTAAAACTGTTGCAAACCCTCAACCTAACCCTAAAGTAGCCAAAATGGTAACATGTATAGTTAGAACTGTTGCAAACCCTCAACCTAACCCTAAACTTATAAGTCCTGTGCCTGTGCTTTCGTAACTTTGTCATTAGTACAAAGTTACAACCTTTACTCCCTAAAGTAGTCACAAAAGTAACATATATAGTTAGAACTGTTGCAAAACCTGAACTGAACCCTAAAGTAGTCACAAAGGTAAAATATTTAGTTAAAACTATTGCAAATCCTCAATCTAACACTAATGTAGCTACAAAGGTAACATAATATAAAGAACTGTTGCATGCCCTCAATCTAACCATAAAGTAGCCACAAAGGTAACATATATAGTTTGAATTATTGCTAAACCTCAACCTAACCCTAAAGAAGGTTTCAATAATAGAAAGATTAGCACTATGTTCTATTTAATTAGTCTAAAGTTTCAATAATAGAAACAATGGCAACAATAGCAAGTATTTTACATTGATGAATGATAAAATAGCAGAATAGAACTCATTAGAAAACAATGTTTCTATAGTTTCAATAATAGAAAGAATAGCACAATGTTCTATTTAATTAGTCTAAAGTTTCAATAATAGACACAATGGCAACAATAGCAAGTATTTTACATTGATGAATGATAAAATAGCAGAATAGAACTCATTAGAAAACAATGTTTCTATAGTTTCAATAATAGAAAGAATAGCACAATGTTCTATTTAATTAGTCTAAAGTTTCAATAATAGAAACAATGGCAACAATAGCAAGTATTTTACATTGATGAATGATAAAATAGCAGAATAGAACTCATTAGAAAACAATGTTTCTATAGTTTCAATAATAGAAAAAATTAGCAAAATTGTTCTATTTAATTAGTCTAAAGTTTCAATAATAGAAACAATGGCAACAATAGCAAAAGGTATTTTACTTTGAAATGATAAAATAGCAGAATAGAACTCATTAGAAAACAATGTTTCTATAGTTTCAATAATAGAAAGAATAGCACAATGTTCTATTTAATTAGTCTAAAGTTTCAATAATAGAAACAATGGCAACAATAGCAAGTATTTTACATTGATGAATGATAAAATAGCAGAATAGAACTCATTAGAAAACAATGTTTCTATAGTTTCAATAATAGAAAGATTAGCACATTGTTCTATCTAATTAGTCTAAAGTTTCAATAATAGAAACAATAGCAACAATAGCATCAATAGCAAGTATTTTACATTGATGAAGGATAAAATAGCAGAATAGAACTCATTAGAAAACAATGTTTCTATAGTTTCAATAATAGAAAGAATAGCACAATGTTCTATATAATTAGTCTAAAGTTTCAATAATAGAAACAATAGCAACAATAGCAAGTATTTTACATTGATTAAGGATAAAATAGCAGAATAGAACTCATTAGAAAACACTGTTTCTATAGTTTCATTGTTTGATAAATCATTGTTTCTTAAACTGAAACAATAGAACATTAGAAAAAAAATGAAAGGGTACTTTTGCCTCAAAATAGCAACTGTAGAAAAAAACAGAAAAGGATGTTTCTGCAGTTTCAATAATAGAAAAAAATAGAAAGGAAAAAATAGACTTTTAAAACATAATTTTTGCTACAGTTGCTATAATAGAAGAAATAGATATAAATTGCATTGTTTGGTAAATCGATGTTTCTAAAATTGAAACAATAGAACATTAGAAAAAAATTGAAAAGTATGTTTCAATTTTAGAACTTTTGCCTCAAAACTCAGATCCTGCACCTTAATGGAATCAGCGGCCTTTATTCTCTATTATTTGTAGGTTAGTTATCTAACACTACCAGAATTCCTAGCCAAATTTAAGACATAGGCTTACACGGTCTTAAAATACACCCTTCCTTCGTTTAATATTTGCGTTTAGGCTACTAGTGACTGTTGGTTAATTAGGTAGGCCCTACCAGTTTTAAAAAAGCGACTATAAAAAACATTCGGAAATTAAGAAAAAGCGGGGTAAGAGATGAATCCGTTCTGTTTGAGAAAAAAAGTATCAATGTAGGCCTAATCTTGCACACTATGTATGGCAATGCAATGATAATCATAAACCCAATACTCAAGAACATGGTCCTGTCTAACATTCAGCCCGAGGGGGCAATAAAATGGATAATATATGAAAAAATGATAATAAAGAAATAGCCTTCACAAGTAGTTTCAATGTTCATTTTGTACTAAAATACACAAGTGCACGTGTATTGGACAGGTCTATGTTCCCATGGTCAAGTGAATGACCGCAAAAGAAATACACATATGATGCACAAGCGCATGTGTACCAGATGAACAGATATCAAACAACATATACATTGATATGGAAACTAAATTAGCCTAACTGCCATTTCTGTTGAGAGCAGGCCATCTATCTCCATTTTATGTTTTTATGTATATGTCTATGTCGGGGGTTATGGGATTTATCCATGGTCAAGACAAACTTTAACGATGTTTACTCATCTTCCGTCATTAAGGATTTTGAATTTCAAATTAATTTAAGTTCAGGCCAAAATTGAATCGTTGGTGAAACAATATGCGGTATACGTGTGGGAGATGGGTAAATAAATAAAAAAAAATTAATAAAGAACCGACACTCAAATAATCGTAAGTAAGCTAAAGTTGGTCAAAATTTAAAGGAAATGAACATGAACACCGGATGCCCTAATTTTGTTATTTATTATTTGATTTGTGGATTTATCCGATTTAAGCGGGGTTTTGATTTAAGGCCAAATTCCACTTGTGCGATTAAAGTGAAAATTAATCGCAAGTCGCTTGTCGCATGGTGTAAAGTATGCGATTAAAAATAATCGCTAGAATGGAAACTAAATAGTTAAACTTTCTGTGCGATCACATGCGATTAATAGGAAAAAAGCATGCGAGAAGTGTACATTTTTGGTGAGACCATGAGACCAACGTGTTTGATATTTAATCGCATACACCCTGCGATAAGCATATCAATCGCTTACTTTCTTGTCTGTACCGTGCTGCCATTTTTCTTTTTCATTGCAAATATTTGTATCACGTGTTGCGATTCGTTATTTAGTCGCACAAGTGGACACTGAAGCCACATGCGATTAATTCTTGTAGGAAAGTATGCGACTACCTGCGATTTCAGTTTTCTGGCGATAAAACCATGCGATTAATTTTTTGTGGTCGTAAGTACTTTAATCGCCCATGTGGAATTTGGCCTTTATAGATACCGGTATTACAACAGGTAAGTCCACTAATGGATCTGTTATATGGCCAAGTTTGAGGGAAATGATGCTGTCATGTACTAAGACCGGGTCTGCCTTTATCTAAGGTTTACGTTAAGCCTTTAAAATAGTTTAAAGTTCTAAAATATACAATGAAAATGCCCGAGACACGAAATCAGAATAGTAGTTAAGTAGGTCTAGGGTACCTGAGGTATTGAGATTAATATAGCTCAAAAAGCTAAATTTATTTTTAAGTATAATCCTTTTTATTAGAAATTTAACGTCTTTTAGATAAAAGTTTGAAACGGTTTAAAAGGAAGGCAAAACGAAGGAAAAAGAAAAAGAAAAAATCAAAGAGGAAAAAAAGGAAAAAAAAGATACCCGCACGAGATAAGAATCAGAAAAAGAAAGTGAAGTCAAAGAAAAAGAACATAACAAAGAAAAAGGTGAAGAATAAAAAATCAAACAAACCCAAGAAAAAGGAGAATAAAAAGAAAGTAAAAAACAAAACTACAACTACAATTCAAACCACAATACCAATAATTACTACGACTACACTTTCCACTACTACAACTATTCTACAAACTACTACAACTACAATTCCTACAACAACAACTACTGTACCAACTACTACAACTACAATTCCTACTACAACAACTACTGTACCAACTACTACGACTACCACTCCTACTACAACAACTAATGTATCAACTACTACAACTACAATTCCTACTACAGCAACTACTGTACCAACTGCTAAAACTACACATCCTACAACTACGACTGCGAAAAGGAAGAAAATAAAAAAGGAGATACCTAAACAAACGAAGAATCAGAAAAAGAAAGTTAAGTCAAAGAAAAATAAGAAGGTGAAGAAAGTAAAAAACAAGAAGAAAAAGACCCGGAAAAAGAAAGATAAGTCAAGGGAGAAAAAGAAAGACAAGAACGGAAAACATGGTCGTACTAGGACTAAAACTACAATTCCTACTACAACTACAATTCCAACTTCAACTACAATTCCGACTACAATTATAATTCCTACTACGACAATTACTGTACCAACTACAACGACTACTTTTCCTACTACTACGACTACATCAGCAACAACTACAACTACAATAACTACTATACCAACTACTACGACTACCATTCCGACTACTACAACTACAACATCTACTGTACCAACTACTACGACTACCATTCCGACTACTACAACTACAAAAACTACCACTACTGTCCCAACTATTACGACTACTGTACCAACTATTACGACTACCGTTCCGACTACTACAACTACAAAATCTACCACTACTGTCCCAACTACTACAACTACTGTACCAACTATTATAACTACTATTCCTTCTACTAAAACTACTGTACCAACTACTACAAATACTGTCCCAACTACTACGATTTCCATTCCTACTCAAACTACTATTACTGTACCAACCACTTTGAGTACAATATCTACTACTACAGGTACTGCCGCATCAACTACGACTGCAAAAAAAAAGAAAGTAAAGAAAAATGTAACTAAACCAAAGAAGATTCAGAAAAATAAAGTTAAGTCAAAGAAAAAAAAAAGGGTGAAGAAAATAAAAAACAAGAAGAAAAAGGCCCGGAAAAAGAAAGATAAGTTTAGGGAGACAAAGAAAGACAATAACGGAAAACATGGTCGTGCTAGGACAAGAACTACGATTCCGACTACAATTATGATTCCTACTACTACAACTAGTGTACCAACTATAACGACTACCATTCATACATCTACAACTAGTATACCAACTACTTTGTCTACGGCAAAGAGGAAAAGAAAGAAAAATCAGAAAAAGAAAGTTAAGTCAAAGAAAAAGAAGAAAGGCAAGAAAGTAAAAAATAAAATGTCCCGCAAACAAAAGACCACGAAAGATAAGTTCAAGAAGGAAAAGTTTAAACAGAATGGAAAACATGGTACGACTACAACACCAGCAACTACTAACCCTGTTAGAACTTATAAGACCTCTGTCCTAGCTTCTACAACTACAATTCCTACTATCACAACTACTACCACCAGGACTACAACTACCATTCCTACTGTAACAACTGTACCAACTACTACAACTATTGTACCAAATTCTAAGACTACCATTCCTATTCCTACAACTACTGAACCAACTACTAAAACTACCATTCATACTACAACAACTACTGTACCAACTACTACAACTTTTGTACCAACTACAGCTACTATTCCTACCACTACAACTACTGTACCAACTACTACGACTACCATTCCAACCACTACGATAACTGTTCCAACTACTACAAGAACTGTTACAACTACTACGACTACTGTACCAACTAATACGACTACCATTCCAAACACTACAACTACAAAAACTACTATTACTGTACCAACCACTTCGACTACAATTCCTACTACTACAAGAACTGTCGCAACAACCACTACTACAACTACAATTCCGACTACAATTATTATTCCTTCTACAACGACTACTGTGCCAACTACAACAACTACCATTCCTACTTCTATAACTACTATACCAACTACTACGACTACCATTCCTTCTACAACGACTACTGTGCCAACTACAACAACTACCATTCCTACTTCTATAACTACTATACCAACTACTACGACTACAGCTAAGAGGAAAAGAAAGAAAAATCAGAAAAAGAAAGTTAAGTCAAAGAAAAAGAGGAAAGGCAAGAAAGTAAAAAATAAAATGTCTCGCAGACAAAAGACCACGAAGAAGAAAGATAAGTTTAAGAAGGAAAAGTTTAAAAAGAATAAGAAAACCAAGAATGGAAAACATGGTCACACGACTACAAAATCAGCAACTACTACCCCTGTTCAAACTTATACGACATTTGTCCTAGATTCTACAACTACAATTCCTACTATCACAACTGAACCAACTACTACAACTATTGTACCAACTTCTAAGATTACCATTCCTATTACTACAACTATTGTACCAACTACTAAAACTACCATTCATACTACACCAATTACTGTACCAACTACAACTACCAATCCTACTACTACAACTACTGTTCCAACAACTACAACTACCATTCCTACTACTACAACTACTGTCCCAACTACTACGACAACCATTTCTACTCCTTCTACTACTACTGTACCAACTACTACAACTACTTTCCCAACTACAAATACCATTCCTACTACTTCAACTACTGTACCAACTACAATGACTACCATTCCCACTTCTACAATTGCTGTCCCAACTACAACTACCATTCACACTACTGCAACTACTGTACCAACTACAGCAAGTACCGTTCATTCTTCTACAACTACTGTCCAAACTTCTACGACTACCATTCCTACTACTACAACTACTGTATCAACTACTACGACTACCGTTACTACTACAACTACTGTACCAACTTCTACGACTACAATTCCGACTACAACAACTGCTATACCAACTACTACGTCTACCATTCCTACTACTAAAACTACTGTACCAACTACTACGACAACCATTCATACTTCTACAACTACTATACCACCTACTACTTTAGAAACTTCAGGACTTCAAACTGATAAGACTACTGTACCAATTACTAAAACTACTGTTCCAACTACTTCAACTACTGAACCAACTACTACAACTACTGTACCAAATACAACGAATACCATTCCTTCTTCTACAACTACTGTACCAACTACTACGACTACTATTCCAAATACTACGACTACTATTCCAACTTCTACAACTACTGTACCAACAACTAAAACTACTGAACCAACTACTTCAACTACTGTACCAAATACAACGACAACCATTCCTTCTTCTACAACTACTGTACCAACTACTACGACTACTATTCCAACTGCTACAACAACTGTACCAACTTCTTCAACTACTGTACCAACAACTAAAACTACTGTACCAACTACTACAACTACTGCATCAACTACTACGACTACCATTCCCAATACCACAACTACTGTACCAACAACTAAGACTACCATTTCTACTACTACAACAACTGTACCAAATTTTACAGCTATTGTACCAACTACTACAACTACTGTACCAACTACAACGACTACCATTTCTTTTTCTACAACTTCTGTCCCAACTTCGACTACCATTCTTACTACTACAACTACTGTACCAACTTCTACGTCTACCATCCCTACTAATACAACTACTGTACCGACTATTTCGACAACCATTCCTACTTCTACAACTACTATACCAACTACTACGACTACCATTCCTACTACTACAACTACTATACCAACTACTACGACAGCCATTCCTACTTCTACAACTACTGTGCCAACTACTACAACTACAATTCCTACTACAGCATCTACTGTACCAACTGCTAAAACTACACATCCTACAACTACGACTGCGAAAAGGAAGAAAATAAAAAAGGAGATACCTAAACAAACGAAGAATCAGAAAAAGAAAGTTAAGTCAAAGAAAAATAAGAAGGTGAAGAAAGTAAAAAACAAGAAGAAAAAGACCCGGAAAAAGAAAGATAAGTCAAGGGAGAAAAATAAAGACAAGAACGGAAAACATGGTCGTACTAGGACTAAAACTACAATTCCTACTACAACTACCATTCCTACTTCTACAACTACTTTAGAAACTTCAGTACTTCAAACTTATAAGACTACTGTAACAACTACTACAACTACCACTCCTACTACTACAACTACAATTCCTACTACTACAACTACTGTACCAACTACTACAACTACCATTCCTACTACTACAACTACAATTCCTACTACAACAACTACCATTCCTACTTCCACAACTACTAAACAAACTACTACGACTACAACAAAGAGGAAAAGAAAGAACAATCAGAAAAAGAAAGTTAAGCCAAAGAAAAAGAAGAAAGGCAAGAAAGTAAAAAATAAAATGTCTCGCAGACAAAAGACCTCGAAGAAGAAAGATAAGTTTAAGAAGGAAAAGTTTAAAAAGAATAAGAAATTCAAGAATGGAAAACATAGTCGTACGACTACAACACCAGCAACTACTACCCCTGTTCAAACTTATAAGACTTCTGTCCTAGCTTCTACAACTACAATTCCTACTATCACAACTACACTTCCCACTACTTCAACTACCATTCCTACTATGACAACTGTACCAACTACTACAACTATTGTACCAACTTTTAAGACTACCATTCCTATTACTACAACTACTGTACCAACTACTAATACTACCATTCATACTACAACAACTACTGTACCAACTACTACAACTACCAATCCTACTACTACAACTACAATTCCTACTACTACAACTACTGTACCAAGTACTACAACTACCATTCCTACTACTAAAACTACAATTCATACTACAACAACTACCATTCCTACTTCCACAACTACTAAACAAACTACTACGACTACAACAAAGAAGACAAGAAAGAACAATCAGAAAAAGAAAGTTAAGCCAAAGAAAAAGAAGAAAGGCAAGAAAGTAAAAAATAAAATGTCTCGCAGACAAAAGACCACGAAGAAGAAAGAAAAGTTTAAGAAGGAAAAGTTTAAAAAGAATAAGAAAACTAAGAATGGAAAACATGGTCGAACTACTACAACACCAGCAACTACTACCCCTGTTCAAACTTATACGACTATTGTACCAACTACTTTAACTACAATTCCTACTACCACTACTACTGTACCAATTACAACGAGTACCATTCCTACTTCTACAACTACTGTCCCAACTACTACGACTACCATTCCTACTACTACAACTACTGTACCAACTACTACGACTACCATTCCTACTACTACAACTACTATACCAACTTCTACGACTACTATTTCTACTTCTACAACTACTGTATCAACTACTACGACTACCATTCCCACTACTACAACTACTATACCAACTACTACGTCTACCATTCCTCCTACTAAAACTACTGTATCAACTACTACGACAACCATTCATACTTCTACAACTAATATACCAACGACTACGACAACCATTCCTACTACTACAACTACTATACCAACTACAACCACTACCATTTCTACTACTACAACTGATGTACCAACTACTACAACTACTGTCCCAACTACAGCTACAATTTCTACTACTACAACTACTGTACCAACTACAGCGACTACCATTCCTACCACTACAACTACTGTACCAACTCCTTCGACTACCATTCCTACTTTCTTAACTACTGAACCAACTTCTACAACTATATGCCAACAACTACAACTACTGTACCGACTACCAAAAGAACTCTTCCAACTTCTACAACTTCTGTACCAACAACTACAACTACTGTACCAACTACTACAACAACTGTACCAACTACAACGACTACCATTCCTACTACTACAACTACTATACCAAGTACTACGACTACAGCAAAGAGGAAAGAAAGAAAAATCAGAAAAAGAAAGTTAAATCTAAGAAAAGAAGAAAGGCAAGAAAGTAAAAAATAAATGTCTCGCAGACAAAAGACCACGAAAAGAAAGAAAAGTTTAAAGGAAAAGTTTAAAAAGAATAAGAAAACAAGAATGGAAAACATGGTCGAACTACTACAACACCAGAACTACTACCCCTGTTCAAACTTATACGACTTTGTCCTACTTTAACTACAATTCCTACTACACACTACTGTACCAATTACAACGATACCATTCCTACTTCTAAATACTGCCCAACTACTACGACTACCATTCCTACTACTACAACTACTGTACCAACTACACGACTACCATTCCTAACTAAATCTAACCAACTTCACGACAATTCTATTCTACAACTACTGTACAACTACAGACTACCATTCCCACTACTACAACTACTATACCAACTACACGCTACCATTCCTCCTACTAAAACTACTGTACAACTACTACGACACCATTCCTACTTCTACAACTATTACCAACACTACGACACCATTCCTACTACTACAACTACTATACCAACTACACACTACCATTCCTACTACTACAACTATGTACCAACTACTAAACTACTGTCCAACTACGCTATTTCTACTACTACAACTACTGTACCAACTACAACGACTACCATTCCTACTACTGCAACTACTGTACCAACTACTACGACTACCATTCCTACTACTACAACTACTGAACCAACTACTACGACTACCATTCCTACTACTACAACTACTATACCAACTACTATAACTACTGTACCAACTACAGCTATTATTCCTACTACTAAAACTACTCTACCAACTATTACGACTACCATTCCTACCACTACAAGAACTGTTCCAACGACTACAACTACCGTCCCAACTACTACGACTACCATTCCTTCTACCACACTACTGTACCAATTCTACAACTACTGTACTAACAACGAAACTACTGTACCAACTATACAACTACTATTCCAACTACACACAATTTACCAATTCTAAACTACTGTACAACAACTAAAACTATGTACCAACTACTACAACTACTGTTCCAACTTCAGCACCATTCCTACACTACAACTACTACCAACTCTTGACTACCATTCCTACTCTAAACTACAACCACTCTAAACTACTTCCAACACACAACTACTAAACCTACCAAAACTCTTCCACTCACAAACTGTTCCAACACTACAACTACGTCCCAACTACTACACACTTCCTCTACCACACTACTTCCACTACTACATACATCCATACTACAACTACATCAAAAAAAGACAATCAGATATCATTAAATCTAACAAATAACACATCACATAAAATGTTCCAAGACACAAACCCCAATTTAAAAGAAAATTAAAATACACATTGAACATTCCCACTAACAACTAAAAACTACTACCTTTCACTATACAACTTCTTCCTAGCAAAACTACAATTCTACAACTACTGTACCAACACTAAACTACCTTCCACTACTAAATACTGCCAACTACCGACTACCATTCCTACTACTACAACTACTGTACCAACTACACCACTACCAACTACTTACAACTTGTACCAACTACTACAACTACTGTCCAACTCTCACAATTCCTACTACTACAACTACTGTACCAACTCACAACTACATTCACACTCAACTACTGTACCAACTACAAGAACCACCACTTCTACAACTACTGTCCCAACTACACACTACCATCTACTAACAACTGACCAACTACACGACTACCATTCCTACTACTACAACTACTACACATATAACTACGACAAAAGTTTATCCAAAAAATATCTCAAAAAAGAAGATCACAAAAAATGTTCCACAAAAACCACGACAATATAATAAACAAATTTAAAATAGAACCAAATAACTACCTTACACTACACAACACTATACCAACTTATAACTCTGTCCAACTACACTATATTCCTACTACAAAACTACCTACCACTATACACTACCATTCCTACCATAAAACTGTTCCAACACTACAACTACGTCCCAACTTAGACTACCATTCCTTTACCACAACTACTGTACCAATTTCTACAACTACTGTACTAACAACGATAACTACTGTACCAACTACTACAACTACTGTTCCAACTTCTACGACTACCATTCCTACTACTACAACTACTATACCAACTACTATAACTACTGTACCAACTACAGCTATTATTCCTACTACTAAAACTACTCTACCAACTATTACGACTACCATTCCTACCACTACAAGAACTGTTCCAACGACTACAACTACCGTCCCAACTACTACGACTACCATTCCTTCTACCACAACTACTGTACCAACTACTACGACTACCATTCCTACTACTACAACTACTATACCAACTACTATAACTACTGTACCAACTACAGCTATTATTCCTACTACTAAAACTACTCTACCAACTATTACGACTACCATTCCTACCACTACAAGAACTGTTCCAACGACTACAACTACCGTCCCAACTTCTACAACTACTGTACCAACTACTACAACTACTGTACCCACTACTTCGACTACCATTCCCACTATGACAACTACTGTACCAACAACAACGACTACCATTTCTACTACTACAACTTCTATTCCAACTACGACAAAACTTTACAACTCTACAACTACGTACCAACAACTACTGTACCAACTACAATGTACACTACGTACCAACTATAGCAGACTACATTCCTACTACTACAACTACTGTACCAACTACACGACTACCATTCCTACTACTACAACTACTGTACCAACTTCTACAACTACGTATCAACAACTACAACTACTGTACCGACTACTAAAAGAACTCCCCCTTCTCCCAATTTCACAACACTACCATTCCTACTACTACAACTACTGTACCAACTACTACGACTACCATTCCTACTACTACAACTACTATACCAAGTACTACGACTACAGCAAAGAGAAAAAGAAAGAAAAATCAGAAAAAGAAAGTTAAATCTAAGAAAAAAAAGAAAGGCAAGAAAGTAAAAAATAAAATGTCTCGCAGACAAAAGACCACGAAGAAGAAATATAAGTTCAAGAAGCAAAGGTTAAAAAGAATAAGAAAACCAAGAATGGAATACATAGTCGTACGACTACAACACCAGCAACTACTACCCCTGTTCAAACTTATAAGACTTCTGTCCTAGCTTCTACAACTACAATTCCTACTATCACAACTACACTTCCCACTACTACAACTACCATTCCTACTATAACAACTGTACCAACTACTACAACTATTGTACCAACTTTTAAGACTACCATTCCTATTACTACAACTACTGTACCAACTACTAATACTACCATTCATACTACAACAACTACAATTCCTACTACTACAACTACTGTACCAACTCCTTCCACTACCTTTCCTACTATCTTAACTACTGAACAAACTTCTACAACTACTATGCCAACAACTACAACTACTGTACCGACTACCCAAAGAACTCTACCAACTTCTACAACTTCTGTACCAACAAATACAACTACTGTACCAACTACTACAACAACTGTACCAACTACAACGACTACCATTCCTACTACTACAACTACTAAACAAACTACTACGACTACAACAAAGAGGAGAAGAAAGAAAAATCAGAAAAAGAAAGTTAAATCTAAGAAAAAGAAGAAAGGCAAGAAAGTAAAAAATAAAATATCTCGCAGACAAAAGACTACGAAGAAGAAAGAAAAGTTTAAGAAGGAAAAGTTTAAAAAGAATAAGAAAACTAAGAATGGAAAACATGGTCGAACTACTACAACACCAGCATCTACTACCCCTGTTCAAACTTATACGACTATTGTACCAACTACTACAACTACAATTCCTACTACCACTACTACTGTACCAATTACAACGAGTACCATTCCTACTTCTACAACTACTGTCCCAACTACTACGACTGCCATTCCTACTACTACAACTACTGTACCAACTACTACGACTACCATTCCTACTACTACAACTACTATACCAACTTCTACGACTACTATTCCTACTTCTACAACTACTGTACCAACTACGATGACTACCATTCCCACTACTACAACTACTGTACCAACAAATCCGACTACCATTTCTACTACGACTACCGTTCCAACAACTAAAACTACTGTTCCAACTACTACAACTACTGTACCAACTACAACGACTACCATTCCTTCTTATACAACTACTGTATCAACTTCTACGACTACAATTCCGACTACTACAACTACTATACCAACTACTACGTCTACCATTCCTACTACTAAAACTACTGTATCAACTACTACGACACCCATTCCTACTTTTACAACTACTTTAGAACCTTCAGGACTTCATACTGATAAGACTACTGTACCAACTATTACAACTACCATTCCTACTACTACAACTACATTTCCTACTACTACGACTACTGTACAAACTACTACGACTACCATTCCTACTTCTACAATGACTATACCAACTACTACGACTACGGCAAAGAGGACAAAAAAGAAAAATCAGAAAAAGAAAGTTAAGTCAAGGAAAAAGAAGAAAGGAAAGAAAGTACAAAATAAAATGTCTCGCAGACAAAAGACCTGGAAGAAGAAAGATAAGTTCAAGAAGGAAAAGTTTAAAAAGAATAAAAAAACTAAGAATAGAAAACATGGTCGTACGACTATAACACCAGCAACTACTATCCCTGTTCGAACTTATAAGACTTCTGTCCTAGCTTCTACAACTGCAATTCCTACTATCACAACTACACTTCCCACTCCTACAACTACCATTCCTACTATAACAACTGTACTAACTACTACAACAACTGTACCAACTACTAAAACTACCATTCCTACTACAACTACTACTGTACCAACTACTGCAACTACAGTACCACCAACAGCTACTATTCCTACTATTACAACTACTGTACGAACTACTACGACTACAATTCCTACCACTACAAGAACTGTTCCAACCACCGTCACAACTACTACGACTACCATTCCTACTACAAGAACTGTTTCAACTACTACGACTACCATTCCAACTACTACGACTACAAAAACTACTATTACTGTACCAACCACTTCGACTTCAATTCCTACTACTACAAGAACTGTCGCAACAACAACTACTACAACTACAATTCCGACTACAATTATAAATCCTACTACGACAATTACTGTACCAACTACAACGACTACTATTCCAACTAATACAACAACTGTACCAACTTCTACAACTACTGTACCAACAACTAAAACTACTGTACCAACTACTACAACGACTTTACCAACTACAACGACTACCATTCCTTCTACTACAACTACTGTACCAAGTACTACGACTACCATTCCTTCTACCACAACTACTGTACCAACTTCTACAACTACTGTACTAACAACGATAACTACTGTACCAACTACTACAACTACTGTTCAAACTACTACGACTACCATTCCTACTATCACAACTACTGTACCAACAAATACAACTACCATTTCTACTACTACAACTACTAGTCCAACTACAACAACAACCGTACCAACATCTACAACTACTGTACCAACTACTACAACTACTGTATCCACTACTTCGACTACCATTCCTACTATGACAACTACTGTACCAACAACTACGACTACCATTTCTACTACAACAACTACTATTCCAACTACGACAACAACTTTACCAACTTCTACAACTACTGTACCAACAACTAAAACTATTGTACCAACTACTACAACTGCTGTACCAACCACAGCGACTACCATTCCTACTACTACAACTACTGTACAAACTCCTTCGACTACCATTCCTACTTTCTTAACTACTGAACCAACTTCTACAACTACTATGCCAACAACTACAACTACTGTACCAACTACTACAACAACTGTACCAACTATAACGGCTACCATTCCTACTACTACAACTACTATACCAAGTACTACGACTACGGCAAAGAGGAAAAGAAAGAAAAATCAGAAAAAGAAAGTTAAATCTAAGAAAAAGAAGAAAGGCAAGAAAGTAAAAAATAAAATGTCTCGCAGACAAAAGACCACGAAAAAGAAAGAAAAGTTTAAAAAGGAACAGTTTAAAAGGAATAAGAAAACCAATAATGGAAAACATGGTCGTACTACTACAACATCAGAAACTACTACCCCTGTTCAAGCTTATACGACTTCTGTCCTAGCTTCTACAACTACAATTCCTACTATCACAACTACTGTACCAACTACTACGACTACCATTCCTACTACTAAAACTACTGCACCAACTACTACGACTACCATTCCTACTACTACAACTACTGTACCAACTACAACCACTACAATTTCTACTACTACAACTGATGTACCAACTACTACAACTACTGTCCCAACTACAACTACCATTTCTACTACTAAAACTACTGTACCAACTACAACGACTACCATTCCTACTACTGCAACTACTGTACTAACTACAACGAATACCATTCCTACTTCTACAACTACTGCCCCAACTACTACGACTACCATTCCTACTACTACAACTACTGAACCAACTACTACGACTACCATTCCTACTACTACAACTATTATACCAACTACTATAACTACTGTACCAACTACAGCTATTATTCCTACTACTAAAACTACTCTACCAACTATTACGACTACCATTCCTACCACTACAAGAACTGTTCCAACGACTACAACTACCGTCCCAACTACTACGACTACCATTCCTTCTACCACAACTACTGTACCAACTTCTACAACTACTGTACTAACAACGATAACTACTGTACCAACTACTACAACTACTGTTCCAACTACTACGAGTACCATTCCTACTATCACAACTACTGTACCAACAAATACAACTACCATTTCTACTACTACAACTACTAGTCCAACTACAACAACAACTGTACCAACTTCTACAACTACTGTACCAACTACTACAACTACTCTACCCACTACTTCGACTACCATTCCCACTATGACAACTACTGTACCAACAACTACGACTACCATTTCTACTACTACAACTACTATTCCAACTACGACAACAACTTTACCAACTTCTACAACTACTGTACCAACAACTATAACTATTGTACCAACTACTATACCTACTGTACCAACTACAGCGACTACCATTCCTACTACTACAACTACTGTACCAACTCCTTCGACTACCATTCCTACTATCTTAACTACTGAACCAACTTCTACAACTACTATGCCAACAACTACAACTACTGTACCGACTACCCAAAGAACTCTACCAACTTCTACAACTTCTGTACCAACAACTACAACTACTGTACCAACTACTAGAACAACTGTACCAACTACAACGACTACCATTCCTACTACTACAACTACTATACCAAGTACTACGACTACAGCAAAGAGAAAAAGAAAGAAAAATCAGAAAAAGAAAGTTAAATCTAAGAAAAAGAAGAAAGGCAAGGAAGTAAAAAATAAAATGTCTCGCAGACAAAAGACCTGGAAGAAGAAAGATAAGTTTAAGAAGGAAAAGTTGAAAAAGAATAAGAAAGCCAAGAAAGGAAAAAATGGTCGTACGACTACAACACCAGCAACTACTACCCCTGTTCGAACCTATAAGATTTCTGTCCTAGCTCCTACGACTACAATTTCTACTATCACAACTACACTTCCCACTACTACAACTACCATTCCTACTATAACAACTGTACCAACTACTACAACTATTGTTCCAACTTCTAAGACTACCATTCCTACTACTACAACTACTGTACCAACTACTATTACTACCATTAATACTACAACAACTACTGTACCAACTACTACAACTACTGTACCAACTTCAACTACCATTCCTACTACTACACCTACTGTACCAACTACTACGACTACCATTCCTCTTACTACAACAACTGTCCCAACTACAACTACCATTCATACTACTACAACTACTGTACCAACTTCTACGACTACTATTCCTGCTACTACAACTACTATACCAACTACTACGTCTACCATTCCGACTACTACAACTACTGTACCAACTACGACAACATTTCCTTCTTCTACAACTTTATCAACTACAACTAGTACCATTCCTAGTTCTAGAACTACTGTCCAAACTACTTCGTCTAACATTCCTACTTCTACAACTACTGTACCAACTACTACGACAACATTTCCTACTTCTACAACTTTGCTAACTACTACGACTACCATTCCTACTTCTACAACTACTTTAGAAACTTCAGTACTTCAAACTTATAAGACTACTGTACCAACTACTACAACTACCATTCCTACTACTACAACTACAGTTCCTACTACTACAACTATTGTACCAACTACTACGACTACCATTCCTACTACAACAACTACTATACCAACAACTACGACTACTGCAAAGATGAAAAGAAAGAAAAATCGGAAAAAGAAAGTTAAGTCAAAGAAAAAGAAGAAAGGCAAGAAAGTAAAAAATAAAATGTCTCGCAGACAAAAGACTTTGAAGAAGAACGATAAGTTTAAGAAGGAAAAGTTTAAAAAGAATAAGAAAACCAAGAATAGAAAACTTGGTCGTACGACTACAACACCAGCAACTACTACCCCTGTTCAAACTTATAAGACTACTGAACCAACTACCACAACTACCATTCCTACTACTACTACAATTCTTACTACTACAACTACTGTCCAAACAGCTACGACTTCAATTCCTACTACAACAACTGATGTACCAATTACAACTACTATTCCTACTACTACAACTACTGTATCAACTACTACATCTATCAGTCCTACAACTACAACTACTGTACCAACTACTACGACTACCATTCCTACAAGAACAACTACTGTGCCAACTACAACTACCATTCGTACTACTACAACTACAGTTCCAACTTCTACATCTACCATGCCTACTACTACAACTACTGTACCTACTACTACGACAACTATTCCTACTTTCACAACTACTGTGCCAAGTACTATGACTACCATTCCTACTTCTACAACTACTTTACCAACTACTACGACTACGACAAAATGGAAAAGAAAGAAAAATCAGAAAAAGAAAGAGAAGTCAAAGAAAAAGAAGAAAGGCAAGAAAGTAAAAAATAAAATGTCTCGCAGACAAAAGACTTGGAAAAAGAAAGATAAGTTTAAGAAGGAAAAGTTTAAAAAGAATAAGAAAATCAAGAATGGAAAACATGGTCGTACGACTATAACACGGGCAACTAATACCCCTGTTCGAACTTATAAGACCTCTGTCCTAGCTTTAACGACAACATTTCCTACTATCACAACAACACTTCCCACTACTACAACTACCATTCCTAATATAACAACTGTACCAACTACTAAAACTATTGTACCAACTTTTAAGACTACCATTCCTATAACTACAACTACTGTACCAACTAATACAACTACTGTACCAACTACAACTACGACTACTGCAAAGATGAAAAGAAAGAAAAATCGGAAAAAGAAAGTTAAGTCAAAGAAAAAGAAGAAAGGCAAGAAAGTAAAAAATAAAATGTCTCGCAGACAAAAGACTTGGAAGAAGAACGATAAGTTTAAGAAGGAAAAGTTTAAAAAGAATAAGAAAACCAAGAATAGAAAACTTGGTCGTACGACTACAACACCAGCAACTACTACCCCTGTTCAAACTTATAAGACTACTGAACCAACTACCAGAACTACCATTCCTACCACTACTACAATTCTTACTACTACAACTACTGTCCAAACAGCTACGACTACAATTCCTACTACAACAACTGATGTACCAATTACAACTACTATTCCTACTACTACAACTACTGTATCAACTACTACATCTATCAGTCCTACAACTACAACTACTGTACCAACTACTACGACTACCATTCCTACAAGAACAACTACTGTGCCAACTACAACTACCATTCGTACTACTACAACTACAGTACCAACTTCTACATCTACCATGCCTACTACTACAACTACTGTACCTACTACTACGACAACTATTCCTACTTTCACAACTACTGTGCCAAGTACTATGACTACCATTCCTACTTCTACAACTACTTTACCAACTACTACGACTACGACAAAATGGAAAAGAAAGAAAAATCAGAAAAAGAAAGAGAAGTCAAAGAAAAAGAAGAAAGGCAAGAAAGTAAAAAATAAAATGTCTCGCAGACAAAAGACTTGGAAAAAGAAAGATAAGTTTAAGAAGGAAAAGTTTAAAAAGAATAAGAAAATCAAGAATGGAAAACATGGTCGTACGACTATAACACCGGCAACTAATACCCCTGTTCGAACTTATAAGACCTCTGTCCTAGCTTTAACGACAACATTTCCTACTATCACAACAACACTTCCCACTACTACAACTACCATTCCTAATATAACAACTGTACCAACTACTAAAACTATTGTACCAACTTTTAAGACTACCATTCCTATAACTACAACTACTGTACCAACTACTGTACCAACTACAACTACTATTTCTACTACTACAACTACTGTATCAACTACTACGACTACCATTCCTACAAATACAAGAACTGTACCAACTACTGCGACTACCATTCCTACTACTACAACTACTGTACCAACTACTACGGCTACCATTCCTAATACTACAACTATTGTCCCAACTACTACGACTACCTTTCCTGCTACTAAAACTACTGTACCAACTACAACCAATACCATATCTACTACTACAACTACTGTACCAACCACTACAACTACTGTCCCAACTACAACTATCATTCCTACTACTACAACTACTGTAACAACTACAACGACTACCATTCCTAATTCTACAACTACTGTCCTAACTACAACTACCATTCCTACTACAACAACTACTGTCCCGACTACTACGACTAACATTCCAACTACTACTACTACTGTACGAAGTACTACGACTACCATTCCTAATACTACATCTACTACCACAACTACCGTACTTACTACAACATCTACTGTACCAACTACTATAACTACCATTCCTACTACTATAACTACTTTACCAACTACTACATCTACCATTCCTACTACTACAACTACTGTACCAACAACTATAACACACATTCCTAATTCTATAACTACTGTGTCAACTACTGCAACTACCATTCCTACTTCTACAACTACAATTCCTACTAATACAACTACTGTACCAAATACTACGACTACCATTCCTACTACAACAACTACTGTACCAACTACACCAACTACCATTCCTACTTCTACAACTACTATACCAACTACTACGACTATGGCAAAGTGGAAAAGAAAGAAAAATAAGAAAAAGATAGTTAAGTCAAAGAAAAAGAAAAAAGGCAAGAAAGTAAAAAATAAAATGTCTCGTAGACAAAAGACCCGGAAGAAGAAAGATAAGTTTAACAAGCAGAAGTTTAAAAAGAATAAGAAAGCCAAGGAAGGTAAAATTGGTCGTACGACTACAACACCAGCAACTACTACCCGTGTTCGAACTTATAAAACTTCTGTCCTAGCTCCAACGACTACAATTTCTACTATCACAACTAAACTTCCCACTACTACAACTACCATTCCTACAAAAACAACTACTGTACCAACTACTATAACTACCATTTATACTACAAAAACTACTGTTCCAACTACTACAACTTTTGTACCAACTTTTAAGGCTACCATTCCTAATACTTCAACTACTGTACCAACTACTACGACTACTGTACCAACTACTATAACTACCATTTATACTACAAAATCTACTGTACCAACTACAACTACTGTACCAATTACAACTACCATTCCTACTACTACAACTACTGTACCAACTACTACGACTACCATTCCTATTACTACAACAACTGTCCCAACTACAACTACCATTCCTACTACTACAACTATTGTACCAACTACTACGACATCATTTCCTACTTTTAAAACTTTACCAACTACAACTAGTACCATTCCTAGTTCTACAACTACTGTCCAAACTACTACGACTACCATTCCTACTACTTCAACTAATATTCCAACTTCTACGACTACCATTCCTACTACTACAACTACTATACCAACTACTACAACTACTGTACCAACTACTACGACAACATTTCCTACTTCTATAACTTTGCCAACTACTACGACTACCATTCCTACTTCTACAACTACTTTAGAAACTTCAGTACTTCAAACTTATAGGACAACTACCATTCCTACTACTACAACTACAATTCCTACTACTACAACTATTGTACCAACTACTAAGACTACCATTCCTACTACAACAACTACTGTACCAACTACAACTACCATTCGTACTACTACAACTACAGTGCCAACTACAACATCTACCATGCCTACTACTACAACTACTGTAACAACTACTACGACAACTATTCCTACTTCTACAACTACTTTGCCAACTACTAGGACTACCATTCCTACTTCTACAACTACTTTACCAACTACTACGACTACGACAAAAAGAAAAAGAAAGAAAGATCAGAAAAAGAAAGTGAAGTCAAAGAAAAAGAAGAAAGGCAAGAAAGTGAAAAATAAAATGTCTCGAAGACAAAAGACCACGAAGAAGAAAGAAACGTTTAAGAAGGAAAAGTTTTCTTCTACATCTACTTTAACAACTACTACGACAACGACAAAGAGGAAAAGAAAGAACAATCAGAAAAAGCAAGTTAAGTCCAAGAAAAAGAAGAAAGGCAAGAAAGTAAAAAATAAAACGAAGAAGAAAGATACGTTTAAGAAGGAAAAGTTTAAAAAGAATAAGAAAACCGAGAATAGAAAACATGGTCGTACGACTACAACACCAGCAACTACTACCCCTGTTCAAACTTATAAGACTATTGTACCAACTACTACAACTACAATTCCTAATACCACTACTACTTTACCAACTACTACGACTAGCATTACTACTACAACAACGTCTGTACCAATTACAACTACCATTCGTACTACTACAACTACAGTACCAACTACTACATCTACCATGCCTACTACTACAACTACTGTACCAACTTCTACGACAACTATTCCTACCTCTACAACTACTGTGCCAACTACTATGACTACCATTCCTTCTTCTACAACTACTTTACCGACTACTACGACTACGACAAAAAGAAAAAGAAAGAAAAATCAGAAAAAGAAAGTGAAGTCAAAGAAAAAGAAGAAAGGCAAGAAAGTGAAAAATAAAATGTCTCGCAGACAAAAGACCACGAAGAAGAACGATACGTTTAAAGTGGAAAAGTTTAAAAAGAATAAGAAAACCAAGAATGGAAAACCTGGTCCTACGACTATAACAACAGCAACTACTACCCCTGTTCAAACGTATAAGGCTACTGTACCAACTACCACAACTACCATTCCTACTACTACA
Source organism: Nipponacmea schrenckii (assembly GCA_030562195.1). Lineage (NCBI taxonomy): Eukaryota > Metazoa > Mollusca > Gastropoda > Lottiidae > Nipponacmea > Nipponacmea schrenckii. The sequence goes on from CM060199.1 coordinate 7,947,762, forward strand.
ACTACAATTCTTACTACTACAACTACTGTACCAACTACAACTACCATTCCTACTACTACAACTACTGTACCGACTTTTAAATCTACCATGCCTACAACTACAACTACTGTACCAACTACTACGACAACTATTCCTACTACTACAGCCACTGTACCAAATACTACGACTATAATTCCTACTACAACATCTACTGTACCAACTACTATAACTACCATTCCTACTACTATAACTACTAGACAAAGTACTACGTCTACCATTCCTACTACTACAACTACTGTACCACAAACTACGTCTACCATTCCTACTACTACAACTACTGTACCAACTACTACAACAACCATTCCTACTTCTACAACTACCGTGCCAACTACTACGACTACTAATCCTTCTTCTACAACTACTTTAACAACTACTACGACCACAATAAAGAGGAAAAGAAAGAAAAATCAGAAAAAGCAAGTTAAGTCAAAGAAAAAGAAGAAAGGCAAGAAAGTGAAAAATAAAATGTCTCGCAGACAAAAGACCACGAAGAAGAAAGATACGTTTAAGAAAGAAAAGTTTAAAAAGAATAAGAAAACCAAGAATGGAAAACATGGTCGAACGACTACAACACCAGCAACTAATACCCCTGTTCAAACTTATAAGACTATTGTACCAACTACTACAACTACAATTCCTACTGCCACTACTACTGTACCGACTACTACGACTATCATTACTACTACAACAACTTCTGTACCAATTACAACTACCATTCTTACTACTACAACTACAGTGCCAACTACAACATCTACCATGCCTACTACTACAACTACTGTACCAACTTCGACGACAACTATTCCTACTTCTACTACTACTGTGCCAACTACTATGACTACCATTCCTACTTCTACAACTACTTTACCAACTAATACGACTACGACAAAAAGAAAAAGAAAGAAAAATCAGAAAAAGAAAGTGAGTCAAAGAAAACAGAAGAAAGGCAAGAAAGTGAAAAATAAAAAATGTCTCGAAGACAAAAGACCACGAAGAAGAAAGATAACGTTTAAGAAGGAAAAGTTGAAATAAAATAACCAAAAATAAAAAACATTCGTACCACTACAACACCACAACTACTACCCCTTTAAACTTATAAACTACCATGCCTACTTACTTACAAACTACTGACAAACGACTCCCCGACAACTATTCCTACTACTACAACTACTGTACCAACTACACGACAACCATTCCTACTTCTACAACTACGTGCAAATACTACGACTACTACCTTTCTACAACTATTTAACAACTCTACGACACTAAAGAGGAAAAGAAAGAAAAATCAGAAAAAGAGTTAAGTCAAAGAAAAAGAAGAAAGGCAAGAAAGTAAAAAATAAAATGTCTCGAGACAAAAGACCGGAAGAAAGATACGTTTAAGAAGGAAAAGTTTAAAAAGAATAAGAAAACCAAGAATGGAAAACATGGTCGTACGACTACAACACCAGCAACTACATACCCCTGTTCAAACTTATAAGACTATTGTACCAACTACTACAACTACAATTCCTACTACCACTACTACTGTACCAACTACTACGACTACATTACTACTACAACTACTTCGTACCAATTACAACTACCATTCTTACTACTACAACTACAGTACCAACTACAACTCTACCATGCCTACTACTACAACTACTGTACCAACTTCGACGACAACTATTCCTACTTCCTACTACTGTGCCAACTACTATGACTACCATTCCTTTCTACAACTACTTTACCAACTACTACGACTACGAAAAAAGAGAAAAAGAAAGAAAAATCAGAAAAAGAAAGTTAAGTCAAAGAAAAAAAGAAAGGCAAGAAAGTGAAAAATAACATGTCTCGCAGACAAAAGACCACGAAGAAGAAAGATAAGTTTAAGAAGGAAAAGTTTAAAATGAATAAGAAAACCAAGAAGGGAAAAAACAGGGTTCGTACCGACTACAACACCAGCAACTACATCTACATACCTACTGCTATCAACTACTTACCTAAATCTACCAAACTATTCCTACTACTACAACTACTGTACCAACTACTACGACTACCATTCCTACTACTACAACTACTGTACCAACTACTACGACTACCATTCCTACTTCTACAACTACTGTGTCAAATACTACGACTACCATACCTACTTCTACAACTACTATACCAACTACTACGACTACGTCAAAGAGGAAAAGAAAGAAAAATCAGAAAAAGAAAGTTAAGTCAAAGAAAAAGAAGAAAGGCAAGAAAGTAAAAAATAAAATGTCTCGCAGACAAAAGACCACGAAGAAGAAAGATAAGTTTAAGAAGGAAAAGTTTAAAAAGAATAAGAAAACCAAGAATGGAAAACATAGTCATGCGACTACAACACAAGCAACTACTACCCCTGTTCAAACTTATAAGACTTTTGTACCAACTTCTACGACTACCACTCCTACTACTATAACTACTGTACCAACTACTACGACTACCATTCCTAATAGAACAACTACTGTACCAACTACAACTAGCATTCCTAGTACAACAACTACTGTACCAACTACTACATCGATCATTCCTACTACTACAACTACTGTACCAACTTCTACGACAACTATTCCTACTTCTACAACTACTGTGCCAACTACTATGACTACCATTCCTTCTTCTACAATTACTTTACCGACTACTACGACTACGACAAAGAGGAAAAGAAAGAAAAATCAGAAAAAGACAGTTAAGTCAAAGAAAAAGAAGAAAGGCAAAAAAGTAAAAAATAAAATGTCTCGCAGACAAAAGACCACAAAGAAGAAAGATACGTTTAAGAAGGAAAAGTTTAAAAAGAATAAGATAACCAAGAACGGAAAACATGTTTTTACGACTACAACAACAGCAACTACTTCCCCTGTTCAAACTTATAAGACTACTGTACCAACTACTTTACCAACTACTAGGACTACGACAAAAAGAAAAAGAAAGAAAAATCAGAAAAAGAAAGTGAAGTCAAAGAAAAAGAAGAAAGGCAAGAAAGTAAAAAATAAAATGTCTCGCAGACAGAAGACCACGAAGAAGAACGATACGTTTAAAGTGGAAAAGTTTAAAAAGAATAAGAAAACCAAGAATGGAAAACCTGGTCCTACGACTATAACAACAGCAACTACTACCCCTGTTCAAACGTATAAGACTACTGTACCAACTACCACAACTACCATTCCTACTACTACAACTACAATTCTTACTACTACAACTACTGTACCAACTACAACTACCATTCCTACTACTACAACTACTGTACCAACTTTTAAATCTACCATGCCTACAACTACAACTACTGTACCAACTACTACGACAACTATTCCTACTACTACAGCCACTGTACCAACTACTACGACTATAATTCCTACTACAACATCTACTGTACCAACTACTATAACTACCATTCCTACTACTATAACTACTAGACCAAGTACTACGTCTACCATTCCTACTACTACAACTACTGTACCAACTACTACGTCTACCATTCCTACTACTACAACTACTATACCAACTACTACAACAACCATTCCTACTTCTACAAGTACTGTGCCAACTACTACGACTACTAATCCTTATTCTACAACTACTTTAACAACTACTACGACCACGATAAAGAGAAAAAGAAAGAAAAATCAGAAAAAGCAAGTTAAGTCAAAGAAAAAGAAGAAAGGCAAGAAAGTAAAAAATAAAACGAAGAAGAACGATAAGTTTAAGAAGGAAAATTTTAAAAAGAATAAGAAAACCAAGAATGGAAAACATGGTCTAACGACTACAACACCAGCAACTACTACCCCTGTTCAAACTTATAAGACTATTGTACCAACTACTACAACTACAATTCCTACTACCACTACTACTGTACCAACTACTACGACTAGCATTACTACTACAACAACTTCTGTACCAATTACAACTACCATTCGTACTACTACAAATACAGTACCAAATACTACATCTACCATGCCTACTACTACAACTACTGTACCAACTTCGACGACTACTATTCCTACTTCTACTACTACTGTGCCAACTACTATGACTACCATTCCTACTACTACAACTACTTTACCAACTACTACGACTACGACAAAAAGAAAAAGAAAGAAAAATCAGAAAAAGAAAGTGAAGTCAAAGAAAACAAAGAAAGGCAAGAAAGTGAAAAATAACATGTCTCGCAGACAAAAGACCACGAAGAAGACAGATGCGTTTAAGAAGGAAAAGTTGAAAATGAATAAGAAAACCAAAAATGAAAAACATGTTCGTACCACTACAACACCAGCAACTACTACCCCTGTTCAAACTTATAAGACTACTGTACCAACTACCACAACTACCATTCCTAATACTACAACTACAATTTTTACTACTACAACTACTGTACCAACTACAACTACAATTCCTACTACTACAACTACTGTACCAACTACTACATCTACCATGCCTACTACTACAACTACTGTACCAACGACTACGACAACTATTCCTACTACTACAACTACTGTACCAACTACTACGACAACCATTCCTACTTCTACAACTACTGTGTCAAATACTACGACTACCATACCTACTTCTACAACTAATTTACCAACTACTACGACTACGTCAAAGAGGAAAAGAAAGAAAAAGAAAGTGAAATCAAAGATAAAGAAGACAGGCAAGAAAGTGAAAAATAAAATGTCTCGCAGACAAAAGACCACGAAGAAGAAAGATGCGTTTAAGAATGAAAAGTTGAAAATGAATAAGAAAACCAAAAATGAAAAACATGTTCGTACCACTACAACACCAGCAACTACTTCCCCTGTTCAAACTTATAAGACTACCATGCCTACTACTACAACTACTGTACCAACGACTACGACAACTATTCCTATTACTACAACTACTGTACCAACTACTACGACAACCATTCCTACTTCTACAACTACTGTGTCAAATACTATGACTACCATACCTACTTCTACAACTAATATAACAACTAGTACGACTACGTCAAAGAGGAAAAGAAAGAAAAATCAGAAAAAGAAAGTTAAGTCAAAGAAAAAGAAGAAAGGCAAGAAAGTAAAAAATAAAATGTCTCGCAGACAAAAGACCACGAAGAATAAAGGCACGTTAAAGAAGGAAAAGTTTAAAAAGAATAAGAAAACCAAGAATAGAAAACATGGTCGTACGACTACAACACCAGCAACTACTTCCCATGTTCAAACTTATAAGACTATTGTACAAACTACTACAACTACAATTCCTACTACCACAACTATTGTACCAACTACAACTACTGTACCAACTACTACGACAACTATTCCTACTTCTACAACTACTGTGCCAACTACTACGACTACCATTTCTACTCCAACAACTACTTTTCAAACTACTACGACTACAACAAAGAGGAAAGGAAAGAAAAATCAGAAAATGAAAGTTAAGTCAAAGAAAATGAAGAAAGGCAAAAAAGTAAAAAATAAAACATCTCGCAGACAAAAGATCATGAAGAAAAAAGATAAATTTAAGATGGAAAAGTTTAAAAAGAATAAGAAAACCCAGAATGGAAAACATGGTCGTACGAATACAACACCAGCAACTACATCTACCATACCTACTACTACAACTACTGTACCAAATACTACGAAAACTATTTCTACTGCTACAACTACTGTGCCAACTACTACGACTACCATTCCTCTTACTACAAATACTCTACCAACTACTACGACTAGGAGAAAGAGGAAAAGAAAGAAAAATCATAAAAAGAAAGTTAAGTCAAAGAAAAAGAAGAAAGGCAAGAAAGTGAAAAATAAAATGTCTCGCAGACAAAAGACCACGAAGAAGAAAGATAAGTTTAAGAAGGAAAAGTTTAAAAAGAATAAGAAAACCAAGAATGGAAAACATGGTCGAACTACTACAACACCAGCAACTACTACCCCTTTTCAAACTTATAAGACTTTTGTAACAACTTCTACGACTACCACTCCTACTACTATAACTACTGTACCAACTACTACGACTACCATTCCTAATAGAACAACTACTGTACCAACTACAACTAGCATTCCTAGTACAACAACTACTGTACCAACTACTACATCGATCATTCCTACTACTACAACTACTGTACCAACTACTACGAGTACCCTTCCTACTAGAACAACTACTGTACCAACTACAACTAGCATTCCTACTACTACAACTACTGTGCCAACTACTACATCTACCATTCCTACTACTACAACTACTATACCAACTACTACGAGTACCATTCCTACTAAAACAAATATTGTGCCAACTACTATGTCTATCATTTCTACTCCTACAGCTACTTTACCAACTACTACGACTACGACAAAGAGGAAAAGAAAGAAAAATCAGAAAAAGAAAGTTAAGTCAAAGAAAAAGAAGAAAGGCAAGAAAGTAAAAAATAAAATGTCTCGCAGACAAAAGACCACGAAGAATAAAGGCACGTTAAAGAAGGAAAAGTTTAAAAAGAATAAGAAAACCAAGAATAGAAAACATGGTCGTACGACTACAACACCAGCAACTACTTCCCATGTTCAAACTTATAAGACTATTGTACAAACTACTACAACTACAATTCCTACTACCACAACTACTGCATCAACTACTACGACTACGTCAAAGAGGAAAAGAAAGAAAAATCAGAGAAAGAATGTTAAGTCAAAGAAAAAGAAGAAAGGCGAGAAAGTAAAAACTAAAATGTCTCGCAGACAAAAGATCACGAAGAAGAAAGATACGTTTAAGAAGGAAAAGTTGAAAAAGAATAAGAAAACCAAGAATGGAAAACATGGTCGTACTACTACAACATCAGCAACTACTACCCCTGTTCAAACTTATAAGACTATTGTACCAACTACTACAACTACCACTCCTACTACTACAATTACAATTCCTACTACAACAACTACTGTAACAACTACTACGATTACCATTCCTACTACAACAACTACTGTACCAACTACTACGAGTGGAATTCCTACTAAAACAACTACTGTACCAACTACAACTACCATTCCTACTATTATAACTACTGTACAAACTACTACGACTACCATTCCTACTAGAAAAACTACTGTACCAACTATAACTAGCATTCCTACTACTACAACTACTGTACCAACTACTACGACTACCATTCCTACTCCTACAATTACTTTACCAACAACTACGACTAGGACAAAGAGGAAAAGAAAGAAAAATCAGAAAAAGAAAGTTAAGTCAAAGAAAAAGAAGAAAGGCAAGAAAGTAAAAAATAAAATGTCTCGCAGACAAAAGACCACGAACAAGAAAGGTCAATCTAAGAAGGAAAAGTTCAAAAAGAATAAGAAAACAAAGAATGGAAAACATGATCGTACGACAACAACACCAGCAACTACTACCCCTGTTCAAACTTATAAGACTATTGTACAAACTACTACAACTACAATTTCTACTGCCACAACTACTGTACCAACTACTGCGATTACGACAAAGAGGAAAAGAAAGAAAAATCAGAAAAAGAAAGTTAAGTCAAAGAAAAAGAAGAAAGGCAAGAAAGTAAAAAATAAAATGACTCGCAGACAAAAGATCACGAACAAGACAGATACGTTTAAGAAGGAAAAGAATAAGAGAACCAAGAATGGAAAACATGGTCGTACGACAACAAAACCAGCAACTACTACCCCTGTTCAAACTTATAAGAGTATTGTTCCAACTTCTACAACTACAATTCCGACTACCACAACTACTGTACCAACTACTACGACTTCCATTCCTACTACAACAACTATTGTACCAACTATAACTACCATTCCTACTACTACAACTACTATACCAACTACTACATCTATCATTCCTACTACTACAACTACTGTACCAACTACTACGACTACCATTCCTACTAGAACAACTACTGTTCCAACTACAACTACCATTCCTACTACTACAACTACTGTACCAACTACTACATATAACATGCCTACTACTACAACTACTGTACCAACTACTACAACAACTATTTCTACTTCTACAACTACTGTGCCAACTACTACGACTACCAATCCTCTTTCTACAACTACTTTACCAACTACTACGACTACGACAAAGAGAAAAAGAAAGAAAAATCAGAAAAAGAAAGTTAAGTCAAAGAAAAAGAAGAAAGGCAAGACAGTAAAGAATAAAATGTCTCGCAGACAGAAGACCACGAACAAGAAACATAAGTTTAAGATGGAAAAGTTTAAAAAGAATAAGAAAACCAAGAATGAAAAACATGGTCGTACCACTACAACACCAGCAACTACTACCCCTGTTCAAACTTATACGACTTCTGTCCTAGATTCTACAACTACAATTCCTACTATCACAACTACACTTCCCACTACTACAACTACCATTCCTACTATAACAACTGTACCTAATACTACAACTACTGTACCAACTACAAGTACCTTTCCTTCTACTACAACTACTGTACCAACTACTACGACAACTATTCCTACTTCTACAACTACTGTGCCAACTACTACGACTAACATTTCTTTTTCTATAACTACTTTACCAACTACTACGACTACGACAAAGAGGAAAAGAAAGAAAAATCAGAAAAAGAGAGTTAAGTCAAAGAAAAAGAAGAAAGGCAAGAAAGTAAAAAATAAAATGTCTCGCAGACAAAAGACCACGAACAAGAAAGATAAGTTTAAGAAGGAAAAGTTGAAAAAGAATAAGAAATTCAAGAATGGAAACCATGGTCGTACGACTATAACACCAGCAACTACTTCCCATGTTCAAACTTATAAGACTATTGTACAAACTACTACAACTAAAATTCCTACTACCACAACTATTGTACCAACTACAACTACTGTACCAACTACTACGACAACTATTCCTACTTCTACAACTACTGTGCCAACTACTACGACTACCATTTCTACTCCTACAACTACTTTTCAAACTACTACGACTACGACAAAGAGGAAAAGAAAGAAAAATCAGAAAAAGAAAGTTAAGTCAAAGAAAAAGAAGAAAGGCAAGAAAGTAAAAAATAAAATGTCTCGCAGACAAAAGACCCGGAAGAAGAAAGATAAGTTTAAGAAGGAAAAATTTAAAAAGAATAAGAAAACCAAGAATGGAAAACATGGTCGTACGACTACAACACCAGCAACTACTACCCCTGTTCAAACTTATGAGACTACTTTACTAGCTTCTACGACTACAAATCCTACTGGTACAACTACAGTTCCTACTACAACTACTACTTCCTCAACTACTATTTCAACTACTAATACTACTGCATCAACTACTACTACAGCTACTGTACAAACTACAACGACTACAATTCCTACTACTACAACTACTGTCCCACATACTACAAATACAACTGTTATGAGAAAGAAGAAATTAAAGAAAAAAATACCTACACAAGGGAAGAATCAGAAAAATAAAGTTAAATCAAAGAAAAAGAAGAAAGTAAGAAACAAAACGCTTCACAGAAAAAAGACCTTCAGAAAGAAATATAAGTCGAGGGAGAAAAAGATTAAAAGGAATAAGAAAGGCAAGAATGGAAAACATGACCATACTACAGCTACAACACCAGCAACTACTTCTTTTGTTCAAAATAATAAGACTTCTGTACCAACTGTCCCAACTTCTGCGACTACCATTCCTACTACTACAACAACTACCATTCCTACTACTACAACTATTGTCCCAACAACTACAACTACTGTCCCATATACTACAACTATTTCGATTACCATTCCAACTACTAGTGCAACTGCTGAGGAAACTACAACCACTGTGCCAACCATTACTTCTACTGTCCCCAGTACTACAACTAGTGTTCCTACTACAATAATTACTCTACCAACTATTACGACTACGACAAAGAGGACAATAAAGAAAAAAAAGATACCTAAACGAAAAAAAAATCAGAAAAAGAAAGTTAAGTCAAAGAAAAAGAAGAAAGTAAAAAAAGTAAAAAGTAAAATTTCTCGAAGACAAAAGACCCGGAAGAAGAAAAATAAATTGTGGAAGAAAAGGTTTACAAAGAATAAGAAAACCAAGATCAGACAACATGGCCGTACGACTACAACACCAGCAACTAATACCCCTGTTCAAACTTCTGTCCTATCTTCTACAACTCCAGTTTCTACTACAACTACAGTGCCAACTATTACAACTAGTGTACCAACTACATCAACTACCATTCCTGGTACTACAACTAGAAAACCAACAACTACAACTACTGTCCCAACAACTACGACTACCATTCCTGGTACTACAACTACTGTACCGACTAGAACCACTACCATTCCCACTACTACAGGTACTGTACCAACTACTACGACTACCATTCCTACTTCTACAACTACTGTGCCGACTACTACGACTACCATTCCTACTTCTACAACTACTTTATTAACTACTACGACTACGACAAAGAGGAAAAGAAAGAAAAGTCAGAAAAAGAAAGTTAAGTCAAAGAAAAAGAAGAGAGGCAAGAAAGTAAAAAATAAAATGTCTCGCAGACAAAAGACCCGGAAGAAGAAAGATAAGTTTAAAAACGAAAAGTTTAAAAAGAATAAGAAAACCAAGAATGGAAAACATGGTCGTACGAATACAACACCAGCAACTCCTACCCCTGTTCAAACTTATAAGTCTTCTGTCCTAGCTTCTACAACTACAATTCCTTCTATCACAGCTACACGCCCCACTACTACAACAACCATTCCTACTATAACAACTGTACCAACCTCTACAACTATTGTACAAACTTCTAAGACTACCATTCCTATTACTACAACTACTGTAGTAACTACTAAAACTACCGTTCATACTACAGCAACTGCTGTACCAGCTACAACTACCATTCCTACTTCTACAACTACTGTACCAACTACTACGACTACCATTCCTACTAGAATAACTACTGTACCAACTACAACTAGCATTCCTACTACTACAACTACTGTACCAACTACTACATCTACCATTCCTACTACTACAACTACTGTACCAACTACTACGACAACTATTCCTACTTCTACAACTACTGTGCCAACTACTACGACTACCATTCCTACTTCTACAACTACTTTACCAACTACTACGACTACGAGAAAGAGGAAAAGAAAGAAAAATCAAAAAAAGAAAGTTAAGTCAAACAAAAAGAAGAAAGGCAAGAAAGTAAAAAATAAAATGTCTCGCAGACAAAAGACCACGAAGAAGAAAGATAAATTTAAGAAGGAAAAGTTTAAAAAGAATAAGAAAACCAAGAATGGAAAACATGGTCGTACGACTACAACACCAGCAACTACTTCCCCTGTTCAAACTTATAAGACTATTGTACAAACAACTACAACTACAATTCCTACTACCACAACTACTGTACCAACGACTACGACAAAGAGGAAAAGAAAGAAAAATCAGAGAAAGAAAGTTAAGTCAAAGAAAAAGAAGAAAGGCAAGAAAGTAAAAAATAAAATGTCTCGCAGACAAAAGACCACGAAGAAGAAAGATAAGTTTAAGAAGGAAAAGTTTAAAAAGAATAAGAAAACCCAGAATGGAAAACATGGTCGTACGACGACAACACCAGCAACTACTTCCCCTGTTCAAACTTATAAGACTATTGTACAAACTACTACAACTACAATTCCTACTACCACAACTACTGCACCAACTACTACGACTACGACAAAGAGGAAAAGAAAGAAAAATCAGAAAAAGAAAGTTAAGTCAAAGAAAAAGAAGAAAGGCAAGAAAGTAAAAAATAAAATGTCTCGCAGACAAAATACCCGGAAGAAGAAAGATAAGTTTAAGAAGGAAAAGTTTAAAAAGAATAAGAAAACCAAGAATGGAAAACATAGTCGTACGACTACAACACCAGCACCTACTTCCCCTGTTCAAACTTATGAGACTACTTTACTAGCTTCTACAACAACAATTCCTACTAATACAACTACAGTTCCTACTACAACTTCTACTTTTTCAACTAATATTCCAACTACTCACACTACTGCACCAAATACTTCTACAACTACTGTACCAACTACTGTCTCAACTACTACGACTACAATTCATGCTACTACAACTACTGTAGCACCAACTACAACTACTACTGTTATGAGAAAGAAGAAATTAAAGAAAAAAATACCCACACAAAGGAAGAATCAAAAAAATAAAGTTAAATCAAACAAAAAGAAGAAAGTAAAAAACAAAACGCTTCACAGAAAAAAGACCTTCAGAAAGAAAAATAAGTCGAGGGAGAAAAAGATAAAAAGGAATAAGAAAGACAAGAATGGAAAACATGACCATACTACAGCTACAACACCAGCAACTACTTCTTTTGTTCAAACTTATAAGAAAAAGAAGAAAGTCAAAAAAGTAAAAAGTAAAACGCCTCGTGGGAAAAAGACCCGGAACAATAAAAATAAATTGTGGAAGGAAAAGATTAAAAAGAATAAGAAAACCAAGAATAGCAAACATGGTCATACGACTACAACACCAGCAACTACTACTTCTGTTCTATCTTCTACAGCTACAATTCGTAATGGTACAACTACAGTTCCTACTACAGCTACTGTACTAACAACTACAATTACTGTACCAACTACTACAACTACTACGACTACCATTCCAACTACTACAACTAGAACACCAACAACATCAACTACTGTCGAAACTACAACGACCATAAGCAAAACTATTCAAACTACTGTACCATCTACTACAAGTATAATTCCTACAACTACAACACCAACAACTATCACTATTCTACCAACTACTACGACAAAGAAAAAATTAAAGAAAAACATGACTAAACGCATGAAGAATCATACAGAGAAAGTAAAGTCAAAGAAAAAGAAGAAAGTAATGGAAGTGAAAAATAAAACGATCCACGGAAAAAAGACCAAGAAGAAGAAAGATAAATTTAAGAAGAAAAAGAATGCTACATTTCAAACTTCAATGACAACTGTCAGTACTACCAAAATTCCAACTACCTCGACTACAGTCCCAATAGCGACGACTACACACCGAACAACAGAGATTCAAAGGGTTAAAGCAAAGAGACCAAAAATAAAAAAGATAAAAGCCATACGTAAAAAGAAAAAGAAGGGAAAAGGAAAGAAGAAAAAGAAAAGGAAAGGAAAGAAAAAGAAGAAAAATAAGAAGAAACTCCTGAAATTAAAAGGCAAGGAGAAGGAAAAAACATCAGTTCCATCCACCACGTCAACTGAAGAAACTATGCCAAGTGAGGATTATGCACTATCTAGTAAATTACCTGTAAGCGACAACACAAAAGTCTCAGTCTTGACAAATATGGACAAATTAACATCAACCACAACAAGTAATGTAGCTACACCAACTAGTGTTTTAACTACTTCTAAAACTACTATTCCAACAACTACATTTCCAACTTCAATCACCACAGCCCCTTCTTCTAAAAGGACCTCGACTACAGTCCCAATAGCGACGACTACACACCGAACAACAGAGATTCATAGGGTTAAAGCAAAGAGACCGAAAATAAAAAAGATAAAAGCCAAACGGAAAAAGAAAAAGAAAGGAAAAGGAAAAAAGAAAAAGAAAGAGAAAGGAAAGAAGAAGAAGGAAAATAAAAATAAAAAGAAACTCCTGAAATTAAAAGGCAAGGAGAAAGAAAAAACATCAGTTCCGTCCACCTCGTCAACTCAAAATACTCAAATGTCAAGTGGAGAATCTAAAATACCAAGTGAAAAAACTGAAATACCAAGTGGAGATTATGAGATGCCAAGTGTGGATTATGCACTATCTAGTAAATTACCTGTAAGCGACAACACAACAGTCTCAGTCTTGACAAATATGGACAAATTAACATCAACCACAACAACTAATGTAGCTACACCAACTAGTGTTTTAACTACTTCTAGTACTACTATTCGACCAATTACATTTCAAACTTCAATCACTACAGCACCTACTTCTAAAATCGCAACTACCTCGACTACAGTCCCAATAGCGACGACTACACACCGAACAACAGAGATTCAAAGTGTTCAAGCAAAGAGACCGAAAATAAAAAAGATAAAAGCCAAACGGAAAAAGAAAAAGAAGGGAAAAAGAAAGAAGAAAAAGAGAAGGAAAGGAAAGAAGATGAAGGAAAATAAGAAGAAACGCCTGAAATTAAAAGGCAAGGAGAAGGAAAAAACATCAGTTCCATCCACCACGTCAACTGAAGAAACTATGCCAAGTGAGGATTATGCACTATCTAGTAAATTACCTGTAAGCGACAACACAAAAGTCTCAGTCTTGACAAATATGGACAAATTAACATCAACCACAACAAGTAATGTAGCTACACCAACTAGTGTTTTACTACTTCTAAACTACTATTCCAACAATTACATTTCAAACTTCAATCACACACCCTCTTCTAAAAGACCTCGACTACAGTCCCAATGCGACGACTACACACCGAACAACAGAGATTCAAGGGTTAAAGCAAAGAGACCGAAAATAAAAAAGATAAAAGCCAAACGGAAAAAGAAAAAGAAAGGAAAAGGAAAAAAGAAAAAGAAAGAAAAGGAAAGAAGAAGAAGGAAAATAAAAATAAAAAGAAACTCCTGAAATTAAAAGGCAAGGAGAAAGAAAAAACATCAGTTCCTCCACCTCGTCAACTCAAAATACTCAAATGTCAATGGAGAATCTAAAATACCAAGTGAAAAAACTGAAATACCAAGTGGAGATTATGAGATGCCAAGTGTGGATTATGCACTATCTAGTAAATTACCTGTAAGCGACAACACAACAGTCTCAGTCTTGACAAATATGGACAAATTAACATCAACCACAACAACTAATGTAGCTACACCAACTAGTGTTTTAACTACTTCTAGTACTACTATTCGACCAATTACATTTCAAACTTCAATCACTACAGCACCTACTTCTAAAATCGCAACTACCTCGACTACAGTCCCAATAGCGACGACTACACACCGAACAACAGAGATTCAAAGTGTTCAAGCAAAGAGACCGAAAATAAAAAAGATAAAAGCCAAACGGAAAAAGAAAAAGGAGGGAAAAAGAAAGAAGAAAAAGAGAAGGAAAGGAAAGAAGATGAAGGAAAATAAGAAGAAACGCCTGAAATTAAAAGGCAAGGAGAAGGAAAAAACATCAGTTCCATCCACCACGTCAACTGAAGAAACTATGCCAAGTGAGGATTATGCACTATCTAGTAAATTACCTGTAAGCGACAACACAAAAGTCTCAGTCTTGACAAATATGGACAAATTAACATCAACCACAACAAGTAATGTAGCTACACCAACTAGTGTTATTACTACTTCTAATACTACTATTCCAACAATTACATTTCAAACTTCAATCACTACATCACCTACTTCTAAAATGGCAACTACCTCGACTACAGTCCCAATAGCGACGACTACACACCGAACAACAGAGATTCATAGGGTTAAAGCAAAGAGACCGAAAATAAAAAAGATAAAAGCCAAACGGAAAAAGAAAAAGAAAGGAAAAGGAAAAAAGAAAAAGAAAGAGAAAGGAAAGAAGAAGAAGGAAAATAAAAATAAAAAGAAACTCCTGAAATTAAAAGGCAAGGAGAAAGAAAAAACATCAGTTCCGTCCACCTCGTCAACTCAAAATACACAAATGTCAAGTGGAGAATCTAAAATACCAAGTGGAAAAACTGAAATACCAAGTGGAGATTATGAGATGCCAAGTGTGGATTATGCACTATCTAGTAAATTACCTGTAAGCGACAACACAACAGTCTCAGTCTTGACAAATATGGACAAATTAACATCAACCACAACAACTAATGTAGCTACACCAACTAGTGTTTTAACTACTTCTAGTACTACTATTCCAACAATTACATTTCAAACTTCAATCACTACAGCACCTACTTCTAAAATCGCAACTACCTCGACTACAGTCCCAAAAGCGACGACTACACACCGAACAACAGTGATTCAAAGTGTTAAAGCAAAGAGACCGAAAATAGAAAAGATAAAAGCCAAACGGAAAAAGAAAAAGAAAGGAAAAGGAAAAAAGAAAAAGAAAAGGAAAGGAAAGAAGAAGAAGAAAAATAAGAAGAAACTCCTGAAACTTAAAGGCAAGGAGATGGAAAAAATATCAGTTCCATCCACCGTGTCAATTGAAAAAACTAAAATGTCAAGAGGAGAATCTAAAATACCAAGTGGAGAAACTGAAATACCAAGTGGAGATTATGAGATGCCAAGTGTGGATTATGCACTAACTAGAAAATTACCTCCTGTAAGCGACAACACAACAGTCTCAGTCTTGACAAATATGGACAAATTAACATCAACCACAACAACTAATGTAGCTACACCAACTAGTGTTTTAACTACTTCTAATACTACTATTCCAACAATTACATTTCAAACTTCAATCACCACAGCACCTACTTCTAAAATCGCAACTACCTCGACTACAGTCCCAATAGCGACGACTACACACCGAACAACAGAGATTCAAAGTGTTCAAGCAAAGAGACCGAAAATAAAAAAGATAAAAGCCAAACGGAAAAAGAAAAAGAAGGGAAAAAGAAAGAAGAAAAAGAGAAGGAAAGGAAAGAAGATGAAGGAAAATAAGAAGAAACTCCTGAAATTAAAAGGCAAGGAGAAGGAAAAAACATCAGTTCCATCCACCACGTCAACTGAAGAAACTATGCCAAGTGAGGATTATGCACTATCTAGTAAATTACCTGTAAGCGACAACACAAAAGTCTCAGTCTTGACAAATATGGACAAATTAACATCAACCACAACAAGTAATGTAGCTACACCAACTAGTGTTTTAACTACTTCTAAAACTACTATTCCAACAACTACATTTCCAACTTCAATCACCACAGCCCCTTCTTCTAAAAGGACCTCGACTACAGTCCCAATGGCGACGACTACACACCGAACAACAGAGATTCAAAGTGTTAAAGCAAAAAGACCGAAAATAAAAAAGATAAAAGCCAAACGGAAAAGGAAAAAGAAGGGAAAAGGAAAGAAGAAAAAGAAAAGGAAAGGAAAGAAAAAGAAGAAAAATAAGAAGAAACTCCTGAAATTAAAAGGCAAGGAGAAGGAAAAAACATCAGTTCCATCCACCACGTCAACTCAGAAAACTCAAATGTCAAGTGGAGAATCTAAAATACCAAGTGGAGAAACTGAAATACCAAGTACAGATTATGCACTATCTAGTAAATTACCTGTAAGCGACAGCACAGAAGTCTCAGTCTTGACAAATGTGGACAGATTAACTACAACAACAACAACTAATGTAGCTACACCAACTAGTGTTTTAACTACTTCTAATACTACTAATCCAACAACTACATTTCAAACTTCAATCACCACAGCCCCTACTTCTAAAATTCCAACTACCTCGACTACAGTCCCAATAGCGACGAATACACACCGAACAACAGAGATTCAAAGTGCTAAAGCAAAGAGACAGAATACAAAAAAGATAAAAGCCAAAAGGAAAAACGAAAAGAAGGGAAAAAGAAAGAAGAAAAAGAAAAGGAAAGGAAAGAAGAAGAAAAATAAGAAGAAACTCCTGAAATTAAAAGGCAAGGAGAAGGAAAAAACATCAGTTCCATCACAAAAAACTAAATTGTCCAGTGGAGAATCTGAAATACCAAGTGACGAAACTCCAGCATCACAGGATGCTATTCAGACAAGTAGAGACAGATTGCCTATAACCTCGACGACCAAACTAACTACTATAAATACTATTCCAAATACTCCCATTACAACAAACACTACCACTATTCAAACGGACATGATTAAAAGTGCACATACACAAAATCTAAAAACTAAAAGGATAAAAGGTAAAAGAAAAAAGAAAAAGAAAAGAAAAAGGAAAAAGAAAAAGGGAGGGAAAAGAAAGAAGAAGAAATTACCAGGAAAGAAGAAGGAAAACACACTAGTTCCAACTAACACGACAGAATCAGTAAAAGAAAAATTTATTGAACCAAGTAAAGAATTTGATATGGCAAGTGGAGAATTTGAGATGCCAAGTAAAGAATCTGAAATGCCAAATGGAGAATATGATATGACAAGTGGGGAATCTGAGATGCCAAGTGGAGATTCCGAGATGCCAAGTGGAGAATCTGAAATGCCAAGTGGGGAATATGACATGACAAGTGGAGAATCTGAAATGCCAAGTGGAGAATCTGAAATGCCAATTGGAGAATCTGAGATGCCAAGTGGAGAAACTGAGTTGCCAAGTGGAGAAACTGAGTTGCCAGGTGAAGAATATGAGTTGCCAGGTAAAGAATATAAGATGCCTAATATGGAATATGGGATATCAAGTAAATTAGCGGTAAAAGACAAACCATCTCCAATCACTGTCACAAAATATTTGCCTACAACTATCAGTACTACTACAACTACTGTTCATTCATCTTCTAGTACAGCCATTTCAAAAACCGATAGCTCCATCAATGACAAGAAAGCAAGGAAAAAAAAGAAAAAAAAGAAGAGAAAATCTAAGAAAAAATTTCGTCCGGGAAAAAGTCAGAAAGAAAAGAAGAAAAAGAAAGCCAGAAAGAATAAAAAGAAAAGTATGACCAAACTTACAAAAAGGAAGAATTTGAAAGAAGTTGATTTAAGAATAGATGTAGATGATACTCGTCCATTAGAACAGGCTAAAGAATTTGCACCAAAGAAAGTAATTCAGTCACCAGATACAGAGGAAGAAGATCAGATGGAAAAATTTCCAGAGAACGAAATGAACACACATGAACAGGAATTAAAAGAATTTCAGATAGGACAGAAAATAGAGAAAACGGACAAGAAGAAAATAAATGGTTTTGATGAACAGCCAAAGAAAAACCTTGAAAAAGGATCTGAAAATGATAATGAACCAAAAAAGAGTACCGTACGTAAAAGTAAGAAAACGAAGGGGAAACAAAAGGAGAACAAAAAGAAAAGGAAAAAGAAAAGGAAAAAGAAAAGAAAATCTAAAAAAAAAATCCATAAGGGAAAAGGTAAGAAAAAGAAGAAAACGAAAAGTAAGACCAAACTTACGAAGAGAAAGAATTTGAAAGAAGTTGATTCAAGGATAGATGTAGATGATAATGGTCCGTTAGAACAGGCTAAAGAATTTGCAATAAACAAAGTAATTCAGTCACCAGATACAGAGGAAGAAGATGAAATGGAAAATTTTTCAGAGAAAGAAATGAACACACATGAACAGGAATTAAAAGAACTTCAGATAGGACAGAAAATAGAGAAAACAGGCAAGAAGAAAATAAATGGTATTGATGAACAGCCAAAGAAAAACTTTGAAAAAGGATCTGACAATGATAATGAACCAAAAAAGAGTACCGCACGTAAAAGTACGAAAACGAAGCGGAAACAAAAGAAGAACAAAAAGAAAAAGAAAAGGAAAAAGAAAAAGAGAAAGAAAAATAAAAATAAAAGAAAATCTAAGAAAAAAGTTAAGAAAGAAAAAAACATGAAGAAAGCCAGAAAGAATAAAAAGAAAAGTAAGATCAAACTTACAAAGAGGAAGAATTTGAAAGAAGTTGATTCAAGAATAGATGTAGATGATTATGGTCCATTAGAACAGGCTAAAGAATTTGCACCAAAGAAAGTAATTCAGTCACCAGATACAGAGGAAGAAGATGAAATGCAAGATTTTCTAGAGAAAGAAATGAACACACATGCACAGGATTTAAAAGAACTTCAGATAGGACAGAAAATAGAGAAAACGGACAAGAAAAAAATAAATGCTATTGATGAACAGCCAAAGAAAAACCTTGAAAAAGGATCTGAAAATGATAATGAACCAAAAAAGAGTGCCGCACGTAAAAGTACGAAAACGAAGGGGAAACAAAAGAAGAACAAAAAGAAAAGGAAAAAGAAAAGAAAATCTAAGAAAAAAATCCATAAAGGAAAAAGTAAGAAAAAGAAGAAAAAGAAAAGTAAGACCAAACTTACAAAGAGTAAGAATTTGAAAGAAGTTGATTCAAGGATAGATGTAGATGATAATGGTCCATTAGAACAGGCTAAAGAATTTGCACTAAAGAAAGTAATTCAGTCACCAGATACAGAGGAAGAAGATCAGATGGAAAAATTTCCAGAGAACGAAATGAAAACACATGAAGAAGAATTAAAAGAATTTCAGATAGGACAGAAAATAGAGAAAACGGACAAGAAGAAAATAAATGGTATTGATGAACAGCCAAAGAAAAACCTTGAAAAAGGATCTGAAAATGATAATGAACCAAAAAAGAGTACCGCACGTAAAAGTAAGAAAACGAAGCGGAAACAAAAGAAGAACAAAAAGAAACAGAACAGAAAATCTAAGAAAAAAATCCTTAAGGGAAAAAGTAAGAAAAAGAAGAAAACGAAAAGTAAGACCAAACTTACAAAGAGTAAGAATTTGAAAGAAGTTGATTCAAGAATAGATGTAGATGATAATGGTCCGTTAGCACAGGTTGGAGAATTTGCACCAAAGAAAGTAATTCAGTCAAAAGATACAGAGGAAGAAGATGAAATGGAAAAATTTCCAGAGAAAGAAAAGAACACACATGAAGAAGAATTAAAAGAACTTCCGATAGGACAGAGAATAGAGAAAACGGACAAGAAGAAAATAAATGGTATTGATGAACAGCGAAAGAAAAACTTTGAAAAAGGATCTGAAAATGATAATGAACCAAAAAAGAGTGCCGCACGTAAAAGTACGAAAACGAAGGGGAAACAAAAGAAGAACAAAAATAAAAGGAAAAAGAAAAAGAGAAAGAAATATAAAAATAAAAGAAAATCTAAGAAAAAAGTTAAGAAAGAAAAGAACATGAAGAAAGCCAGAAAGAATAAAAAGAATAGGAAGACCAAACTTACAAAGAGGAAGAATTTGAAAGAAGTTGATTCAAGAAAAGATGTAGATGATAATGGTCCATTAGCACAGGCTAAAGAATTTGCAATAAAGAAAGTAATTCAGTCACCAGATACAAAGGAAGAAGATGAAATGGAAAAATTTCCAGAGAACGAAATGAACACACATGAAGAAGAATTAAAAGAACTTCAGATAGGACAGAAAATAGAGAAAACGGACAAGAAAAAAATAAATGGTATTGATGAACAGCCAAAGAAAAACCTTGAAAAAGGATCTGAAAATGATAATGAACCAAAAAAGAGTACCGCACGTAAAAGTAAGAAAACGAAGGGGAAACAAAAGAAGAACAAAAAGAAAAGGAAAAAGAAAAGAAAATCTAAGAAAAAAATCCATAAGGGGAAAGGTAAGAAAAAGAAGAAAAGGAAAAGTAAGATCAAAACCTCAAAGAGGAAGAATTTGAAAAAAATTGATTCAAGGATAGATGTAGATGATAATGGTCCATTAGAACAGGCTAAAGAATTTGCAATAAAGAAGGTAATCCAGTCACCAGATACAGAGGAAGAAGATGAGATGGAAAAATTTCCAGAGAACGAAATGAAAACACATGAAGAAGATTTAAAAGAACTTCAGATAGGACAGAAAATAGAGAAAACGGACAAGAAAAAAATAAATGCTATTGATGAACAGCCAAAGAAAAACCTTGAAAAAGGATCTGAAAATGATAATGAACCAAAAAAGAGTACCGCACGTAAAAGTAAGAAAACGAAGCGGAAACAAAAGAAGAACAAAAAGAAACAGAACAGAAAATCTAAGAAAAAAATCCTTAAGGGAAAAAGTAAGAAAAAGAAGAAAAAGAAAAGTAAGACCAAACTTACAAAGAGTAAGAATTTGAAAGAAGTTGATTCAAGAATAGATGTAGATGATAATGGTCCGTTAGCACAGGTTGGAGAATTTGCACCAAAGAAAGTAATTCAGTCAAAAGATACAGAGGAAGAAGATGAAATGGAAAAATTTCCAGAGAAAGAAAAGAACACACATGAAGAAGAATTAAAAGAACTTCCGATAGGACAGAGAATAGAGAAAACGGACAAGAAGAAAATAAATGGTATTGATGAACAGCGAAAGAAAAACTTTGAAAAAGGATCTGAAAATGATAATGAACCAAAAAAGAGTGCCGCACGTAAAAGTACGAAAACGAAGCGGAAACAAAAGAAGAACAAAAATAAAAGGAAAAAGAAAAAGAGAAAGAAATATAAAAATAAAAGAAAATCTAAGAAAAAAGTTAAGAAAGAAAAGAACATGAAGAAAGCCAGAAAGAATAAAAAGAATAGGAAGACCAAACTTACAAAGAGGAAGAATTTGAAAGAAGTTGATTCAAGAAAAGATGTAGATGATAATGATCCATTA
Source organism: Nipponacmea schrenckii (assembly GCA_030562195.1). Taxonomy (NCBI): domain Eukaryota; kingdom Metazoa; phylum Mollusca; class Gastropoda; family Lottiidae; genus Nipponacmea; species Nipponacmea schrenckii. The sequence continues at coordinate 7,970,070 of CM060199.1, forward strand.
GCACAGGCTAAAGAATTTGCAATAAAGAAAGTAATTCAATCACCAGATACAAAGGAAGAAGATGAAATGGAAAAATTTCCAGAGAACGAAATGAACACACATGAAGAAGAATTAAAAGAACTTCAGATAGGACAGAAAATAGAGAAAACGGACAAGAAAAAAATAAATGGTATTGATGAACAGCCAAAGAAAAACCTTGAAAAAGGATCTGAAAATGATAATGAACCAAAAAAGAGTACCGCACGTAAAAGTAAGAAAACGAAGGGGAAACAAAAGCAGAACAAAAAGAAAAGGAAAAAGAAAAGAAAATCTAAGAAAAAAATCCATAAGGGGAAAGGTAAGAAAAAGAAGAAAAGGAAAAGTAAGATCAAAACCTCAAAGAGGAAGAATTTGAAAAAAATTGATTCAAGGATAGATGTAGATGATAATGGTCCATTAGAACAGGCTAAAGAATTTGCAATAAAGAAGGTAATCCAGTCACCAGATACAGAGGAAGAAGATGAGATGGAAAAATTTCCAGAGAACGAAATGAAAACACATGAAGAAGATTTAAAAGAACTTCAGATAGGACAGAAAATAGAGAAAACGGACAAGAAAAAAATAAATGCTATTGATGAACAGCCAAAGAAAAACTTTGAAAAAGGATCTGAAAATGATAATGAACCAAAAAAGAGTGCCGCACGTAAAAGTACGAAAACGAAGGGGAAACAAAAGAAGAACAAAAATAAAAGGAAAAAGAAAAAGAGAAAGAAATATAAAAATAAAAGAAAATCTAAGAAAAAAGTTAAGAAAGAAAAGAACATGAAGAAAGCCAGAAAGAATAAAAAGAATAGGAAGACCAAACTTACAAAGAGGAAGAATTTGAAAGAAGTTGATTCAAGAAAAGATGTAGATGATAATGATCCATTAGCACAGGCTAAAGAATTTGCAATAAAGAAAGTAATTCAGTCACCAGATACAAAGGAAGAAGATGAAATGGAAAAATTTCCAGAGAACGAAATGAACACACATGAAGAAGAATTAAAAGAACTTCAGATAGGACAGAAAATAGAGAAAACGGACAAGAAGAAAATAAATGGTATTGATGAACAGCGAAAGAAAATCTTTGAAAACGGATCTGAAAATGATAATGAACAAACAAATCTTTCATTGAACCAAAATGAACATGTAAAAAATCAGAAAAAGAGTAAAGCAGTGAAAAGTAGAAAAAGGAAGGGGAAACAAAAGAAAAAGAAAAGGAAAAAGAAAAAGAGAAAAAAATATAAAAATAAAAGAAAATATAAGAAAAAAGTCCGTAAGGAAAAAGTTAAGAAAGAAAAGAACATGAAGAAAGCCAGTATGACCAAACTTACAAAGAGGAAGAATTTGAAAGAAGTTGATTCAAGAACAGATGTAGATGATAATGGTCCATTAGCACAGGCTAAAGAATTTGCACCAAAGAAAGTAATTCAGTCACCAGATACAGAGGAAGAAGATGAAACGGAGAAAGAAATGAACACACATGAAGAAGAATTAAAAGAACTTCAGATAGGACAGAAAATAGAGAAAACGGAAAAAAAGAAAATAAATGGTATTGATGAACAGCCAAAGAAATACCTTGAAAAAGGATCTGACAATGATAATGAACCAAAAAAGAGTGCCGTACGTAAAAGTAAGAAAATCAAGGGGAAACAAAAGAAGAAAAAAAAGAAAAGGAAAAAGAAAAGAAAATCTAAGAAAAAAATCCATAAGGGAAAAAATAAGAAAAAGAAGAAAAAGAAAAGTAAGACCAAACTTACAAAGAGGAAGAATTTGAAAGAAGTTGATTCAAGAATAGATGTAGATGATAATGGTCCGTTAGAACAGGCTAAAGAATTTGCACAAAAGAAAGTAATTCAGTCACCAGATACAGAGGAAGAAGATGAAATGGAAGATTTTCTAGAGAAAGAAATGAACACACATGAAGAGGAATTAAAAAAACTTCAGATAGGACAGAAAATAGAGAAAACGGGCAAGAGGAAAATAAATGGTATTGATGAACAGGCAAAGAAATACTTTGAAAATGTATCTGAAAATGATAATGAACCAACAAATCTTTCATTGAACCAAAATGAACATGTAAAAAATCAGAAAAAGAGTATCGCAGTGAAAAGTAAAAAAAGGAAGCGGAAACAAAAGAAAAAGAAAAGGAAAAAGAAAAAGAGAAAGAAAAATAAAAATAAAAGAAAATCTAAGAAAAGAGTCCGTAAGGAAAAAATTAAGAAAGAAAAGAACACGAAGAAAACCAGAAAGAATAAAAGCAAAAGTAAGACCAAACTTACAAAGAGGAAGAATTTGAAAGAAGTTGATTCAAGAATAGATGTACATGATAATGGTCCATTAGAACAGGCTAAAGAATTTGCACCAAAGAAAGTAATTCAGTCACCTGATACAGAGGAAGAAGATGAAATGGAAAAATTTCTAGAGAAGGAAATGAACACACATGGAGAGGAATTAAAGGAATTCAACATAGGAGAGAAAACAAAGAAATCACACTTGAAGAAATCAAAGCATATAGAAAAAGACAAGAAATTAAGAAAATTTGAAGATGGAAAAAAAGAGAAACAGACAGACCTGGAAAATGAAATGGCACAAGCAAGCGAACTGAAGAAAGAAGATATTGCATCATCTGAAGAACGTGGAGACCATGAAGAAAACGCTGTAAATATTAAACCTTTCGAGGATGATACAATTACAGCCGAGGAAGAGGAAGAAAAAGAATCTTCAGAAGACGTTGTTAAAATTGAAGACGATAACGAATTCCCTTTTAAAGAAAATGCAGATATACAAAAAGAAATAAAGGATAGTGAATTTGCTATGGAAAATGGACACCGAAACCTCAATGAAAAAGAAAGAAAGAAAGACCATAATGGATTTCTCGCGAGAGAAACAAATATCGACCAGCAGATAGAAGTAGGAGATACCAAATCCTTGAGTGACACTGATACCGACATTCATGAAAATGAGGAACAATTTCCAATAGAAAAACTTAGAGGCTATGAGAAACAGCTGGGAAATATTGAACATATTGCAGAAGAGGAAATTCAAGATATTGGGAGATGGGGACACAATAGTGAGTCATCCACAGATAAAAAATATACAGACCTTGGGAGAAAGGCAGAAGATGTCGAATCCTCTACGACAGATCTAAAAAATGTGAACGATATAGATGAATCTAAAGACATAATTCAGGAGAAGGGAGAGGGGGATAATGAATCATTCATCGTCGATACAAATGTAGAAAGTCAAGAGAATGAAGAGGGTAAAGATGAATTTAAAGACATTTTTTATGAGGAAGGAGATGGAGATTTTGAATCTTCTATTGGCGTCAAAAACGTAGGTCAAGACTACGGGAAGGAAGAGAAACAAGATATTGAAAATCATATTGAGGACATAGATGAATCTAGGAAACATTTTGTGACTTCCACGATAAGTTTAAGAGAATTCTTTACAACAAGATCTATGAAATCAGAGCATTTCAAAGAGGAATATTCAGAGGAAAGTCGCAAGATGTCCAAAGATCAAAGAAAAACAGCAAATGACGAAAAAGAAAAGAAAGGTAACCTGGCTTGGCTGGGAGATGAACTTGCAAACATTTATAAAAAAGGTATAGTGCATGCCAGTGATATCATGAACATAAAATGGAGACCAAAGCTACTGGAACCATCGATGAGAAGAATATTTCAGGGCAACACTTTAAACATGCCGAAAGGTAAGACCTGTTTGTGCTTAAGAATTGATTACAGTTTATGAGGTCTTGTAATAGTTTAATTTTGTGGAAAGAGCACTCAATTTTAGCTTGAAATAATCCCACATGCAAAAAAACATCGATTGCGTTTGTTCAAATATGTCCAGTTTAACTTGATGATATTTTCATTATCTCACTGCTATTTCTTCGAACTAAACGGAGTTTCTCTACACAAATGATTAAAAACATGACGAATTTACAGCCTTTTAATTCAAAAAAATCACTTTTATGTTTTGTCTTCATATTAAACATAAAGATTGTTATTGCTTTAGTGCCATCCTTTGGTAACTATTATAACAAGTTGTTATTTCTCTTCTGGGAAGACTAGCTTCGCTTCATTGTTGCACTGGTCTTAACCAGCTTCTTCTCAATTTCAAATGACAAATTTACACCGTTTTAATTAAAAAATTAACTTTTATGTTAAGCTTCATTATTTTCCTAAATCATATTAAACATGAAGATTTTTATTGTTTCAGTGCCATCCTTTGGTAAGATTAAACTAAATGCAACTGACTTCCAAATGCTCACAAAGCAAAGTAAGTATACCTTAGTATTGAAGTAAAAAAGAATGATAACACATGCACTAGGTACATTAGAATCTAGATAACTATCAGAACAAGTTGTAATTTCTCTTCTGGAACCACCATGTTCCTAAAGCAACGTTAGGATATATACATGAACCAAAAATGAAAAAATGAAATGAATGGAGTATTACGTCTTACTATTCTGCACCTTATGGGCTAATGCAGTCGGGCAACGCCATGAGGGAAATTTTGCCAGGACAGCGGCATTAGCCTACTCTTTTTGCGATTTCCAACTGTCTGTGGATCTTTAACGTGCACAGTCTGTAGCACACAGGGGCCTCGGTTTATTGTCCCATCCGAACGACCAAACGTTCTTTTTCCGGGATTGAACTCTGGACCCTCAGGTTAGCGAGCAAGCGTCTAACTCACTGAGTCACCGCGGCTCCTTATGAACCAACTGCAACGTTTGGATATATACCTGAACCAACCGCTGCTTTCACAATCCCAGATTCTCGTCATTAGAGACTAATAACGTCATTACTAAATGTATTCAATCAGTGATCTCGTATCATTTGGGCTTATTCAAAATGGCTGCCCCCATTGAATTATTATTTTCATGAATTCAAAACAAGTTTTCTATCAAATATCCGAGCGAAAACCAGAAAAAAATGCGACGCAGGCACTTTTAAATAACAAGAACATTTATATTTGTACCAAAATTAAAACGTTAAATCACTTGTGTGCTCTTAATTGCTCCTCGGCAAAAACTTACACGGTCGGCCATATTTTTCATAATACGGCCTTGGATCTTGTTGACTCGATTATCTAGAGACTAACTATCTAAAGATTAGTAAAAGATCTTACGTCTGGTCAATCAAACATATTCCCGCAATAGTTTGATACTGGTAGAATAGTAAACTCTCGACCAATCAAAATTAATGACGAGAATCTTGGATTGTGAAAGCAACTGTTGGTTCATGTATATAAAACCGAACGTTGTTTTAGGAATATGTCGAACCACTAGCTTTGGTGCATTGTTCCATTGATCCTAACAAGCTACTTCTTAATTCTTTAGATTGTGTTGTTAAATGATTCATGTATAAATCACATGTGCTCCAAATTTAAGCCTCCATAACTGTATCAGCCTATCATTTTGTTGAAAGGAAAAGAAGAAGCATGACAATCAGTAAATCAGGCGTTAATATATATATATATATAATGTTCCTAATACAATTATGTTCTTTTTGCAGTTGCATGGGCTAAAAAGCATACACATAAACTGAAGAAAGATTATGAAGTCATGGCACAGGATATTAAAAAATACATTATGAAACAACATCCTATGTATATGGTATACGGTGGAGGATTGATATTGATAATCTTGATATGTCTATTTTCATTTTATTATTGCTACCGTAGAAGAAAAGAGTAAGTAATTCAGAAACCTTGACTTACATAACTTACGATGATTTAAAACCTTGTAATTTCATTAGAAATAATAAATCAGATTAGTCTTGTGTCTGATGTTTGATGTTTAATGTTCGAGGATAAGTTCCTGCATGGGATACGAGGATTTGTTTCCGTATCCATGAGGCGGATAACAATAATAATAATAATATGCTTTATTTCGTACATACAGTGCAATACAATAGTAAACTAGAGTTTTGTCGCACGTCTGAAACTGCTTTCAAAGTGGAATTACAAATTATTCAGCCTTAACAATAGTTCCAAACATAAATGTTTATTGCCACACAAATTTGGATTGAAATAGTTTTGTGAGATCATAAAGCGGTCAGTTGATCACAGGTTACAAAAATGTCACTGTAATATATTCCATTCTAAAATAATCAAATGATCTGTCTTCTATATTCAGGACGGTAAAGTGAGACTATTATTTCTTTGACTTTTTTATTCAGGGATTCTAAAGGTTGAATAATTTCAATAGAATAAAAAATCCAAGACATATAACACAGCATGCCTCAGCTGCAGCTTAATCTATCTGGTAAACTGAGTGGCGAGACTGACTTGACGAATATTGAATATGGAAGGAATCGGAAACTGCAAGGAGAAGGCCTATGGTAAAATACAAGACAAGACGACAACGAAACCATAGAATACAACTATAGAAGATTCTCTTACAAGGAAATGACCGATATGTCCTATTATTGCACCATGTCCACACCAATCGATATATTTCAACACAGCTGTGTGAGGCAATAAATATATTATAAAGAACACATCAAATTTCATTTGTATGAAGAAAATGCGGTGAAATTTTCCTGGGTGGACGCTGATCTATACATCGAAAGTAAAACAGAAGTCGGACCAATGAACGGAGGTGGGCAGGTGGTAATGATTACTAAAATGAAGAGAAATATTATGTTTCGGTTGTTAAATAATGAAGAAATATAATTAAATTTCATTTTAAATTGGTTTCAAAAATAGTGCGAATAAAATCGAATTAAAGCTTTCCTTTTGTTTTATTCAGCACTTTATTATGGACTTTTGACCTTATTTAACTATAATTATGCTAGAAATATTACGGCATTGCTCGTTTGGTCCATTGATTCAGTTTCTGGCTATATCACAATTTTGTGATCACACATAAGCCGCGTTTAGACAGCCATGAAATCTGGCCTACTTGAAGTGAGCCGTGCTCGGTCCGGGCTCGGCCCGCTTGGTCGGTACCGTTTACACAGCACTGTTTTCACTAGGCCAGAATCTAAAAATAGACATGCTCTCTAGTCAAAGGAGGTGAAAAGAACACTAAAAGACAAAATGGCGCCTAAAATAAACAAATTCTTGATTTTTAAGTTTTTGTTAATTTTGTTTCGTTCAAAGCGAAAACGAAATTTAAGAATCGTCAATTTTGAGACACACAGCAATGAATGTCAAGATTTTCTTGCACATCGGCGGCGAAAGCTTTTGCTTACGATGTTATTTATAACAACATTGCAGGCGTCTGTCTTACGAGAAAGGTAGGAAGACTAATGTGATATTTTAAAAGGCCTATTTGTTATGTAGGGCTTTACTCTGTGCTTTTGTATTCCATTTCTTGTAAGGCTTTTGCACTTTTGCTGCTGGATACTAAATACTATGCTTGGAAAGCCTTGAACATGACACTTTCAAATTCATGTTGGATAATCCACCCCTAGAAGATGAAATCTTTGGAAAGTCACCGTAATAAAATCTTATGCTTATTTAGGCCTATTGTGCTTCTCACAAATAAAAAAGTGTAGAATTAACACAGGATTGTGCATCTTTCCTGTTGCTTTGATTAATAATTTACGGCACGTTTAATTATTTCAGAGCACAGTGGGAAAGAGAACGAAGCTGTCACTGGTGGTTCTACATTGTAAATGAGACTTTTCAGCCAATCGACTGGCTACACAACTTCAGGTAAGGGCCACACTTTTTTTTCAATTTTGAAATTCTACTTCTAATTATTGTTCATCTACCAGGGCAACTATAAATACAATTGTAGGCATGACAGCTAGGCAGTCATCAATATATTTTACCCTAAGCCGAGATAATAATTATATATACCATAGAATGTCAGTTTACCTTTTTTTTTTGACTATTCTAGGGTCAAAGATCCTTGCACTATTGTTTCAATCGAAAATGGTCCACTGGTTTAGGATGACAGCTTTATGTCGATTTCCTCCCTTACATGTGGATGTCAGAAACAAATATGCACTTAAATCAATACCCCAACTCAATACGGACATTGTGCCAATCAAAACGAGGTGACATGTTACTACTGTACAGACTTAAAGTGTGGGGTCCTCGTTCTGGAGTTAAAAGATTTTTTCATTGTTCTGTTTTCAGTGTGGACGTCTGGAAATGAAATCTTGATTGATTGAAATGATAGTACAAGGATCTCTGACCCTAGAATAGTCATGAAATATAAAAAATTGTAAAAATCGACTAATTTATACTATACCTGCAATTTTTTTGCTGATAATTATTTATTTTTTTCAGGATGACCAAGGAGACATTTGTGAAATTATGTGATTGGCTGGCCCCTTACGTAGGTAAAAGGGATACACACATGAGAAGAAGCATTTCTGTTAAACAAAGAGTTGGTTTGGCGCTTTGGACACTAGCAACTAACATTGAATACCGAACAATTGGACATCTCTTTGGTGTATCAAGATCAAAAGTGTGCATTATACTTAAAGAAGTTTGTGAAGCTATCCATGAACATTTGGAAAAAGCTTTTATCTCCCTTCCTAATGAAGAGGAAGTTTTAGACATCATGTTTAATTTTGAAAGTAAATGGGGGTTCCCAAATTGTCTTGGGGCTGTAGATGGTAGCCACATACCAATTATTGCCCCTACAGAGAACCACACTGATTACTATAATCGGAAAGGATTTTACAGCATTATATTACAAGCAGCAGTGGACTCCAATTATCTTTTTAGGGACACATGCATAGGCTGGCCAGGAAAAGTTCATGACGCCCGTGTTCTTGCAAATTCAGAGATTTATAGACTTGGACAGAACTCACAGCTCTTTCCAAATGAGAAGCGCCTTATTGAAGGAATCGAAGTTCCTGTTGTTATTTTAGGGGACCCTGCATATCCCCTTCTCCCATGGCTTATGAAACCCTATGCTGAAACAACAAAGACAACAAGAGAACAACATCGCTTTAACTATATATTGAGCAGAAACCGCATGATTGTTGAAAATGCTTTTGGACGCCTCAAAGGACGTTGGAGACGTCTGTTAAAAAGGATGGACTTTAAAATTGACTCTATTCCAGTGATTGTATCTGCCTGTTGCATCCTGCACAATATTTGTGAAAGAGAAGGTGATATTTTCCTTGAGGAATGGGATTTGCCACATCCAGCTATTATGTTAAATAGAGATTATGAGCCAGATCATGACAATGCTGATATAGCACCTGCTGAAACTGTACGTAATGCTTTTTCTAGACATCTTTCAGCAAATTAATATACTACGAAATACTTTTGATATGCGTCATTTCATGTGTGTATCCGTGCCTAATTGAAAGTGTGCGTAAATGAACATTGATCTAATTAAAGGGGTGCCTAAATAGATGTGTACAGAAATTGAAGGTGTGTCTAATTGAATATGTGCCTAAATGATTGTGTGCCCAATTTTAGTGTGCCTAAAAAGAGTGTGCCTTATTATGTGCCTAATTGAAAGTATGTCTAAAACGCTGTGCCTAAATAACACTGTGCCTAAATGACATGTGCTTATCTGACCGTGTGCCTATCTGACCGTGTGCCTAATTGAAGTGTGCCTAAAGGACTGTGTCTAAATGAGGTGTGCTTAATAAATGTGTGCCTAAATGACAGTGAACCAACCGAATATGTGCAAATCTTTATGATTTCTAATAAAATAAAGTCAATTAACTGTCTTCAAATGTATTTCTTTATTAAAAAATGCTGCAAAACTTGTAAAAAGGGTTTACATATTTTCATATGGTCCATATCCTGAAAAGGGTGGAATGTGACTGGTTGTGGGAACATCAGCTTGTGAAAAAAATTCATGTTGTTGCCTAGTAGGATGGAATTGTGTGGGTACCGATACTGAGGTTGGTGGCTGGAGAAATTGGCACATCATTTGCATGATTTTCATCTCATGCTCTATGTCCTGCTGGCGCATTCTTTCTTCCAACTGAAAAAAAATAATTCACTTTTACACAAGACAAAAACATATCCTTGTCCTAATTATTTATCTGTCCAATCATATCCATGCAAAATATCTTACACTTCACACAATAGCAGTGATGAAAGCATTCACCAGACATGAACTTTCTGCACTTGTTTAGACTAATAAAAACAGTTTGAGGTGTGCAATGGGAATAATTTAGCAAAGACAGAAGCTTTAGCCTTGTGTATATCCATTTAAATAGATCTGTAACCTGTACAGTCTATAGCACACACTTCCTTGGTTAATTATACATTTTTAAACGACTATTCAATTCATGCCAGTCCCTCAGACCTGTGCAAATGACAAGGGAAAGCAATGCTTTGTTAGTGAGCAAGTATCCAACTCATTGAGCTAGGGTATCACAGAAATGAGGTAAGTAAAAATTGTTCATCACTTACAGACAGCCTTCTTTCTTCCATTTCTCTTTGAGCTTGAAGCATTGTTTTCATCACTTTCTTTCATAGCATCCATAAAACTGTGAACTGCTGAGTCTATAGTTTTTTCAGTTTTACTCTTTCTGACTCTTTTAACTTTGTCACCTTTATCTTCTCTCAAAGCCCTCTTTCTGGTTGGTGTCTCATTTATGGGTCTGTTGTTTTCTGGTTCAGCCAAATCTTCACCCCCATCTTCACCAATATTAGGAGTGGCAGGAATATCAATATCATCAGCTATATCTAAAATAAATAGTAGGCTATTAACTTCCCTAATTAAACCATTTAATCACATTAGCCTGTATTTCAATTAGAGTAAGGTCACTTAAACTATTGTTGCTGCACAGGTGTACAATTAGGACATTAGGTTGACCCTCTTTAATAATAAAAAGATTTATTAACGGGGCCCCATGCAGCATGTTAGTGTGTTGATTTGGGTCTTTAAATAAGACCTGGGTGGGCTTAGGATCTTACCTGCCGAGGCAACGTCCAAATCGGGAAGTTCATCGTCGAACTCATCTAAAACCACTGGAGTTGGTGAATGTGGTAGGACTTCTTGTGTGTCTGTGGATTCTTCTTGTTGGCAGATTGTAACAGAATTGAAGGCCACGAAGTTGGTCTAGTTCCTAAAATCTCGTTCAGTTGAACAAAATACTTCCATGGCTTCCTCGAACGACCGGATCTGTTGTTATTATCTAACACCTCACGATATTTTTTTTTCAGTTCTTTTATTTTTTCTTGGCACTGCTTTCCGTCCCTTCCCTCGAAGTTTTTATCATGTAGGCTTTTAGCGATTGTCTCATAAATTATGTGGTTGTGGCGAGCACCTTCCAGTTGAACTTGTCACCCCAATTAGCGATCAAAGCTTCGGTTTCTTCATCAGTCCAAGTAGCTCCGCGTTGGGCACACATTTTAACGCAGATGTTTGATGTAAATAATAATATTAGCCTAGCTTGTCGTTCCCGCGGAATAAGTTAAAAGGTCAAGGCCATTATAGCGCAAGCGCAAAAGGTCTCAGCAAAGTGGGCCAAGTGCACTCGGCCCAGTGGCGCGTTTACACAGCACTAATATTTTGCCGTGACGTGCTCGGTCTGGACCGAGACCACCTCTTCTTGCGGGGCTCGGCCCACTTGAAACTAGCACGGTGCCGAGCCCTCTCAACCCGTTTAGACAGTCACTTTTTCTGCCGAGCCGTGCTCGGTCCGGACTCGGCCCGGATTACTTTTGGCTGTCTAAACGTGGCTATAGTGATACCATATACTGTCGAACGAGTCAGCTGTTCATTAAACCTAAGTACACCATTAGCCTTCATCTGATACGCATGTATAAGAAATGGACGAAAGTCACACATTCCTTATAAACGAGACTATATGCTTCATAATAATAATAACTCTTTATTTTACATGGGTCAGAATTAGGTCCAATACACCAGGCAATGTCGGCATATGGGCGGAATACAATGGATGGCATAGGAAAAATACACAAATATTTCAATATACAATTTTTTTTAAAATACCTCAAAAGTGTAAAACACATTAAAATATAAGTGAGATTTGATTCAACTTAAATTGTGCACAAACTAAAGAAGAACAAACCTTCAGTGTAAATTGTGTTTTGTTTTCGATCTTTTTTTAATGCATAATATCTTACTTACTATAACAAAAAATAAAAAAATAATCAATGTTAAAAAGTGTTTTAAGGTAATAATTTATTTCAAATATCAACTCAAAAGAGCCTCACGGTACATATAGATAATATATACACTGTGTTCCACTATTTCAAAGCCTTGAGTTAGTCATATCCGAGTTAATCTTTCGAGATGCGGAATTGTGGACTTTAGTATTCAGGATTAGGTAAGCTACAGATTTACAATCGACTGTGTCTAGCGATTTTATGATCGATTGGTGATACATGTAATAATATGTACCTTTCAACAAATTGACATTATGTACTTGTGTGCAAATTCCATAAATGTTCATCAGGCGGCTATTTTTACACAATCAAAGTCGCCATCTTTATCAAATTTGTTGAGACAAGTCTTTTGATTGGCTGAAATTTTCATTGACAGTGTAAGTCTTATTTAAAATGGCAATCATCTTAAAAATATCTAATTGCTTGAATATTTGAACTTAGATGAGAGTCAACAACCAGTGGTTTATTCTGTCAAATAGGGAGGTGGTAATTAGCTGACCTATGAACATACAGGAAAATTTAAAAGAAAACAAGGAAGACGAATATTTTTAACTCAACCAAATTGGTTGCGCTATTTCACGATATTTGCATACTATGGTCTTCTGTCTCTCTGCTGAGGGCAGTGAGAGACTAGATGATTCGGTCTAGTGGTTGGTATAAATTTCTGTAGGCCTATACAGAGTAGAGAAATCTTAAGGTGTCACAATATATTGGAACGTCATTCCCCTATATGGTAGTTCAAACAAAAGCTTATAGTTTTGAAAGATATTTAGTGAAACATGAAGCTTTACAACGATGTTGGTAGAGGATTTTGTGTGTTTTAGGTATTCACTTCCATACAGGCAGTTCAGAACGAGGATTTTTCGGGCAACGTGCAATCTGTGACGTCATCAAGTTCGTCATGACGTAAAAACATGGTGGCGAAAATCCAAAACGTTCGGATAGCGTTAATGGTATTAGGCGTTTTGCTCATGTTAGGGGTCTGTATGCTTTTACCAAATTATAAACTAAATGGCGTGACCGATATCGATGATAACTCTTGGACTCAACGTTCTGTTGGTAATAGAAGACACATCCGAATTAAAAGATCACCACAGAAACCTAAGAAGAAAAATTCAAAATCCAAGAAAAAAAATAAAATTAAAAATAACCCCAAGATAAAGAGGAAGAAAAAAGAAAAACCAAAGAAAAATAAGAAAAAATCAAAGAAGAAAAAGAGAAAAGGGAAAAGGAAGAAATTAAAATCTAAGACTAGATCTAGTAAAAATAAAACTTCGGTAGGCCTATCAGATGTACAACAAAAAGCACAAGCAATAGATGTAAGTCCAGGTGAACCGAGCGAAAAAGGACAGAACGTTGATTCTATGGAACAACAGAAGAAACAGACACAAGAAAAGGTGAAACAGAAAAAGGTAGCAAATAAGAAAATGACAATTAACGATAAAGATCCAAAAAAGGAAAAGAAGAAGAAACCACCATTAAAAAAAATAACTCCTGAAGATCAGATTGAACTTATTACGTACCCTGTAGATCAAATTGAATTTACTCCAGCTCAGGAAAAGAAACTAAAAAAAATTGTTAAGGAAAAATTAATACAAAAAAATGAGAAGAAGAAAAACAAAAAAATGAAGGATAAGACAGATGAAACACTAGACAAAAAGGTTAATAAAACTAATGGTGAGAAGAAGAAAAAAAGGAAGATGAAGATGAAAAAGAAGAAATCAAAGAAAAAAGAAATGAAGGGGGGAAAGAAGAAAAAGAATAAAAAAGGAAAGAAAAGGAAGAAGAAGTTAAAAAATAAAATGAATCAAACAGAAATGAAGCAGATGGAAAAGGTAAAGCCAGATCTGACAGTGAAGGCAGACGAAAATCTTCAAGGGCAAGAGCAGAATGAAATTAATCAGAAATTACCAGAGAATGATGTTGATGTTAATCGGGAAAAATCTATACAGAAATCAATAGATGAAGAGGAGAAAAAAGATGAAATACCTGTCAAAAGGCTTAATAAAACTAAAGGCGAGAAGAAGAAAAAAAGAAAGAAGAACAAGAAAAAGAAGAAATCAAAAAAAAAAAGAAAGAAAAACAGGAAAAAGAAGAAATCAAAGAAGAAAAGAAAGAAAATGAAAAATAAAATTAATCAAACAGAAATAAAGCAGATGGAAACGGTAAAGCCAGATCTGACAGTGAAGGCAGACGAAAATCGTCAAGGGCAACAGCAGAATGAAATTAATCAGAAAATACCAGAGAATGATGTTGATGTTAATCCGAAAAAATCTGTACCGAAATCAATAGATGAAGAGGAGAAAAAAGACGAAACACCAGTCAAAAGGCTTAATAAAACTAAAGGCGAGAAGAAGAAAAAAAGAAAGAAGAACAAGAAAAAGAAGAATTCAAAGAAGAAAGGGAAGAGGAAGTTAAAAAATAAAATGAATCAAACAGAAATAAAGCAGATGGAAAAGGTAAAGCCAAATCTGACAGTGAAAACAGACGAAAATATTCAAGGGCAAAAGCAGAATGAAATTAATCAGAAAATACCAGAGAATGATGTTGATGTTAATCCGAAAAACTCTTTACAGAAATCATTAGATGAAGAGGATAAAAAAGATGAAACATCAGTCAAAAGGCTTAATAAAACTAAAGGCGAGAAGAAGAAAAAAAGAAAGAAGAACAAGAAAAAGAAGAAATCAAAGAAAAAAAGAAAAAAGAACAGGAAAAAGAAGAAATCAAAGAAGAAAAGAAAGAAAATAAAAAATAAAATGAATCAAACAGAAATAAAGCAGATGGAAAAGGTAAAGCCAGATCTGACAGTGAAGGCATACGAAAATCTTCAAGGACAAAAGCAGAATGAAATTAATCAGAAAATACCAGAGAATGATGTTGACTTTAATCCGAAAAACTCTTTACAGAAATCATTAGATGAAGAGGAGAAAAAAGATGAAACACCAGTCAAAAGGCTTAATAAAACTAAAGGCGAGAAGAAGAAAAAAAGAAAGAAAAACAAGAAAAAGAAGAAATCAAAGAACAAAAGAAAGAAAATGAAAAATAAAATGAATCAAACAGAAATAATGCAGATGGAAAAGGTAAAGCCAGATCTGACAGTGAAGGCAGACGAAAATCTTCAAGGGCAAGAGCAGAATGAAATTAATCAGAAAATACCAGAGAATGATGTGGCTGTTAATCCGGAGAAATTTATACAGAAATCAATAGATGAAGAGGAGAAAAAAGATGAAACATCAGTCAAAAGGCTTAATAAAACTAAAGGCATGAAGAAGAAAAAAAGAAGGAAGAACAAGAAAAAGAAGAAATCAAAGAAAAAAAGAAAGAAAAACAAGAAAAAGAAGAAATCAAAGAAGAAAAGAAAGAAAATGAAAAATAAAATTAATCAAACAGAAATAAAGCAGATGGAAAAGGTAAAGCCAGATCTGACAGTGAAAGCAGACGAAAATATTCAAGGGCAAAAGCAGAATGAAATTAATCAGAAAATACCAGAGAATGATGTTGATGTTAATCCGAAAAACTCTTTACAGAAATCATTAGATGAAGAGGAGAAAAAAGACGAAACACCAGTCAAAAGTCATAATAAAACTAAAGGCGAGAAGAAGAAAAAAAGAAGGAAAAAAGGGAAAAGGAAGAAATCAAAGAAAAAGAGGAAGAAGAAAAAGAAAAAAAGGAAGAAGAAAATGAAAAATAAAAAATCAAAGAAAAAAGAACCGAAAGGTGGGAAGAAGAAAAAGTATCAAAAGGGAAAGAAGAAGAAAATGGAATATACGAATCCACAATTGAGAATGAAAGCTGGGGGAGATCTTGAAAATCAAAAAAAAGAGCAAGATCAGGAAAAAGAAAAATTCAAATCTTCGAATGAAGACAATGTCAAGAAGATTATTAAAAAGGGTGAAAATACGGTGGAAGAAAACGAGGACGATCAATCGAAAGAAAGGGGTAATAATGAGAAGAATAATGAAGAATCCTCAGGTGTAGCTATAAAGAAAGAAGATATTGAATCTTCTAAGCCAGTCGACGGAAAAATGGTACATGCAGGTGATAATAAAAACATAAAATGGAAACCAAAGACAACAAAGAATGAAGGCAGGAAGAACGGAATACACACGGAGTCGGTTCAAGGTAGTGTTTTAAGTTTGTTGTTGAAAAGTTAAGTTTATTCGTGGACATCTGACGTTGCGTAATCACTTCGTTAAACGGAATTTTGACTTCATATTACACTAAATAGATCGTGGTTCACTGCAATCTCAGTAGATGGTGTTTAACTACAATTTCAGTACCGGTAGTTGTGTTTCATTACAATTGCATTAGTTGGTGTTTCGCTCCGATTCAGCAGTTGGTGTTTGGTGCAACTTTAGAAACTGTAAATCTATATTAAAAACATTTTGTTTCATTGTTTAAGAACGGAAAAAGAAACCGATTACCAAAGTCAATGCAACAGGGACACCGAGAGCAACAGAAAAGAAATCGGCCGAAGTGAACAAAAATACAGCCTCTACAAAACTAAGTAAGTATTATATTTGATAGTAAGAAATTAAGTAAGGGTATATGCAGTATGATTCCATGAAGGAAATGTGACAACCATTTTTTTAACCAGGAAAACAAAGACAAAAGAATGACCTATCCCACTTTGATTAAACGCATCAGTTTTGTTGGTGATGTTACTTCCTACTTACATATGTATGTCTGTGGTAGGCATGCATTTGTAAGGTAATGTAATAAAAGGGAGGTTTATATTCTTTGCCTCTCAGTACCCCCTTAAGATGGATTGATCCGAATCTACCGTTTTTACACCGTTGATGATGACGTCGATAAAATCAGCTCGTGATACAAATCATTATTGGGTCGTAAATTGTATACAAAAAAAAAATCGGTGCACAACAGGATCAATTTTGTGCGCATTTACTGTTGGATACTGTATACAATAAAAGATAATAATATGTGGATACTTTGAAAATCGTTCAGCATTCAGATGCCATCCTACTCTAGATTAATTTTGTCGTTTATTTCAGTCAAAACGACCAAAACGTATTTACATACGTTTGCAGTCACACACGGTATAAAGAAATATATTAAAAATCACAAGTTTTTGGTATATGCTGGTATAGGTTTGGTGTGTATTTTGATACTCTTGCAGTTCATCAGTAGAAATAAAAAGTAAGAAGTTTATTTTATGTATTGATCGTCTAAATATGTTTACAGTATTTCATGCATTATTAGATCGCTATTGATAATTATTGCGACTTTTATCTTTTGGAAAGCATCTTGATTTTAACTAGCTGTATTTGAGTTTTGCGTTGCGCGTAAAAGGCATAAAAGGTCTTAGAATGAACATAGCATTTTAATTATTTAATTAACTCTCACATTAGCTAGGTTTTCTTCCGTCCTTGACCTCTTCTCTTGAATTGACCTCAATATCGTCACACATTGTGTACGATGTATAAATTCACAGAAAACCGAGAAAAAGCAATTCATATTACATACCATTGATTTCATATGCGGTATATATTGTATATGTCAATGATGTGTAACAGTGTTTGGCACAATGTCATTTTCTGATCTGTGAATATAATTACCTTTTTTAGGAATCCAAAGGTTGAACAATTGACCTGAATACTTATCTAACTCAATGCTACAGCAATTGTACACAAGTTTCCCAAGGCTCGCAATAGCAAGACTGGTTAATAAAAAGCACAGAGAGGGGAGACGCTTGTTCGTTCAAATACAACACAAGATATTTAAAGTGGGACCAGAAAGAACATCTAGTTAAAAGGTCGGACTAAAATCGAACTGAGAAATAATCATGATTCCATTGATTAATAAATTACTGAGAAAATGTAATTGTAAATGATGAATCCTATTGGATGAAACATCTTTGATTTTTTTAAAGTTTTCAGACCTAAGAATGGAATAAAATTCGCAAGACAAAATAGTTCACATCTAAAAAAATTACAATATTTCATGAAAAATAATTAGTTGTTTTAATACATAATATATTTAATATATAACTACAGTCTCTCATCAAGAATCTTACCAACGATCTGGCAGGTTCTATACACTACATCAAAGCAAACTAGGTTTAATGATATTGTTGTTCTTTCAAACCTTAAGGGGGTTGACAACCTTATCGTTCGAAGTGTATTTCAATCAAGAAACGTATTAAGTTTATATCCATTCTATTTGGCATTAAAAGAAACTCATTTAGTAAAAATTTTAGCTCAATCGCTTCAGTAGTTCGTCTGATATCCGTCCGTGAAGATAATCTATTTATAGAACAAAACGGGGTATTCCTCTATGTAGACGTACAAATTACGTTGTCGGTTGACATTTGTGATTACAACGTCATCGGCTAAATAAACATTCTCTTCGTTTGCCGGTCAGTTTTTGTTAATATCGGCACGCGAAGTAAGAGTTTGTGTATCGGGGGAATCCAGAAGTCACGTGCTGTCCCATAAATCTTTACGTCACATGTAAACAAAGAAAATTTTATGATTGGTGGGTAGGGGTGTTTTGACATGTGCTAATCCATTGTTTTAGCACCCCAGTTCTGTGGATATCGGTGCATATCGATGCCGAAAAGGTACTTAAAGATTTCTACAGCGTGAAAGACAATCTTTTAACAACATGGTCGTTAATTACGTAAGGTTTACATGTGTTTGCAAAATGTTGAAAAAAAAATGCCATTTTTCCAAAAGCATATCTCGCTTAAAATTTATCCGATTTTTACAAACTTTGGCTTCAGCTAAAGCTTAAATGTCCTCTATAACTTTACGTTGGCTTTTTTTTTATAAAATGAATAGATTTTTAAAAATTCAATTTTTCGTAAATGCACTCGCAAAATTTTGATTTCTATCAATATCTTCAAAACACAACAAAATTTTCCAAAAAGCCAACGTAATTTTGTAGAGATACATGTAGACTTGCGTTGTGCAAAATTTCAACCTTCTATATTAAATAGCCTAGTAGATATGCTAATTTTCAGGGAATAATTGACGTTTTTTTCGTTCATCTTTCATACCCTATTTCTTAAAGTTGAAATGTCATAAAGAAATAAATTTTATATTTTTGGATAGCTGAAAGTCCCCTCTTTCCATTGATATTTAAATATTTCAGATAGGTGGAAAAGAAGTGGTTGAAATCGTCTTTTTTTTGTACATAGGTTTAGGGTTGTCAACCCCCTTAAATCCTAGAAACTTGTGAAGAGAGAGACTGGTCAAAGCATGTTTGTCATATGGGATTGAAAGTGCATGTCCTAGCAATATAAAGTCGAGGTTGCTCTGTATTCTGGTATTCCAGCCTGAAAAAGAACGTAAAATTGCATTACTTCCACCATGAGCACGTCTCTCGTTGGATCAGCACCACACGAGCCACTGCCAAAGAGTTTATGTTTTCATCCAGCTTGTCGACCATTTCATTCACTCCTACAGTAGCTTTAATTTTTTAATCTCAAACAGTGACATTCGTGATAATATCTCTTTATATTATTAGCACCAATTTTCTGCACTCGAAAATACCCCCGACCACGTTTTTTCCTTCATATCCGGCTGTGTGGAGAAAAATTCTTCACTATTTTTCCCATCTACAAACGATGGATCCAATCCTCGAAGCCAAATTGTCACTTTCATTGTTTCAGTATGTAATAAAACTGTTTTTGAGATAAATCAAGTTTTATTTCATATCTACATGAGCACCGATTACGTCATTAATGAGCACACTCCACCATGACTTCGACCCACCATGATCGTATTATATCTATTTTTATCACAGACTTGAATAGGAGCTAGCCGTCTGGATAATCAAGGCTAATTCTCCGAACCTATTGTCACTATGTCACAGTGGTACAAAATGAAACACCAAGAAAAAGATGCTTTCGCTTTGGGAAGAAATTGAAGATAAATGTACACCTTGTTGTAGTCGAATAGTCGGATATCTTACTGAAGACGTGAAATCCACAATCAACGATTTTAAGAGATAAAGTATTTATTTAATTTAGAAATCTCCCCTTTGTTGTCATTGTTGTTGAATCTCGTTCTGAATTCAAAAGGAATAATTTGAAAATAAAAACTCTTTCCATATCCAGTCGGCATCACAGGTACAGTCCTGTCCAGAATATACATGTCTCAATACTGACACCAAGCATTTTCTCCGTCTCGATTGTCCAAATGTGTTTCATAAGAAGTAATTTTTAGACGAATTTGTTATCAGCCATGACTCTCAATCGATACCAGGATGACAACTCTCTTTAAACCATAGATTTTGATATACAAATCAGACCACAATCAATATTGGGTTGCTCAAGACATCAGTTCCAATGGTTGTTGAGACGTACAGAAAAAAAGGAAGAGTTGAACACATCATTGCAGGTAAATGAAAAATCAATTGAATCAAAAATCTAACTAGATCGAGAATGATTAAGAATGAAAAAATTGTATTACCCAGGACAATTTACATATTATTACAAAAGTAGAAGGAATGGTCAGACAGACACGAAATATGCAAATGAGGGGGCGGGGTCAAAGGTAATACTGAACGCTGATTGGCTGAGGAGTATAGGGGTCAAAGGTAATACTAGACGCTGATTGGCTAAGGAGTATCGGGGTCAAAGTTCGTGGCTAGCGGCGCCTTGATTTCTGCGCGTGCGCGAGAGACCCGAAACGTCACGGTGCGCGGTATACGGCGCGCGGTCGAAAAGGGTTGTAACGTACCGAAGCAGACGATTTTTTTTTTAAACCGTCGAGTCTATAGAGCGTTTAACTGGGATCTCGGTCTGTCGAGACAAAGGGACATAATTGAATGTATTTTATCGATTTTAGGGTATATTCCTTAGGCAAAGAACGTACTACAATTTAATAAATAAAAAATAATTTAATAGATAAATAAGCTAATAAATGAATGCATCTTTTTTTTTTAACTCAGGTGTTTCGAGCTCACTACATGCAACCGAACACGATCGTTATCATACCGAGGGCGTTAATGGAAGCTCCAGAACCAGGCGAAGATTGGAAAAAGTTTCAACCAAGGCAGCAAAGTAACAAAGCGTTGCGCTGGTTGGAATGGATACAACACCAAAAAAACATAGCAGCTCTCGAACAACAGCATCCAACACCCAACATTCGACACGCCAGAAATGGGGGGGGGGGGAGGTAAAAGTAGGACCTTATAGTCTAGACGGATACGATCTCACCGATAAGACGGCATATGAATTTCACGTAAGTTCGATTTTTCTAGTTTGAAAGCGTTTACAGTTTTTGTCGATGGTCTTTACAACTGTTTATTTGAACATTTGTGTATTTTCAGGGCTGTTGTTATCACGGTTGCGGAACGTGTTATCCGGGTCCAGTGCAAGATTTAAAACATCATCACCCTTACGATCCTTCTAGAACCATGCGGGACCTGAACCGACACACCATGGACCGTTTAGAGAAACTGAAAACGTATAATCTAGACAGAATCGAAGTTATGTGGGAATGCGATTTCGACAGGCAACGGCAACAAAATGTCGAAATGGACGAATTTATCACCGCCTTAGAGTTGAGAGGTTGGCCGTGTCCCGATCCGCTGATGCCAAGAAACGCTTTATTCGGGGGAAGAACCAATGCCATTCAATTGCTGGCGGAACCCCGAGTCGAAGGAGAAGAAATAAGATACGTCGACGTCGTATCGTTGTATCTGTATATTTGTAAATACGGCAATTTTCCGATACAAGAACCAACAATAATCACCCAACCGCAACTCGATAGCTGGCGAGAATACGAGGGGTTGATTCAATGTAGAGTTTTACCGCCTCAAAATTTATACCATCCCGTTTTGCCCTATAGAAACCAAAAGCTAACGTTTCCACTATGTAGGACATGCGTGCAAGAACACATGCAAAAAGACGATATCGCCGAATATCGGGCTTGCCATCACGAAGATAAAGACAGGTCGTGGGTAGGAACGTTCGTTTCTTTGGAATTGGCAAAAGCTGTAGAGATGGGTTATCGTATTCTAGACATTTACGAAGTCTGGCACTGGGATCAATGGAGCCAATACGATCCCTTAACAAAGACGGGTGGGTTATTTGCTGACTACATTAACCACTATTTAAAGGGGCACAATCTTGATTTTTAGTGGTCGTTTTGGGCCTTTGTTACATTTAAACAGTCCTCAGAAGTACTCAAGCTCTAAGAAAATTGCAAAATACCTCAAAATATACCTCAAAAATTTCACTTTTTATTTTTTTTCCGTGCTGTACGCGGCTGGTCTTCAGTCAGTCTGAAAATTGTGTGTCCTGTTGACAAAATCTACAATTGTGATTACAGGTACTTTCTTTTTGTTTTATCAGTGTGGGCCTGCGCAGTAGTCTATTTATAACTCTTTGATTTTCCAATATGGCGGGACGTTCATAATATCTTAAGACATTATGATTTTCAAACACGGATAAATATGTATACCCATGGATTTGAAGGCTCAAATTTCAAAGGTTAGCTCTGTAGACTATGTCTGATTAGCTAAACAAAAGATTTCATGTGTTTGAGGCTGTCGGATGATTGTCCGAAACAAATCAAGCCTGTGCCCCTTTAAAGATGAAAATGGAAAGTAGCGGTTATCCGGAAAATTATCGGACGGACGAGGATAAACAACGTTTCATCGACTACGTTTTTGAGAAAGAAGGCATTCGTCTAGAAGCCGACAAAATCATACCTAACAAAGGAAAAAGAGCGTTCGCGAAAGCCATACTGAATTATTTATGGGGTAAATTTGGGCAACGAGACAATTTCGGCCAAACGGTGTACGTCACTGATCCGTCCCAATATTTCAGAACGATGTCAGACGCTTCGGAAATCATCAAGGATGTTCAGATCGTGAACGAAGACATGGTTTTGGTTGAAAAAATCAAAAAAGACCAACACGTACAGCCCTGTGATATTACTAACGTAGTTATCGCTGCGTTCGTAACGGCCCAAGCACGTCTGAAATTATACTCCGTGTTAGAGCCTTTGGGGGACAGAGTCTGTTATTTCGACACGGACAGCGTTATATACAGACACCAACTTTCCGGCTGGAATCCAACCGACGGTTCCTCCTTGGGCGAGTGGAAAAACGAATTGCCAGAAAACGTGCATATCGAGCAATTTGTAGCCGGGGGGCCAAAAAACTACGCCTATCGATTAAGTAACGGCGAAACGGTGTGTAAGGTTAGAGGGTTTACTCTCAACTACAGGGGTAGTCAGCAACTAAACTTCGACACCGTGAAAGGTATGGTTCTTCATTTGGGACAGAAAACGAGCGTTAGGGTTGACAACCCGCACAAAATCGTTAGATCCCGAGACCGCACGTTGCGGACTCGCCCGGAATCTAAGATTTATAAACCCGTGTTTACTAAAAGAATGGTCATTCTCGACGAGACTGGAACGCCCGTGAAT
>CM060199.1:7994070-8090725 GCA_030562195.1 Nipponacmea schrenckii
TCCTCGCGTTCTCGCCTTCCGGTTTCTCGAAAATCGATTATTACGCATGCGTATCACGTGTTTTGTTTACGGGATTTTTTATGCTGGCACAAAGATACACTTCTCTTTCGGACACTCTTCCAAATTCACAAATGCGTTTCCTAGTGATGCAAAATTTCCGAAATTTTCAAATGAAATTTCCAGGAAACTTTCAGGAATTTTTGGGAAATATTGGGAAAAATTGGAGATTCAGATTTTGTATAAAACAAAACAATTGTGATTTATAAAGTCTTTTTATATAGTACACATTAAAGGTCTATGAGGTGACATATTGTTTGAATGTTGGCAAAAAGAAATGCAAAACACAAAGTTTTTTCGTCACTAATTGGCGAGAGAAAACTGCCGTATAAAATAGTTAAACTTTTGGACCTTATCTGCAAATGAAAGTACTTAATTCTGGTTAACAGAACACACAAAATATTCATATCATTATTGTTAGGTAATAGTTCTTTCAATAAATCCCTTAAGCAACAGACTTTTCGGACAACGTGTTAGAATAATTATATAACGTCACGTTCTGTGACGTCAAGAGGAAACGTTGCCAGGAAGTGTCGACAAAATGGCAGCTTCCATTCTGAAGATGAAATTACGAATATTTGTGGTGTTTTTAGGCATTTTAGCATTGTCTGGACTGTGTTCATCAAATGCAGGATTTAACGCTGGAAGAGAGAGTTATGCTAATATCCGTTCTCTAATCTCCTCTCGTATGCGGAGAAGTGTTGCAGAAGAATTGGAAAACTCGGAAAAAGAAGAGGAATCGATTAAAAGACCAAGCAATAAAATATTATTTAAAAAAGAAACACCAAAGCATGTTGATAGTACAGAAAAAAAAGGTGAGCATCAGCATGTGAAAAATGCAAACAAAGGGCATAAACCAGAAAGATCACCAACATCCTCAACGGAACAAAATTATATAAACAAAGTACATCAAAAAAGTGAGCAAATGATTGATATGCTGGCAAGTAAGCTAGAAAATATTGCAAAAGCGGAAGATATGCATAAGGTCAAAATGGGAGCAGATATTAAAAAGTTGATCGACAGTCTCGGAAAGCACCTTCATTCGAAAATAGAAGAATCCTTTGGAAAAAAATCGAGGTTTCCGTCAGGTGGTGGATTCAATTTTACTGTTAATGTACAAGTAGACAAAGACGAAAGGCCCCGTCACAATAATCGTCTTCAACATAACCTTCGTAAAGCTACTCATGTCGAGGACAGAAACCATCCACAAGATACAGCATATACAGGTCTTACATCTCAGCGCGTCCCAGAAGAAAGGGATGATAAAACACAAGATACTGTAGAGTTGGTAGATGAATCTGAACAAATTAAGAATCCTGAAGAGACAGAAGAGAAATTTGCATCTTCTCCTATCCCAGTGACACAAAAAGAATTGCCCACACCGCGAGAATTGGTTCCTCAGGAACAGATACAAGCATTATCAATAACTACGCCAGGTCTCAAAAAAAAGCTTCAAGGTGTCCCTCCTTCATCAAAAATAACTAGTACCAATGTGAAGGAGAAATCAAAGAAAATGCCAGAAACAAACGCAGTCTCCGAAAAAGAAAATATAATCTTACAGGAAAGTGCTTCGCCTACCCCAAGAGAAATCATCGTGAAAAGAACAAAAACAAAATTAAGTATAAAGTCTGAAACCACTCCTAAACCAGAAAAAGAAAAATCAAATGCAGCACCCGTGCCAAAAAAACCTATTGTCAATAACAAACAGGTTGAAAAGTCTGGAATAAACATCAACCCCAAAACAACGGTAACAACCCTGACCACTCCCAAAAAACCTCTTGTCGAGTTAAAACACACAAAAGAGCCCGAGACCATCAAAATACCAGAGGAAAAAATATCGACTTCAAAGGATGCTACCTTGAATTACCCTAAAGAATCTTTTACGAGGCAAGCACCAAAGATATTATCAACTCTAAAAGCCTCGCCGGAAAGTTCTATTACCACCAAGAATAAAGTGGAAACGACACTAGAAAACAAAGCGATATCAACAACTTCTAAAGTAGTTTCTGATGAAACAAAAAATTCACAATACTTTACTACAGAAATGTCTCTTAAAACAACCATAAGTCCTACCGTTCTTTTAAAACCTCTGAATAAAAATAGGTTCTTGGTTGGTGTTAAAGACAGGACAAAACAAGCAAAAACGGGAATGGCTACAAGGGAAAGGGAGACTTCTGTTTTGAAAGA
The DNA here is from genome assembly GCA_030562195.1 of Nipponacmea schrenckii. NCBI lineage: Eukaryota > Metazoa > Mollusca > Gastropoda > Lottiidae > Nipponacmea > Nipponacmea schrenckii. Next base: position 7,996,315 of record CM060199.1, read on the forward strand.
TCACCTGAAAAAGAAAATAGATGCCTTGAATGTTCCAAAGAAAATTGACGGTAATATTTTGAAATCTAATCTCAAACATAAAATCAACCCATCCAAGCTACCAAAGATTGGCCTACTAGAGTCATCTGTGCTGAAAAATAATCTCAAGAAAAGGATCGATTCATTGAATATACCAAAGAAAATAGAAACTTCAATTTTACAACAAGCACAAAGAAAATCAGCAAATCACAAATCTCCTCCTTTTAACCACAGATACCTAACGCTGTCACAAGCCAAAATGAATAAGGCAAAAAGGGTCCAAGAGCATCGAAGAACTGACTTGGGTGCAAAACTGGAGAACAGTGAAGAGAAAATAGACGTGATGGAGACTACAACATCCATACCAAGCAACGTGGATGATAACCTTCGAAAATTAGAGAAGGATATTTTTGGTGAAACAATCTTGTCTAAAAAGTCGAGGGACGAAGAAGAAGAATCTTTGGAGCTTGTCAAGAAAGTAGAACACGAGGCAAAAGTTGCAGAACAAAAAGTCATGAAACTCACTGAGAAAAACCCAGAAGCTGTAAGGAATTTAAATGAAAAAATTGCCAACATTACTTCTAAATTACATCCAACAGCTAACAGCCGAACTCCACCAAGTCCAATCCTACTGGATGAACAAGCTCTTGATGAAAAGAGAAAAGAAAATAAACGTACTCTGATTAATATGCTAGATGAACTGAAACAATTATTGGAAGAGATTAATCAAAATACGATTTAGATGAAATATTTCCAAATAATAATAATAGAGTATAATATGAATATTATTTTTCTGTAGATATTAGTTTTATTAAACCCCTACATGAAGACGTGAACGTTTTGCCACAGCGTCCTCTCGAGACCGTCTGTCAATCAAACCTCCTTGTTACAGCAACAGTAACTAGTTCTTATTTGCTTTTGATGAATCTTGGTATGGTAATGCAAAATATCTTTGAACGATTTAAGACTTAAGGGTATGTCGATGACAAAGTTTGAGGTATACCCATGGAGTGAAAACGCGCTAAATCTAGCTTGTTAGCAAACGAAAGTTTTCTACCGATTTGGAAGAATTGTACATTAATAAAAAAAATAGCAAAGGTTAGGAGTAAATTATGTTTCCGTGGATGTTTTTTTTTAGCTATTGCGCTTGACGTGAACGCCAGGCATATTAGATGGCTAACTTTCGTCGTGGTGCTTCATATTATTTAAGCCACACGTGGACAATTAAAGCCAAACTGTTTTTGCGGCATGGCAAAAGGCCGATGGCATACATCCGATAAAAAAGACAAAATCCAAATATTATGTAAAGCAGATTACGGTCAATTCTTAAAGACACCACACTTTGAAATACGACACTAGATATCTTGTAATATTTCAATAAATTTCTTTATCAAATTAAATTATAGAACAAGATAATAATAATAAACTCTTTATTTTACATGGGTCAGAATTAGGCCCAATACACAAGGACATGGTCCTGTCTCACATTCAGCCCATGGGGCAATACATTGGAAAAAAGAAAAAAAAAATAGAAAGAAAAAAAGATAAAATCGAAAATACATAATATCTCAATATACAATTCGTCTGAAATACTAAAAATACACAAGTACATGTGTATCAAATGGACAGATCTATGTTCCCGCGATCAAGTACATGACCACAAAATAAATATACAATACTCCACGTACAATTTGTTTAAAAATACACAAGTACATGTGCATGAAATGGACAGATTTTCAACCTACAATTTGTTTATAAAATGGATGTAATATATAGTTCCCGCGGCCATGCACACGACCGCAAAAATCACGTATTATTTCTGCGTACAATTTATTTTAAAATACACATGTGTACATAATGGACAGATTTATCTTCCGGCGATCAAGTACATGACAGTAAAAACCATATATCATTTCAACGTACAATAATAAACTATATGTCGCAGGTACCAATCGCCCCTGTCTGAGTTGATAATTTGGACTCGATACGGATTTGGGTCGAAGATGGAGATTAAAGATACAAAGTACAATTTATTATATAAAAGTTACAAACAACAAGATCACGTAGTTTCACGTCATCAGCATTACCACATTGACATGAACGAACTAGTCGCAGATTATAATTCTATACCATTTGACATTCATCATAATATCGCTTTCACTAGATGGTATCGTACGTCATCTCTTTAGCATTACAGCTACAATAATGTTAATATCAGAATTCGTACGACGTACATACTGAAAAATACTAGCCCTGAAATACCAATAAATCCTATTGACAACAAATTACTTTAACATAATAGCTTGTAGGATATAACATCCAACATCCATGGTCTGCGACTAGACAATAAGATCAACACATAAAATAAGATGGGTGACAAATATAAACCACACACTTAGACCATTAGCCGAAGTCACAATATCATACCAAAAATAACATAATTATCAGTTTTTAAATATATTAACCAACTCTAGTTATACCAGAAATAATTTACTGATATTAATAATATAAACAAAAGTTATAAGTGATTACCAAATCTAAGTCTTGAATACTTGAGACGCAAATGCACTAAACACACTCCGTCACATATATTTCAAAATTCATTCCTTTTTCTGACATCAGCAGGAGATTCAAGATATAATATTATAGATTTAAACAATATTGCATTCTCCTACTTTCTTATTTCTTTCCACAAAATTATTTAAATTTCTGTAGCATTGTAAATTATATTTGTCTGGGGAGGACTTATATAGGCGTAGCCTGCTGTCCAATCCAGTGTAAATAAATATTGTTTATAAAAAAAAATCAAAAGTCTCCAAATCTAATCAATTAAAAAATTATATTACAAATGGCGTCTGTTCTAAAAGTATTTTTGGGGTATACTTCAATTGCCCTGTCGGTCCGTCGGTAAGTTAGCCTCCAATTCTATTAAAGATGGGTTCCCTCATTAATTAGAGCCAAAGTAAGCTTACTAATTGATTAATTTGGGTTTCTAATGAATAATCCATGTATTCTCAAGTTCAAAACAACTATTTGGAAATGCTTGGGGTATACATTTGACTGTAATCTGCTTTGAAACGCTAAATTTAGACTTCATGTTTGATCATGTGACCAAATGACCTAATATGAATGAAGGTGTATTACAATTGGTTTATATTTTATTATCATTATTTAAACATGAGATATTAAAACTTATTTAAATAATTCATAAGGTTTTTACAAAATGATATTTAAATGTATTATTGCCTTTTGCTAGAGATAATGCCATTGTTGTTGTGGAAAATATTAAGGAATGTGGGCAAGTACGCATGCGTTCATACTTAATTTTTTTTCAATTTCTTTATTTCTAGAGCCAATGGCCCATAAGATACAAATCGATATTTACATATTTACAATATAATACATACAAAGAGGACGGCAACGGAGACTAAATTACAAAATACTCATCAATGAAATCATAAATACAATCGGATGAGAAACACAAATATCAATAATGCCGGGTGAATGAATATAATAATTAATTAAATATCTTATCTCGTTTTCTATTAGCGTAGAATAAAAATTTTCCCAAGTTGATCATTTCGCCGATATTATGGACATTTAGTAATTGTATAAGTTTAAAAACACTTGGTTTAATAAAATAATATTTCTTAATATATTGAAGTCTTAGATAATTATAAAATGGACAAATTAAAATAAAATGATACTCATCTTCAATATCCAACAAGTTGCAATATATACATAACCTGTCTTCACGTTTGGTTTTATTATATCGACCTCTTTCTATATGTAAATTATGACTTGACAATCGTATTCTACTTATTTCTTTACAAAAATTGAAATTAATATTTTTAGTTAAGTATAACGGTAAAGAGTTATTACAAATAACATGTCTATAAATAAAAGATTTAGATGAACTGCAGATGTTTTCATAACACTCTTGTTTAAAAATATCAATTAATCTGTTCTTGATAGTATATATATAGGATTTCTGAATAAAATAAAATGATTCCTCCCATATGTAACCCAACCCAATTTCATACAAAGTACTCTTAATATCATATAGCCATTTGTCATCAGTATCAATCATTTCATTTAAAACACTTCTTAACAACACATTTTCTGTGGTTAATAACTTAAACCAATATTTAAAAATCTTAATTTTTCTAAGTATATTTAATGTATAGCGATCAAGTTCAAAATAAACCATCGACGAATTAGTTGAAGTGCGGACAGAGAGTATTTTCTTTAAGAAAAACAGTTGTACCTTTTCTATGTCATCCGCTTTGTGGAAACCCCAGATTTCAGCTCCATAATTTAAAATGCTACTAATATATGTATCAAAAACAGAAATATTTGTAACAGTATTAAAATAATTTTCCTTACATACTTTATTAATATGAAATAAACATTTACGTCCTTGTTCAGCAATATGTTTCTGAGTGACCGAAAATTTACCATTAAAATTCAATAGAATACCTAGATAATTAAAACTATTTACAACATCTATTGTTCTGTTTTCATACGTCCAAGTTTCTTCTGGTTTTATTTTGCCCCCATTTCTGAATATGACAATTTTAGTTTTGGCAGTATTGATAGTCATGTCCCATTTACTGGTATATGTTGATAAGGCGTTCAAAAGATTTTGTAGGTCCCTTGGGGTTTCAGCAAACATGGCTTTATCGTCTGCATAGAGTAATAAAAATAAACTTATTCTTGGAGGTGGGGAGGGTTACAATTTTCATTAATTAGATGTGATTCAAAATCATTAATATAAAAAGAGAACAATAAAGGTGACAAAACTTCGCCTTGGAATAAACCATTGTTACAGTTAAAATAATCAGAATACTCATTGTTATATTTTACACAGCACTTAACTTGACAATATAAAGATCTAATGACAGTTAGAATTTTTCCCGTAACACCTTCCTTAATAAGCTTAACAACCACAGCGTCTGGTTATGTACCGAATGGACAGACTGGGTGATCAAAAAAAGATCTACAACATTTAAGATTTGACGTACATACCTATGGTATCCCGTCATAATTACCCTAATTACGAGTTAATTAAGGACTTGTGGGACCATCTGGTTTTCTTCCCATTCATTAGAACAGCTCTACTTTCTATTGATATAAGTATTACCGGTCCAATTATGAAAAAAAAAGGAAACCCTACTTTAATAACTATAACAGTACTGTGTTACCGAAAAGTTGCAGCACGCCTGTGGACTGATGCTGACGTCATTAAATTATGACGTCAGCCACAACAACCATGACACGAATTTCAAGATGGATGCGTCCATAAGAAAACAAAAATGGGCCTACGTAAAAGTGTTTTATTCCTTTTGTTTTTGATATACTTTCTCCAAACCTGTTATGCTACAGGAACAAAAACAGTTAAAGTGACATATAGGGGTGGAACGATTGACATTCCATCGACAAAATCAGTTCAAAAGCTGAGTCGAAATGATAAACCAAATTCTAGAAGTGACAAAAGTTCACAACTGTCAAATTCACCTCAAAAAGTAATTGTTGTAAATATAAGTGAAGGTAGGTTGATGGTAGAATATTTTATATTAAAGGGGAACAGTTGACATTTTCGGAAGTTGATGAGTATAGATGAATATTATTTAAAAAGTCTTCGATAGGCTACTTACTAGAAATAGTAGCCTCAAATATGACGTTGTTCAAAATCTGCAGAAAATCGTTTAAAACAATGAATTTCACTAGGCTATCTATTTAGAACTTTGTCTTTCTTATTTATGGAGTAGTTTCCAAAAAGGATGAGTAGATCTAAATCATTTTGACTTTCAAAAAAGGATAATTCTGCTAACATCAATTTGAAGACACAAATTTCGATATTGAGAGTGTGTGATGCGAACACTGAAAATAAATAAATAATTTTAAATAAATAGCTTATCCTTATCTAGTACGAAACTTGCTGACTCTATTCCCAGCCTCAGATAGCTAAGCCCTATTTGAACAAATATGTCTGGGGGGTGTCAGAAAAACTAGGCACCAAAAACTTGGGATTTTACACTCATCCGCGGGTGCGGGGGTTTTAAACGTATTTACATACCTCGATCCACCAAACCTCGATTTATTTGGAAAGATAAATGTTTTGTAGTTCAAACATACCATCATTATCCCCCTACACAACTCATGCTACGCCTATGGTTGCGTTAAAGATTTTTTCAAAAGTTCCGAAATTACTTGGTCATAAAATGAAAGTACGAGACGATGGTTTGTTTGCTTCTACCACGTGACCGTTTAACGTCTTATCAAACAAATATATCTTAACAAATATATCGAGGTTTACTGGATACAAGGTATGTAAATACCCTCGGAGTTGCAGAAAATCCCAGGTTTTTTTTTACTCTCCCTCAGCCTATCAGAGGCTGGGAATAGTCAACAAGTTTCGAACTAAGCCTTATCAAGTAAAGCAGTACCGATCTGCTCTCCAGTCATTTTCTACTTCACAATGTTTAAGGAATTATGAATGGCTTGTAATATTACCTTGACCATTGTGAAGTTAAAGTTAATCTAATAAATTCCAATTAAAGTTGTAGTTTATTAATAAAGGTCTTGTTTTATTTCAATTGCACATAGAGACATCTTTGCTATTGATCTTGATATAATATATTTTTCTTTATCTTTAGAGAAACTTAAGAAGTTAAAAAATGCTTTGAAAAAAAAGAAATTTAAAAGTGTGCAATTACGAGGTAAACTTTTTATGTGTTTTTAATAAATCTTCATTCCTTGAAATATAGCCTTTCTAACTTTCCACGAAGAGTGTTGCTAGAGTGGAAAGTATAATTGGGAGTGAGATTCGACAAATATCTTCGCTTTTGCTCATGAAGACGGTCGGGGCTTGGCTGCAGTTAAATAATTTTTGTTATGAATTACTTTTTCAGAAGATCCATGTAAATACGAACCCTGTTTACATCGTGGTTTATGTAGAATCGATTTTACTCGAGGACCATCCATTTATTACTGTATTTGTCCTGTTGGATATTATGGAGGTCGATGCCAGAATGGTAAGTATGGGGTTAAATCATTCAAGAGGTGTAAACTTCTAATGTAATCTTATTAAATTGTTGAGATGTTAAGCTGTATAAGAGAGTAAATAAATGGAAATCTTAATATTAATGTTAATATATTGCGCAACTTCGAAATACTGCAATTCAGTGAATCTCATGTCCATGATTTCGTATCGTATTGAAAAAAATGTAAGACGAAAATGCTTTTCTTTTTCTCTTTAGCTGTACCAATCTGTGGAGATAACCCTTGTGAAAATGGCGAATGTTTATCAAAGCTGGACATGTCACTTTGTCGTTGTGACAAATATTCTAAGGATTACATCTGCAACACGGCTTCAACAGGTTAGATATGTTTGCATCGGCGAGGTCTGAAGGTTCAAAAATTAAAAAAGAAATTTCATTGATTTGAAGCAAATATGCACAAACAATATAAGAGATTAATATTGTAGTTCGTAAGTCGTAACTCCCTAATATACCAGCACAATCACCTTCAGAGATCGCATAAAGAGAAATAACTTCGGTGAATGAAGTTTAGATTCAGACCACTATAAAATAAACGTTATTACATGACTTATTTCCCTTCAGTCAATCTACAGTTTTTTCTCTAGCTTGATTTAACAGTAAGATCTGTAGCAGCATCTATTCTGAGAATAAATAACTTTCACTTTATTCGTCAGTTAACTTACGAGGTGTCATAAAGTAACAGAGTCCCTTAAAATCTGGAAAACTCAATGGCAGCTTTTGCGACAGTTTATAAAGTCATATAACGTTTACTCTTAGGACGTCTGGCAGACCGGAATTATAAGCGAATTTGACCTCTAAAATTTGCAATAATTTTTTTAATTATGCCCATGGAATTTCCTTGAAAATTACGCAACATGTCAGTCTAATAGTAATTAGTAATATTTTGTCTCACCAATGGGGAACCAAACTCGCGAGTTTTCTTACCTTGATGAAGGAGGGCGTAGCGACTATTGCGGTCCTAAAGCGTTGTTTTTGCCTCTGCACGGCTACATTCCACTGTTTCCTAAGGTTCTTTTCAACGGGAAACAAAAATCACCCTCTCTTAGTAAATCAACAAGTTTTAGGCATGATTCAAATTCACGTATAAGTAGAAGTACAGCTATCAGTAAGAGTGATGGCCACCCTGGTCGGTGGCGCCATCTTCAGGGGCAGAAAATCCGAGTTTGGTTTCCCATTCAGATTTATGAAAGGGCCTTATTTATTAAATAATTTTGATTAAATTTTGATGAGAATAATGTATACATACGCTTAAAGAATAATTTTGAGCAACAAATTAAAAATCGGAATAAGAAAAGCAAGAGTTTGTCGGTATTATCATTACAGGTCGACGATCAACGGTATTTTCTAAGCTAATAGGAATACGAACAGGCCATATTAAATCTAAGCGTAAAAAAGATCTTAGTGTTACATCAGGGATCTTGATTGGCTTAGCGTCGCTGATGGTCCTGTTTTGTCTCATCCACTGTTTCCGAGTTTGGTCCAGAAGGTACTTCCTTTTTTTCCTTTTAAGTTTATTTTTAACCTGAGATGATAGCTAAACCAATGGTAGCCATCGACTCATAGTTCCATTTATTCAATATTTCCATTAATTTATGAGTAATTTGCATAATCAAATAAAAAAGGATGTGTCCGTAAAATAAAACAAGGTTATTATTTTTTGTTTTTGTTCCAGAAAAGATTTACAGTTTTTTCATGAACAGTCTTATAAAGATGGCGTATATGAAGAACCCCCACCTCCTAGCATTATGACTTTGTGTGGTGAGGTTTTTGCGGAAACATTTACTGGGAAAAAACCGAAACAGGATTATTCTAAAAGATGTAAGTACAAGTATAGTTGTAAATTCACTTGCGAACTGATATAGAAAGAATGAATAATGAATTGTCGCTAAATTCAATCATTTAAATCTCACTTGGTCCTGTATCAAATTTATCATTATACATGTATAGTTTCTGGCACCATTTATTAACAAATTTACTATTATTACAAATACTAACTATTGATTACAGGCAAACATTCACTTAAGCTATTTTACTCTTGTTTGGAAAGTTACCTTAAATCTAAAATCAGCCTATAAACTGTCTTTAAACTTTTTCCAGATGGTGTAGACATGCCACCTTTAACAAAAAAGCAACTGGGTGAGATTGTTAAACTCATACGGCCCGAAGGCGACAAAGAACCTGTTACTACGAAAGCTAAGCCCGACAATACAAAGACTACAAAGTCTTCAAATTCATTAGATTTAGTCAAAGAATGGTCCAAAACTCTTACACCAATAACCTCAAAAAAGTCCCTAGTAGCAGTATCCACTAAACAATCTTCTGGGGATATTATGGATTCAATTAAAATAATATCAGGAGGTATAGATAAATGTTCTTCAAATGTGACTCACGTGTCATTTTCCGATAAAAAATGGGTAAAAGATAAAAAAGCAACACCAATGTATAACCTTGATAGTATAGAGCCTTCGTCTTCTTTACCAAAACGAAATGATAAATATCTAAAGCGACCTACTGCTGCTATGAAAGGAAATATAACAGATTCGAGTAAATTAGTGTATAAAAAACCCACTTCTGCTTCGCCAAACAGACTTCATGAACCGGATACTTCTACAATGAAAGAGAATTTAACAGGTTCGAGTAAAGTAGAGCATAATATACCATATTCAGCTTCGCTTAAGAGAAATCATGAACGCGATACCACTGATTTGAAAAATAATCTAGCGGATTCTAGAATGCCCTATTCAGCTTCTCCCAAGAAACATCAGGAACGTGAAATTTCTTCACTGAAAGACAATTTAAAAGAATTGTCTAAAGCGGAATTCGGAGACAAACCAAATAAACGAAATGGGAATGACGTAAGGAGTATTAACCCCCCACCTAATGCTTCCACTTCGGAGTTTTCGTATTCAGAAACATCTGACGTGGGGACATCACACGCCTCATCTGGTACGGCAGGAAGTTCGACAGAAACGTCTGAAGTGTGCAGTTCTATAAAGAAAGAGATTTCAAAAGATTCGCGTAAAGAAGAGCATAAAATACTCTCGCCAAAGAGACATAATGAACCCGATTATATTGCAATGAAAGAGAATTTAACAGATAGAAAGCCCAATCCAGCGTCATCCAAGAGACATAATGAACTGGATAGTTCAGCTATGAAAGAGATTTCAACAGATTCGCGTAAAGAGGAGTATAGAATACAATATTCAGCTTCGCCAAAGAGACATAATGAACCAGATTCTATTGCAATGGAAGAGAATTTAAGAGCCTGCCAGTCCCATTCAGCGTCATCCAAGAGACATAATGAACGGGATAATTCTGCTATGAAAGAGATTTCAAAAGATTCGCGTAAAGTTCAGTATAAAATGCCCTATTCAACTTCTCCTAGACTTCATGAACGCGATACTTCTTTAATAAAAGACAATTTAAAGGAATTGTCTAAAGCGGAATACGGAAACACCCTTCCAGCTTCACCTAAAAAGCCAAATAAACGAAATGAGAGATCTCGTGACATAGGAAGTTTAAACCCACCACCTCATGCTTCCAGTGTATCTACTTCGGAGTCTTCGTCATCAGAAAAATCTGACGTGGGAACGTCGAATCCTTGGTCTGGTTTGTCAGCTGTGAAAAGAAGTTCGACAGAAACGTCTGAAGTGAGCCGTACGAACCCTTCACATAAAGCCTCCGTTACGTCTCCTTTAGAAAGTACAGAAACCACGTCTGGAATATCTGCTGAGTCTGGTTTGTCTACTAACACCGGTACGTCTAGAGAGTCTAAAGAGGAATATGGTTCTTCTTCGCCAACCAAAAAACCAAAAAGTCCAATTTCAATTTCTGAAATATCTGATGGGGATAGTAAAAGTGAAATATCTAAAGTGGGGTATAAAAAAAACTCGTCTTCATCATCAAAGAAATTAAGGGTGGACAAAAAACAAAGACGTACAGAAATGGGTAAGTGGAGATATTGAAATTTAACTTAATTTCCTAAATTTTTCCCAATTCCGTTATGTTATTATACAATGTCGTCGGCTTTGTTTTGAATGATTAAACCTTATCGAAAGCTCTATTGTGTTCAAATCTTGTAGAAATTCATTTTGTACATAGATCTGAAACATGATTCTATATCGAGAACTGTTTACTACCCCAAATTCGAATTGAACTAAGTGGGTTTATTTCTTTATTTTCAGTGGATACTTCAAAGAGGTTACCTGAACATGACAGGGAGAGAAATTCACTAAGCTATAATAATAGACTAAAAGAAGCTAGGCGAACAGAAAACCGTGATAAAATAGGTGCCAAAACTCCAAAAAACAATTTCCAGAAAGGTACATTTAAAAACATGTCAGGAAACTATGTGGATCAACATGTTGCTTCATTTGATACAGAAACTACAAAAAGGGCATCTGGCGACAAGATTCGGGTGAAACCTGTCAGTCCCGTTAAAGTAAAGACTAATTCCGACAACTCAACAAAGATAAAACATATTGATCTTGATAAGAACAATATAGCTATGAAACCTATAACCCCTGGTTCTACCATAACAAGGTATTTGGCAAATCGGAGTAATTCTAGTTCAGTAGAATCCAAATATAAAGATGCTTCCATGAAAGAAAGTAAGGCTGGAAATAGGCCTAGAAAGGGATCCTTAGAAGATGACGAAGGTGGATTAGCAGGTAAAATACGGTTTGTACCCTCTATAATGTATCCCACGAACACGTTTAAGCAGACTAGAAATAGATTAAAGCCTGTGACCAATCAAGTGTTTGAAGATTGGTCCTTCGCGAAAATAACATCAAGTCCTATTGATAATTATAACCCATCACCTGAAAAATATCAACAATACTTCGATAATGAAGCCAAAATAAGTTCGATCGACCATGATCAACAGATCTCTCCTTTCAGAAAACGGGGGGAAATCCATGGAGATCAACGAAATTCTTCTAAACATAAGAGGAAGTGGGATATTTCGGATTCTAATATTACAAATAATTCCAGATTGTCAGTGTCTACAACAGCTTCAGACGTAAATATTGATCCCATCAATTCACTTACAATATATGATCACATTGACTTCCAGAGTGAGTATGCGAAATTTGGAACTCAAATACCAAGCGATAGTGGTGAGGGAGAATTGAAGATGAATAAACCGTGTGTCGATAGTTTTAATAGAAAGCATGAATGCAGCAAATTTCAAGATGAATCAGGTCAGGCACCTGTGATACCACAGGCTCCTAAAGATGAAAGCCATGAATTTCAACCGTGTTCACCACAGAAACATGACAACGACGATCAGTTAAAGCACGATGATTGGACGGTGCCCAACCTGTCCATCGTCTCTGAAGATCGGTCAACACCCGAACCACAAGACCTAGATTCTATGCTAACAACAAGTCCTGAGCAAAACCATCCCGATTTTATACCAGTTGATGTTCACATGCAAAAAGAACTTGTTGATCTTGAAACATCATTTGAGAACACATATGATGTGATACAGGAAGAAACCACAGTTTTGGAAAATCATCAGAAAATGATTGGTCTAGTAGAAGAAACCCCTAATACCAGCTGGTTGGTGCCTAAATCACCTATTGCCAATGCAGAAAGCGAAAACCATAACAAAGCCAATTCTGATATGATTTCAGAAAAAAGTCTTTCGGAAACCATGGATGTCAAAGAGATTTCTGTCACTCTTGGCGATCTTCCAAACGCTGTGAGTCAGACCGTGGAATTTCTTACTTCAGATGACCCTAAAAAGCTAGAAGATGGTGAATTGAAAAATTTGGACTTGAATACGTGTCAGATAGGTAAGGGTATAGCTGTTGATATTAATAAGGCCACTCAGGGCGATACAGTACTGGTTACTCATACCAATCTTGCTGACAAGAACCAAGTTGATTTGAATAAATCATTAGAATGTCCAGATATAAAGGGTACACCCGATAGAGTAGATGATTCAGTTAACACAACTTTCGAATCAATAACAATAATAGCCAATGAATCGAGCTGTGCGTTGGAAAATATGGAAGATCAAGAAATCACATTTAAATTTGATATTTGTCACAAAATTTAATTCATTACTTTGTATTACCTTATTGTTGTTTGACTTTAACCTTAAAATTGTTTACAGTCATCTTAATACTCTAAACCAATTGAAACATACATTCATAATATATATTGTTGAAGGTTACATCTGAATGTCATAATTTCTAGTAGAATCGTTTTAATTAGGCTGCTAGACAAGCCGCGTGTTGGATTTTCATTAAGAGGGGGAGGTTGATACATTTTTTATATTTAAATTCAATATTTCAAGGGTGTCAATCTGTAATATGATGATATTTAACTGAATGCAGTTTGATTTAGTTTGATAAACTGTGTAATTTTAAGCTTTTTGATCTGGCAATGGTAAATGTCGTTCTGGATTGAAATGAATTATACGCCCGTAAAATTCAGCAAATAGAATATGTCAGTCTTCTTTTTTTTTTTTTTTTCCTCTTTAAAATATCTATTGTTAGCTTGTGTTAGATTTAAAACCTAGTTTTATTACATACATGTGTAATCCTACTATACCGATACAAGGGAAATCGGGCCCATGTAATAATTGAATCCATATTACACAAACGTTGAGTACGGTCGAACTACTTTTTCTACGGACTCGAATGATTGAGTCGCCATTTTCGTTTTCAAAAGCCATGACGCTTAGCGATTTCCCAGCTGCAGTGTCAACTTGAAATAATTCAAATGACAACAAATTACCATTAAACCATATTTTGAAGCCGGTCCAACCACCCATGGGCTATAATTTCCACTGACAATGTCTTTAATCCCCTTTTTACAACAATGCAACCAAATCAAGTCACATGTACAAGTTGAGCCGAGTAAGTTAGAGGGAACTTCCTATGACGTCATCTTATGTTTTTAATATAACATTCCAGGGGCGAAGTAGGCCGTACACATAGGAGATATAAATAGAATAAGTCAAATTAGGTCAAATTTAGAAATACATTTTCACTCCAATTAAAACAGTAACCGCAATAGTATGAAATTTAGTAGAACCGCACACGTATCTACAGGTTTTAAATATATTGCACTCGGGGCTTGGCGTAGTGGTACCACTACACACACTCATGGTATCACTACACCAAGCCCATCGAGCAATATTGAAAACCTATAGACACTTCAATGCGGTTCTACCATTGTATGCATCTAATTGGTAAAAGAAAGACGGATAACACAATGCAGTGACATTAGCCAAAGATTAACCAATGTTTCAGTTTACAACCTTAACAAGCATGGATCCTCGTGTAACTGTCACATCCAAAAACAGCCCCATACACCAACAGCGCTGTTTTACCAAGATTATCTGGAAGGGGGTAAAAAATTTACAGGGGTCATTAATACAAACCTCGTATACATGCACCTTGGCATTTGGTCAGGAAGTGTATTCGAACATAATGCATCTTGCTGCACGACATACCATAATAGAACATGGATATTACGTCAAGAGACTTACAACTGCAGTAGGTTCGTTCTATCGATGAGTATTATTCAACCTTGAGCTATTCCAAATACTTGATAATTTCTTCTATTATCCAATAATTACAAATAATTGTACATTTTAACATTAACTCCACCCAATATTTGCTCTCTGATCTTTTCAAGCCCGGGGCTATTATATGGTTTCAGGACCGCAGAAGGTGACAAAAGGCCAATCAAACACCTAGTACTGTTTTAAGTCAATTCATAACGTGTTGGATGATTGGATAAATCAGAAGGCGATAACAACCTATAAACAAAAGTTATGATAGCAATTCATGTAAGTGATTGTGTCTGATTACAGGCCCTGAGGGTTGAGGGACCTTGAATTGGTCTCGGGTGTGGGATGTTTAGGTGGTCAACAGACGTAAGGGTGTGAGGATAATCTTCTGAACATATTACAGATACTAAACACCTTCTGTAGAATAATAATACTTTAATCTCGTAATCCTATTCAGACTTTAACCTAACATTTGTTCAGTTAGTGACCTCTTGACCCCGGTCATTACACTATGCATGGCTGCGTACCTTAGGTTCTTAATATTAAATAATTCCTGGTGTTGAAACCTGTAGTAAACTATTTTTCATCATTCTACGAGGTAGCTGATTAATGCAGTTATACTGATCCTTTGGATGTCGTCGATCTAAAAAAAAAAATCCAGAAGAAACATTTAAATTATATTGTAATGCCCCTGTCCTACTTTAAAAGTGTGATTTTTAAATGAAACTTTAGAAAATAAAATTTCTCTCAACGACATTCCACGGTTGATGGCAACCCAATCTGCAGATCTGTAGAGGATATATTAATTACCTCATCTAAAAAAGGACTTCACCACTCTTCACTTTAAAAGTGTTTTGCCATTTAGGGAAAATGGTTTGGATGTTCTCTCAGTTTGCAATAATATTATAGTGTGTAACGTACACACGGTACTATAGCAAATAACTAGTTAAAGGTGTTATAACAGAAGCTCTTCTATAGAAGCACTAGCCTAGGTCACAAGAAGAGACTATGCTACGAACTCCAGTATACATCAATTGATAAGAAATTAGCTACTTCTGGAAAAAGTTACAAGATAAACAAAATAAAATAATGCAAAACGATTACTTCAGGGAGATAAGGAAAGGGGATCTAATCTACCATGTACAAGAGTATTATTCAGATTCGACAAAGGGTATAATCTGATTGTCATGCTGGATATTTAGACCGTGAAGTACAACTGTTTGTAATTGGTCTATCCAGAAACTCTCCCTTTGTAGTTGCTTCGTTTTAGGTTTAATTGTTGTAGAAACTGATACCTTTTCTATGGGCATAACAACAAGATCTTCTTGGAATGATTAGTTGTTCGCGATTGGTTTATCTTTTTTATGAAGAATGTCAAAGCGATGACCACTTGAACGAGTGTGCAACGCGTTTTGTAACAGGTAGAAACATGCCCCCCCCCCCTATCACCGACACCGATATCCACATAAATCGCTTCAGTCTGACTCATTATTATGAAAAAGTTTGGTGTCAGAAGAGGGGGGGGGGAGGGGGTAAAGAAACTGTAGCAATCTTTCCCACGATCAATAAGGTGTGAAATCCATTCTGTTTATTCACCGAGTAATTTATAATTTAAAATAAAAATTATGAAATAAAGACCGATTTTCGTATTAGGGCAGTTTTTCTCCTTTGTTTTAACCCTTATTACTTAGTTGTAAACATAATCCACTTGTCTTTAAAACTTTGAATTTAGCCGATATACAGGTAACACTTTCTCGGATTTTAACAAGATTTTACTTCTTACAATCTGCTAAATAATGTACAAATTATAGAAGATATTGTTCTTCAATATTGCCCAGTAATTAACCAATCAACCCTTTCCTTTCGTCTGAACCGCTTGAACAATTATCCAATCACAGATCCGCTTTCGTAGATCGTTTTCTATTGTTTGGTAGATAATGGGTTAAAACAAATATGATCAATCTCGTCAAATCTCACGATAAAGCAACGATATTTTTAATTGCTCTTTTTTATTTTCTCGACTTTCTATCTTAATCTTGTGACCTTTCTACTTTGAATGCGAGAATCGGCTTGCTTCAAAAGATATCAATATTTTGGGTGTTTATTGCCCCTTTTCTATCCTTATTTAGAACTATTTGATTATGGGTGTAAGGTTAAGGGGTGTTAAAAGGAAGGAAAAGGTTTAATTTGACCTGTAATTATCATTCCGCTGCTCATGAGTTCATCTCTATTATAGTTCTTAAGATATAGATCAGGTTATCGATATCCAATCAAATCTAAAAAAAAATCACTTATAGCTTGAGTTAAACTCCTCAACTCTCCTGTCTAAATTTTATTGCACACACCCAACTCTTCGTAGCTCTGGCAAAAAGACCGAGGATAAAAAACTAACCTATAACTCTATATATCACCTCTATCCATATGATAAAAAACATTTATAATTACTACCTTTATCTTTTACAGTGATAGATATAAGAAGAATATGTACTGTAGTAATAGTATTTTTTCAGGACTACTTTTTCATAATTACTTTATATCAATTAAAATAATATATAACTTAATCATTGTATCTATTTTACAGATCTACCTTACAAAAACTACTTTATTTTACTATTAAACATCACGATAATTGTAAACAATATTTTAACCCTGTGCCAGTGCCTTTTATTGAACAGTAACTAGTTACTTTCAATCACCCTAATCTCTATAGAGTGATCTATAAATTGTAAACATATCAGGCAACTGATCAATTCAGATTTTGACCTACATCTACACTTGTTTGAGACTTCCATTAATCAGAAAGATTTAAAATATTTAATGGCTTGAATTTGAGATCCAATAATATGAGTATTGATTCACACAATTTTATTGAACACCCAGTCATAATATAAGGGTATGCTCACTACTCACTAGATTTCCATGTATATGTACCACTTTGCGACACATCATCTTCAGTGAGTTTAACTTAATCGATATTTTTAGACAATTTGTAAATAAATCACCAGGTAAGATTCAATATATACAAATATATACTACCAATTTATGATATTCCGCAGCAAATATTGATGAAATAATTTTAAATTATATATCGATGGATGAACTTATTTTTCACAATTCATGAATTTGAATGTTTAGTAATAAAGTAAGTGACAAATTGACGGAAGTTGACAAATTTATGGTTGATATCAAAACCAGTTGAAGATTTTTATGATAAAATTTGAGAAACACATTTATTTGGTTTCTTTAATATATTTTCTGAGTTTAACAATTCAACAAATTTGTACATAGATGGTTTAACCCAGTAATATTTGTTAATATATTTAACTCTTAAGAAGTGGTACTGAGGACAACATAGTAAAAAGTGGTATTCATCTTCTATTTCGTGTTGATTACATAATTTACAGATTCTATCATTTCTAACGACATTAGCATACCTCCCTGTTTCGATTTCAAGACAATATGAGCTTAAACGAAATTTACAGATTAACTTTTTATACAGAGTTGGTTTTTTCAAGTAATATTGTATTTTGAAATTTACATCTAAATGACGATATGTAAGACATCTAGATGATAACTCAATTTCTTCATGCAGTGATTGATAGTATACATCAATGATTCTCTGGTATATTTCACTTAAGAAATCCTTTTCGTTAATAACATGCTGTTGCTCCCATACATAGAAAAAGCCGAGATTTTTCAAAGTGTGTTTTATGAAATCTAAACAGAGATAAACAGCCACACATATGTATTTTGGACCTATTTTAATTTTTGGGTATTCATAACGCCAAGCTAACGTTGTAAACTAAGCAATGTCGATTCTCCCATATTTTCATAATAACTACTTTTTCATAAAACGTGTTTTATTGAATTTTATAAACCGATCTATGGACAAAATCTTTTAAATTAGAAATGTCCATTAAATCATTTTAGTTAACATCAATTTGGACCAAGCTCTTCACCTATTCACAATGAAATTGAGCTTTATAAATTGGTGAATGTTTACATAAAAGTCAACGTTCATATTTCCAATAAATGAAAATAATTGAGTTTTTAGCTCACTTTTATCCTTTTCTAATTTCAATTTAATCAAAATATTAATAGCAATAATTCTGGATTTATAGCCTAGTTATTTATTCTTCAGTCCAATATATAATTCATATTTTTATTATTCACTTCGCAGTAATTAAGATCTTTGCTTATCTGTCAGGTAAGATAGGGCGTGTTCTCCATAATCAACCAATAATTATTCCCAATACTCAATTATATTTCAACCAATCAGATCGTCTGTAATAAATAACTTACTGATGGATATTTGTTACTCTAGCTGTCAACGGCCACAAAAACACGCCTTTCAATCTTATTTTCCTTTGAAATGATCTGATTGACTTTTGTCCTTGGTGAGAATCCACGATTATCAAGACGTTATTCTCATGATAATTGTATTGATGAGAATTGGGACTGGATGACTATGTTCCACATGACTAGCCATGGTGACAATTTATAGGCTTCGCCTTTCATCTTAAAACTTCATCATTACAAGCTGAACGTTACAACATCATACACATTCGATAGGTTCATCTTCGATTTAGCTGATCAGAGTTTGATCTGTAACCAATCAAATATTCTGTGATATCGTCGATCTTGTTTCAGTTTATTGATTTACTGAGAAATTTGTATCATCAACTATTGGAACAGTTTGTGTAAGCTGTTATTGACTATTGAAGAGTGCCGACTAGGACATAAAATGTGTTTATAATAATCTGAAACTCTGCACTGTTTTAACAAACGAACTTGATTAGTGATAAAGACTTGACCCTATTCCAAGATGCAGTCGATGGTACCTAACTACGATCGTCAACAACCACTGACTGACGGCGAAGAAGAAATTGACGTAGAAAGAACTGGCAACATAACACCATATGGCAGCGATTCTGAAGCAAGTGTTTCAAGTGCTGGTGAAGGACGATCATCCACACCAATGATGTCACTTCCGGGAAAATCTCCTGATCACAATCAGAGCCGCGACTCTCAATCGCCACCGTCACCGATCACTCCACCACACTATAAAGTCATGAGTCCAAAAGGTGAGTTTTCTTCCTTATACCATACCATACTTTTTATCTCAGCGTTTTCAGAAAGGGGATGTCAAAATCCCTCAGAGTTTTTCCGGGTCGTGTTACTGAAACTGTCTCTTGCAATTCAAAAAAAAAAAAAAAAAAAAAAGAAAACACAAAAGTCTTCCTCTAAGGGTCAATTAGAACACGGTTAGTTAAATTGTTCCGCTCTCTTTAAATTCGATTAGATACAAGTTTAGAATAAATCTTCAACCAAATCAATCCGAAAAATTCTGATTATAGTATATCATAAATATCACAATTATCTTGTCCTGGTGCGTTTTTGTAAACTCAGAAAACATACAGGAAATGACACTTTAAATCAAAAAATCAATCTGCAAATAGATAAAAAAAAGGTGACTGAGTCTTTTAATCCCTTAATCTTATTGACTTCTGATTCAATCAAAAGGGCACCTGTCAAATGTACAGATGAATCCGAGGAAATCCGGACTATTGATGTTTGAAAGAGGGAGAAGGAAGGATTAAAATTTGACATCTTCAACTGTTCACGATAGATTATTCTGAATTGGGGAATTGAAATTTGAATTTTTTGGGGGGGGGGGGGCGTAATATTTTAAACCAAGCTTTAGCTATTATTGCACTTTAGATTAGGCTATGCAATGGAAGATCTAAGAACAAGGAACTTGTTACTCTTCAATATTCTCTCTTTCATAGCACATAATTTTGGCAGTACTTAGTACTACAAATTATTCATTAGTAGTATTGTCTTTATTTTGTCGGATCGAAGTAAGTTCACAGACGATTTGATAACGTAATAACATATTATATTATCATATACTATGTATGAAAGATAACATTGTGTAAGATAACAAGATGATCAAAGTCAAAATAACATCTACGTATGTTTGTTTGAAGAAATGGACTAGATCTTAAAAAAAATTAATTAATCCATTTATATATCTATAATAATTTATAGTGCATACTTTATAACAAAATGCATTATCATTTTTTGAAAAATTTCACACTTAAATGATTAAGATAGAACAGAATAGAGGTAAAAATTTTAAAAAATTCAGGTGGATGAGTTTTTACTAAGATGATTATTTCATTTCTAACTCTAATTTAACAAAAGTAACAAAAAAATGTAAATTCTATAGATTTTCAACAAGAAGTAGAAAAGAAAATATTATGATACATGTACATCAAAGAATTTCTGAGTCACCACATTTGGCGCCATGGTCTATAATTAGCTCTAAAATTATTAACAAAATTCTATTTATTCAAAAATGTGGGCCGACCCATAATCCCACTTTTACCAAATATTAATCGATTTTTTATTAAAACGGGAAAATGTACTAAACTATTTGTATTTTAAGTCTTCTTAACTTTCTATACATTAATTGACTCCTTTCTATAGAATAGCGCGAAAATCCTTATGTATTCGACAGATGAATCGTGTGTCACAAAGAAAAGCCGTAAAATTCGTTATTTTTGTATTATTTTCCATTATAATAAGCGATATATCTATTGAAATAGTTGATAATCTATTGGCTGGCATGTTGTGAATTCGTCTCTAATTTGAAAGCTGATTGATAATTGAAGTATTTTTCTCCAAAGAAAACTTGATAAAAAAATTAACTCTGATTCTCTGCCCTGTATTTTCGTGGTTTTTATAAATACCGAGTGTAAATTGTCATTAGATATTTATTCAAATAATTTCTAAAGGCTTTTGTTCAAAGCTAATCTAGTCATATTTAAAAGAAATTCTCAATTTTTAATATTTCATACTATTAGATCATTTCTAAAGTTTATTAGATTTCTTATTCACGGATTTCAATAAATTCAATGTGATACTCTTCACGGTAAAAGAGCACAAATAGTCCATTCATATCCCACAATGCATTTCTTGTACCTTTTGTGTTTTCCGGGTCGGAGAGTACGAGGTGTTTTCGTTCACTTTGTAACAATCATTGACAGAGGTATAATTTCTTGCTAAAGCCGTTTAGAATTTTTTCTAACCACAAATTACTCTGATTAGGTTTCATTGTAATGGTAGAATGTGTCATATTGTATTTAGAACCCGAGTAAATGGTTTGTAAGGGACCTAATTATAGAGATTTTGGTTCACTAGGGCTATGAAACAAGGGGAGATCGTTGAGTTTAGAGTTTTATGTGAAATTGTGTGGAACTTTAGTTCTTTTATTCAGCAGTAGGTTGATGTTTATTTGATCACGTGATATAAAGGGACGTTACTCTCAATCCTGTACTTTCTGGTCTCTTTTTTAGTTAATAGGGTTCTATATCTCTTAAGATATCGTCGTTTTAGCGATCAGTGTTTTCACATTCACTTCGGTTCCATTCCTTGATAATTATGAGGATAAAAAAAAATCATAAGTTATCTTGCTTGTTCTTTGATGTTAAAAATAAGATATGTGAGCAGACCTCCGGCAACTTTTACTGCCTTTGATCATTTTCAAACCCAAGTGTCAATTGTTTTTTAAAGGTTGACAAAATGAAGACACAGTTCTTGATAATAATTGATCTTAAATGGTATTTTCATTACAAAATTATTAATAAGCCAATGTCGTTATCACTGTTTGAAAGTTTACCCCCGCAAATCAGCTATAAAATGATCCTCAAAGCAAAAGTAGAGTTTTAAAATCAAAAGTAGGATTTAAAGTTAACGATTTGTTGACAAGTCACAACCAATATTTTCATATAAAATTTCATGATATTTTCCCAGTACAATAATACAAGCTTTGATCTTTGTTGTTGGATAAATATTGATAAATTTAATATCGGAAGTTACTCATATTTTCAAACAAGATTTTAACGTCTTTCTTACTGGGTGTCAAGGATTGTAACATGACGGAATATGAGGCATTAAGACGGTCACATGCATAAGTCTTACTGTACCTAATTATCGTTTGTTTTCTTTCACACCAAAGTTTTATTACACAAGAGAAAGGGTCTGTAATTTCCCTAATGGCAAAACAATCTACTCAACTATCAATTGAGTCATTGTTCAGGTTTATGACTGAAGCCGAGAACTAAATGTACCGTAGTAATTTAATACATCACAAAATAAAAGGTAGAATGACTTCAGATGATGGTAATTGACTCGAGTTATTCAAATTACGTCATCATGACGTGTATGGCTAAACATTCCATTGATAAGGCTATGGTCCATAAAATAAATCTGACTCTTGACATGAATAGGAAATGGTTTTAAGAGATGGTAGATGAGTCTAATCGTATTGAACTCTATCGGATGATATCTTACAGCAAATTATAGTGTACCAAACTGCTAATTGTCTTAAGGTGTCGACTTCCACAAAATCACCGGATTTCTTTGATATATTATAAACATATTTCATTTCAGTTGAAGAATTTGACTTTTGACTGCTAGTGTGTTGTCTTCTTGATAGCTGGTATTTTCAGAACGCTGTTGAAGTCTACAAATTATACCGCAAAATTGAGTAAAAAATATATAACAATGTAATGATTGTGTTAGATTGGGTTCAGACGAGGCTCTTGTGGTCCTTCCTTATCACCGATTGTTTATAAATGTTTCATTATACCTCCCATCCGCAATTTTCCTAGTGTGAAGCGTTAAATCTAACATGCAGAAGCCCTCAAAATTATAGATCAATTTAATTGAAATAATCTTTCGGAAAAGATAAAAGTATTTGAAATAAGATGTGCTGAGTTAAATATATAACTAGATGATGCGGAATGCTCACTCAGCAGGGTCCAAATAAAAGTGAACACTTGAACACACTGGAAAAATTTTCTCACGAATGTGCTCAGTTCATTACCTGAATTTATTGAGGATTAACCTGCGATTTCAACCCGATTAAAGATCAATAAACAAACCACCCTGCTGCTTTTATCAATCATTTGAAATAGGTAGAATTTTTTATTTTCATCAGGGTATTTTAAAGCTTTGATTGTTATAAAATATCTCTGATTTAGTGTAAAATATTCCATTAAATCCACTCTTCTTCTTTTTTTTTTTAATTTTTTTCAATTTTGGGAATTAAATTATAACGTTATTTAAAAAATAAACAATTGCTGTTTTCTTCTTTCAGCAGCCTCATACACATTTGGTTTTTGATTAAGACTTATTCTGATATTTTTTCTAATATTAAAATAACATACAATAACATGGTAACCAACACTTGGTTTTTTGAAACGTTAAAAAATTTTATATTTGCTGACGCTCAAAAGTCCTTAAGTTAAAATTATTAATTAGGCATTTAAAGCCCACTTACAATAAAAATGAAGAAAATGCATAAACATACTTTTTTCTTTACAATAGAATTTTGTTCGTCTGTAATAATTATCATATAAATGTTTAACAATATTAAATTTTAATAGCATATGTAAGAAAGTGCGAATTTTGCATTCGTAGGAAACGCATTACCTGTCGAGATAAATATATCAAAATCGAACAGATTTTCAAAGTCGAAATAAACTTTTGCATTACGTTTCAAATAAACAAGCATCAAAATGAATAATGATGAAAATAAACACAAAAGGCAACATCAAAGCTTATAAATGACAAATATTTAAGAACGCCTATTTATCAAATATAAAATCATAAAAATTTTATTTGTCAAGACTATAGACAATATCCGTGATTTGAGAAGATTTTGCAATAAGCTTTGGTGATAAACTATATATAATATTTCTTGTACTGGCTTTTTTAGTTTTTGACATATCAATTAAAACATGGGCTTATTTTATATTAAGTTATGTTAAGTTTAAGTTTTGAAATTCAAAAAGCTTGACGTTCTTCACTCTTGCTTGTTTCTTGTTGTATCAAATTGCGAATAGGTCCTCCACTGACTTGTTGGAGAGGTAAGACAATGCTAAAATACAATTTAATTGGAATTTTCATCAGACAAAATGTTGGAGTTAATTCAACAATACATAAAAAATAAAGTCGTACTCTGGTAAAATAAATGAGAACTTATAGATTTGTAATTAAATTAGTGATCTTAGAAGTAAAGTATTTTGTAATTATCATTTAAAAGAAAAGATTGAATGCTAGTTTCAGTCAGAATATTAATAGTCGTATATACCCTAATAAAGATACTATAACTCCGCCTAATGTTATTAAGATATCGAGGTTAACCAGTTCATGTTACTCAAGTACATATCATCCCTTTCTTATTCAAAACCAAGAGAATATCATTATTTCAATAATTTATTATTAACCCAAAATCGTAAAATTTGTACCTTAAAAGACGACCCCGCGATGTATAAAAAGTAGCAATATTTATCAAAGACTTACATACAAACCGATGTCGATCTTCAGTTTTCTATGGTTTTAAGGTTGATTTGATACGGTTAAGAAGTTAATGTAGGCTAATATGTAATTCAACCATTCAATAGAAAAGCATGGTCTTTTTAAGTCATGTAGTTAAAGTGCTTTATCACGATTCTTGATTTAAAAAAAGTATTTTTAAATTTCGCAGGTTAGGTAATTGGAGTCGCTGTGGATGATGCAAATAAATCCCCCTGCAATATAAAAAAATATATCTAATCCTACCTCTTAGTTGATTTCTTTCATATATACATGTACATAAAATAAAAAAATCCCCCCCCCCACCTTCATAAAACATAACTAAACAAAACGGAAAAGCAGTACAAATGTGTGATTTTTTCTAATTGTTGTTTGCATTTTCAAAGTTCTTTTTAGGATCCCGTCTTCTTGACCCTCGAGAGTTCAAATTATTAAATGTATGTCAGTTTTACAAATTACACTATTCAGCCTGAGTCTTCTCTGTCAAAAAGAAAATCGAAAGTCCCAACTTAACGATTTGTACTGTTTTCTGTTATTGAAAGAAATCCATTCACGACCATTCTTCTCATCTTATAGGTGGATTAATAAGATTATTGTCATTTGTATCCTATTAAATACTATGATTATCATATTCAATATACTGTCATTATTTGATCTCTAGATATACACAAATTAACAAAATATCCATTCAACCAAATACAATAAAAAACACAAAACGATTATTACCCTTAATGCTTGGTTACTTCCCTTGATCACTTCTCTTCAATGTCAAAATCATGAAAAAATGTTCACGAATTTGTCATGGCCAAATTTAAGTAGATTCGGTCAGTTTTGATGATTTCATGGGTCAGATCTTCTATAATGCTCAACCCTTCATAAAATAGTTGACGTACAAAGAATACATGCTTTCTTTGAGGTCCTTGTATTGTAGAATATCTTGATAATTAGTAATTGGTATAGTTTAATAATTGACTATTGCCAGGTGTGGGTGTATCTCTATGAAAAGGTATATTGGGTGGCTGGGTACAGATATTATGAACCAGTATTTCCTGTATAAGTTATGAAACTTTGTATAAAGCTTTGAATCGGCCGATAAGTACTAATTTGTTCAGCCATATTGAAACTATTTAACTTCATTGATTTTGAAATGAATCAGAACTAAACGACTCCCATTAACCCTCGATAAAACAATATTAAAGAAAACCTGATAAACAAATCGATAAATTATTTATAAATATAACTATAAACTATAATTGGAAATGAAATCGTTCTGTTGTTAAATGAATAGAGATAAACACAAACAATCGAATAAAATAAAGGTATAATAAGGATCATAATTATTGATCAATTTGAAAATCTTGAATGAAAAGAAAGAATTCTTATTTCTTAAGAATGTTAATTCATACCAAATCCTTACTAATTGACCTTCGTTAGGTCATCAGGTGCACCAATATTTTGAATCAAATGACATTGAATTTGATCTATTTTGAACGTTTTGGGGTAATATTCTCATTTCGCGTGTGTCATTTTTTTATTACCAACGCAGACCGTGTTCAAATTTTGAAATAAAATGAATCAAACCCATTTTGTATCTCAAAGCAATTGTATTTTATTTGAATTAAATTAACTTATTTATAATTGGTCAAGCCACCGGGGATTCTAAGTTTATTGCTGTTTGATTGGCTGTAAAGTGAGATTATATTTACCTATAAATATTGTTAAATTATCCACGGCTATCGTGAGAACCATCCGTCACCAAATCGAATTGAGGTTTCTGATCAGTAAATGTGGGAATCGAAGCATATATTTGTTTATACACACTGTTTCAATTAATTTCAGCTATGGCAAATTCTTTTTGGCAATAATACTCGCTCTTCGTAATGAAAAGACGAATATTGCTTCTTTAACAAAACGATTGGGATGATCTCAGTATAAATATCTGTGGAAGATTTTACGACAAACCGATCTAAAGATACATATCTTTAATATGAATATTCAATATATTTCAGAATGTAACGACTATAACAATGTACGAAGATATCGTACAGCCTTCACGAGAGAACAGATTAGTAAGCTCGAGAAGGAGTTTGCCAAGGAGAACTATATCTCCAGACCTAAACGATGTGAACTAGCAGCTGCCATGGGTTTATCAGAGAGTACCATCAAGGTGAGGCATTGTTTCTTCATTTCCCCAAAATATACTAGATTTATGCCAGTGCCTTCTGTTGAATAGTAACTTGTCACCTTTCAACCACTCTAATCTTTATAACAAACTTTTGAAATTCTTAAACTTACGTGTACCTTAATTCATGTGGAACCACATCATCTGCTCGGACTCGTTCCAGAGATTGTTGGGATAATAGTGTCCTCGCCATATTTAGACTAGCATGGATCTAACTCATAAACAGAGATTTTATAGTGCCTTAGCATGTTTTATAATGTTTATGGAAAGATGCTTTGGCGCATTGCGACTTGATCTTAAAAACGATTAAATTTCAACCAAATAAAATTTTGTTAAAATATTTGTAACGTTTATACTAATATGATAACGTTATGATTTTGTTTTATTTAGTTCATTACACATAACCACACAATTATTGTAAACATAACTTTAACCCTGTGCCAGTGCCTTATATTGAATAGTAACTTGTTACTTTTCAATCACCCTAATCACTAATAAAATATTCTTTATAATTTCAGGTGTGGTTTCAGAATCGTCGTATGAAGGACAAAAGACAACGAATGGCTATGGCCTGGCCTTATGGTATTCCCCCAGATCCACATTTATACGCTTATCTCGCTGCAGCTGCTGCTTCTTATCCATATGGAATGAACGGGAGCTCGCCCTTGAGTCACCCAGCAGTAATGGCAGGACAGACGTCACCAATGTCTCCATTTCCCTTTCCGGCAATGCATCCTCGACCAGATCTTCTCGGTTCGATGTCAACTGCATTCCACAAACCTACTGGTTTAGAAGGGTTATCTCCTATGGCAGCACATTCTTTAAGTTATGCCTTAAATTTTGGTGCAATGAATACTTTAGGGCTTCATGAACAATCTGCCAGCGCCGCTTTGGCAAACAAACCCTGTCCCTGTCATTCGCCATCATTAGGACCACATACTATATCTGCGCATGCAATATCTAGTACAGCGTCACCAACTTCCTCTCCACCAGCCAAGAGAAGGGAGATAAGCTTATCTTAGTTTTTTTAAAAGACTGTTATTCAATAATCAAATGGTGCATAATGTATATAGTAATCAGAGTCCATGGGCTGTGAATCTTTTGTGTGGAATTAACTGTGTGTAATATATGTAAATATTGGACTGAAAGATCTTCGATTTATAAAAAAAAAGACATCATCGGATAAACAAGAGCTGACCTTCATTGAAACTGCTGAATTAAAATGAATTAAGACATTATTTCAATACAAAAATTGTTAATTGCATTTGTTATTTTATTAGCCTTGGGCAGTATTTGTTTGAAATAGTTTTGATGCATTAAATTATAAGAAATGTAAAGAGATTTAAAATAATAAAATGCATAAATGTGTTTTGGTTTTTCATGTTGATTGATTACTAGAAGTGGGTGTAAATCTACTCTGTAACTCAGACGAATCGAACTTTCACTGTCTCATAGGAAACTTCGCATCTTGCCTAGCTCCGTATACTCGCAGATCTAGACACGAACTTAATGACAAGCCATTTTGTTCAACGATATACATTGAATGATAAAATATGCATCAAATTTAATATTACAATGTCTGCATGATATAAATAAGTTGTCAAATGCTGAAAATATTTCCAACTAGAATTGCTTACAATTATGAACGTATTTCGAGAGCCTTAAAATATTATGTAGGCTAAATTTGCAATTACCTACATCTAGACAATATATTGAATATCATTTGACCTAGTTTTCAAAGTCATAAAATAATTAGGTCACACCTACCGTAACGGTTAATGATGGCGAAAATATGAAAATTATCAATTTTTGCTGTATTTAAGTACACTTATCTCTATGAATTTTTTAAGTAAGCCAAATTAAAAAATATCTACTCGTAGACAATATATTGAATATTATTTGACCTAATTTTCAAGGTCATAGATTAAGTGGGTCACACCTTCCGTAGCCGTTAAAGTGACCTAATTTTGAAAAAATCGAAATTTAAATAATTCGAAAGAAAATACGAAATTTGAAAATCGGTCTCCAAGAAAAGGGAGATAATGATCCATTGTATCTATGTGCTAAATTTCATCAAAATCGGTCTATCAGTAGTGTCTGAATTTCGGATTTAAGAATTGTAACAAAAATTCAAAATGGCGGCCGATATGGCAGCTTGACCTAATTATTTAGGTCAAATCAATTACTATTGACAAGTTATTTCTAAAACAGTTTTCACTTTTCACCTAGCAGTTATAGACCGGAAGTCACGTAATTACGTCATTTGAGGCTAAACCGGAAGTAGAATTTTTTTTTTCACATTTTTTCAAAAATTATAATCATATCGCCTATCAACTGGTAAAGTTTCAAAATTTTACCATTTATATTAAAGGAGAAATCACGGTCTGAAATTTTTGCCGATGACCCTTGAATATTGAATTGCAAATCGTGGGTAAAATATTTAACCTAATTGCATAAAACCTATAATTGTTAGTTGACAAATACATTGAAGTTTTCAAATCTGAAAATCCGGTCAAAATCGAACTGAAAATAAACTTGCTAAAGCAAAAAAACCTCAACTTCCGGTTCTCACTTCCTGTCAGAGATAGAACTTCCGGTTTTGTTTTATTTGATAATAGAAATCATTCTAAGATCAACTGTAGATTTAGAATTTCTGCACCTTTTACCAGTTTGTCTGCAAACTCATCCAAGAATTACAAAAAAAAAAAATAAACTAGAATTGCTTACAATTATGAACGTATTTCGAGAGCCTTAAAATATTATGTAGGCTAAATTTGCAATTACCTACATCTAGACAATATATTGAATATCATTTGACCTAGTTTTCAAAGTCATAAAATAATTAGGTCACACCTTCCGTAACGGTTAATGATGGCGAAAATATGAAAATTATCAATTTTTGCTGTATTTAAGTACACTTATCTCTATGAATTTTTTAAGTAAGCCAAATTAAAAAATATCTACTCGTAGACAATATATTGAATATTATTTGACCTAATTTTCAAGGTCATAGATTAAGTGGGTCACACCTTCCGTACCCGTTAAAGTGACCTAATTTTGAAAAAATCGAAATTCAAATAATTCGAAACAAAATACGAAATTTGAAAATCGGTCTCCAAGAAAAGGTAGATAATGATCCATTGCATCTATGTGCTAAATTTCATCAAAATCGGTCTATCAGTAGTGTCTGAATTTCGGATTTAAGAATTGTAACGAAAATTCAAAATGGCGGCCGATATGGCAGCTTGACCTAATTATTTAGGTCAAATCAATTACTATTGACAAGTTATTTATAAAACAGTTTTCACTTTTCACCTAGCAGTTATAGACCGGAAGTTACGTAATTACGTCATTTGAGGCTAAACCGGAAATGGAATTTTTTTTTTCACATTTTTTCAAAAATTATAAACATATCGCCTATCAACTGGTAAAGTTTCAAAATTTTACCATTTATATTAAAGGAGAAATCACGGTCTGAAATTTTTGCCGATGACCCTTGAATATTGAATTGCAAATCGTGGATAAAATATTTAACCTAATTGCATAAAACCTATAATTGTTAGTTGACAAATACATTGAAGTTTTCAAATCTGAAAATCCGGTCAAAATCGAACTGAAAATAAACTTGCTAAAGCCAAAAAACCTGAACTTCCGGTTCTCACTTCCTGTCAGAGATAGAACTTCCGGTTTTGTTTTATTTGATAATAGAAATCATTCTAAGATCAACTGTAGATTTAGAATTTCTGCACCTTTTACCAGTTTGTCTGCAAACTCATCCAAGAATTACAAAAAAAAAAAAAAAAAAAATAAAATAAAATAATCCGAACGATTACAATACGTTTTCGACAAAGTCGAAATACGTAAAAAACTAGAATTGCTTACAATTATGAACGTATTTCGAGAGCCTTAAAATATTATGTAGGCTAAATTTGCAATTACCTACATCTAGACAATATATTGAATATCATTTGACCTAGTTTTCAAAGTCATAAAATAATTAGGTCACACCTTCCGTAACGGTTAATGATGGCGAAAATATGAAAATTATCAATTTTTGCTGTATTTAAGTACATTTATCTCTATGAATTTTTTAAGTAAGCCAAATTAAAAAATATCTACTCGTAGACAATATATTGAATATTATTTGACCTAATTTTCAAGGTCATAGATTAAGTGGGTCACACCTTCCGTAGCCGTTAAAGTGACCTAATTTTGAAAAAATCGAAATTTAAATAATTCGAAAGAAAATACGAAATTTGAAAATCGGTCTCCAAGAAAAGGTAGATAATGATCCATTGTATCTATGTGCTAAATTTCATCAAAATCGGTCTATCAGTAGTGTCTGAATTTCGGATTTAAGAATTGTAACAAAAATTCAAAATGGCGGCCGATATGGCAGCTTGACCTAATTATTTAGGTCAAATCAATTACTATTGACAAGTTATTTCTAAAACAGTTTTCACTTTTCACCTAGCAGTTATAGACCGGAAGTTACGTAATTACGTCATTTGAGGCTAAACCGGAAGTAGAATTTTTTTTTTCACATTTTTTCAAAAATTATAATCATATCGCCTATCAACTGGTAAAGTTTCAAAATTTTACCATTTATATTAAAGGAGAAATCACGGTCTGAAATTTTTGCCGATGACCCTTGAATATTGAATTGCAAATCGTGGGTAAAATATTTAACCTAATTGCATAAAACCTATAATTGTTAGTTGACAAATACATTGAAGTTTTCAAATCTGAAAATCCGGTCAAAATCGAACTGAAAATAAACTTGCTAAAGCAAAAAAAACTGAACTTCCGGTTCTCACTTCCTGTCAGAGATAGAACTTCCGGTTTTGTTTTATTTGATAATAGAAATCATTCTAAGATCAACTGTAGATTTAGAATTTCTGCACCTTTTACCAGTTTGTCTGCAAACTCATCCAAGAATTACAAAAAAAAAAATAAAATAAAATAATCCGAACGATTACAATACGTTTTCGCCAAAGTCGAAATACGTAATAAATAAAACTAGAACTGTGAACAGCTCCGAGCGTGGCAACTATGCGTTATCCCATGGATTTCGAACATTTTGAAACTTCTAACCTGCTAGCTTTCAATTCCGGTACTTTTCAGCCTCCAATTGTGGAACAAGCGTAACAATATTGTTAGATCTATAGACAGCTGATGTCAAGGCCATTCTATATGGAAAATTTCAAGGTCATTGAAGGTGAAGGTCACAAGATTTAGAATTTCAAATTTTTAAAAAATTCAAACGGGCATAAATAATAAATGACGGACTAATTAAATTTTAAAGAAAATTTGCCGTTCTTGGAAAAATGGCGCATGCGCAACTAGCAATTGGAATTTTTTTCTTCTCGGGGGATACAAATTATTTTGTATAGCTAATATATACTGTTTTTGTTTAGATTCTTGAATTACATGGGAAGCAGGGTCGCCCGACATGAGACGAAAAAACCGGAAGTCCCCACGCCCAAACCGGAAGTGATCAAAGTGATGATGTAGTTTTAATTGCGCTGCCTATCTATCTATATCCTGTAAATTTCAGACCGATCCGACTATTAGGGCCCGAGCTAGCTTGAAATCTTATTTGCATATTATGCAATTAGCCACTTTCGGGTTAGCGAAAATATTATGTTAGATATTCATTTTTGATTCCAGCCCATATAAAAACCATTGGTGAAAACAAAAATAGTCTATCTTTTTCCGTTTGGGCTAGCGAGCTTCCCAAAAAAAAAAAAAAAAAAAAAAAAAAAAAAAATAATCCGAACGAAAACAAAGCGTGACAAATTTTATTTGCCACGCAATAATCCGAACGATTACAATACGTTTTCGCCAAAGTCGAAATACGTAATTATAACCGTGTGTATTTACTGAAAAAGTTTCAATACCGAACTACTTCGCACCATAATGAGTTATTTCGTCCTCATTAACATCATTGTGCTTGCATTTTTTATGTTTATTCACTTAGTATTAATGAAATAAAATATATTCTGGGTAATATCTCCGATAGGTAGAATTTCTCTGTTGATCAGGATGGCACTGTCTGTGTCTTGCCAAGAGTATATATGAATAAACGGTCTCTAGAATCCTTAAGGTAGAACTGTCTACAGTGCCATGATACAGTGGTCACATAAATTGTTGACCGAACCTATCGGTTCGCCACAATTTACGAATTTGACCTGAAATTAACAAGTTACTGTTCAACAGAAGGCACTGGCACAGGGTTAAAGTTGAGTTCACTATTGTTAAGTAAATTGTTAGCATGTTAAATTACTTGTAATATAGACCTTAAAGTCAGAAAAATCATCAAATTATATCATATTATATGACATATACAAATACTAGTTTCTTTCAATTTGCCTCTTTCACTAAAAATGAAAATTAAATTATTAATTAAAAGCCATTAAGGTAAAACAAAATGCTGGCTGGACATTTGGAAATATAAACATTTTTATAAAAAATTCTGGAAAAATAAACATTTAAAAATGATACTAAGTAATTGCACTGAAATAAAGGGTAATGATTATAGTCAATACGACAGTCAATAAAATCTAGTTAATTGGATCAAGTCTACCACGGACAAGGATATCACTAAGGTTTCTATTTTTTGAGTAGACCACGACCAGTTTTTTATAAAAGATAGTTGGGAATCTGTTTTGTAACTCGGAATAGTAGCGTTTAACAACCCTAGAAGCTTGGCATGAAGTACTGTTGAACTGTGTTACAAATGGTATAATCTGTGAATCATATTGGATATTTAATCCAGATGGAGCAGCGGTTTGTAGTTGGTTGATCCAAAAGCTCTCCCTGTATAGTCTTGAAGATTTGGGATTGATTTCTTCCTCCAAGATCACTTGCTCGATTGGAGTCACCTTCATATCACTTAAATTGTGGTTGGTGGAGTTGAAATGATTACCAATGGGTTTATCAAGATGGTGAGTGATATCGAAACGGTGACCATTTATTCGTTCCCTTAAAGAATTCTTAGACTCTCCTACATATTGCATGGGACATTTTTCGCACGATATTAGGTAAATTATGTTAGTACTAAGGCATGAAAGTTGACCGTTTATCGAAAATTGTTTGCCATTATTCTTATTGAAGAAAGATACTTTAGGTGAATGTGAATATGTCTGATGACTTTATTTATCAAATTAAATATTCACGTTAAAATGTAACCGGATTATATCAAATTACTGATAATAAACCTATTAAATCAAAACATACCTGAAAAGTGACTCAGAGGTGTTAAAATTCATTATTTGCATAAGGTCAAAGATTTCAACCTAAATATTAAGAATTCTTGCACCTTTTAATATGTTTAGTATTGACAATTTATGTTTATTTGCACTAAGAATGTCAAACCAACCAGAGACACTTTTCATCTTAATCTTCTTTTTCACTTCACCCCAATTAGAATACAAGTTCACGCTTTGTTGAATAATTTTAACTATTTTTATACCTTCTAGTGATAAAGTGGATCTCGCCCTTTCTCGTGATACTGATGGCCAATTGTGAGATTTAATACACAATAATTCAATTTTATTGAGTAGCTATGATCAGTGAGTGCCACATAAGTCAAAGCTCTTATGGTTATGTATTCTACTGTATGATCGAGGCTCAAAGAGAGGTCGGTATAATTAAAAGATCAAAAGATTATTAGCTCTTGATTCAATTCAGGTAGAATGCTATAAATTCCCGCCATTTTGTCACACAAGGGACTTGCCATTTACACATAAACTATAAAACTTTTCAATATTAAACCTCTTCATGCACGTGCATCAAACATATGTTAAATACATTTTTATATCAGCCACCCCAAGGTTTTAAAATTAACCAAAAATCTCGTAAAATTACATCAAAAGTCGCGGTATCTTACAAATTCTGAGCCGAAACACTTTGGAACTTCAGGTTAATTAAGCTAGGTCTTAAAAAACAGTTTACTTCCGCTAACAATTATTCAAATTTGAAAAACCACTTAAAACCATAATAGACATAAACCGACTTCTATGGTACCTGCAAAGACGTAAATGGATTTTGATATCGAATTTAAATGAAGAACATTTTTATCACAGAAAGGTCTTGCACAAGAATAGTGTACTCTTGACATTTTCTCAGTAAAATTCCACCTGTCTTAGTTTACAGAAATCAGGACAAGTGTAATTATGGGACCTTCATTTTCAGCAGCAACTGATGTTATCAGTGTACAATGAAATATATTGTACCAAAATAATAGAGCTTTTGAAAGATATCCCGTTTACCTAATAAGACCTTATATAAAAAGTGACGGTCCACAACACAAAAAGACAAGGTCGTTTTATCTATAAAGTTAAAATTTGTTGTTGTGTATATATAACGTAGCAAGGTCACATGGGACAGCCAAATTAGCATAGAACCTGCCCACCCGATTCAATATACATTGTAGATAAACTTGATTAACTTTAAAATAACGAAATTAACAAACCCAATCATATCATATCAACAAATCATGGCTATTTAAAAATCATAAACTTATATTCTATTAATCGAAACAAAAATATGATCTGTAATAAAAACAGACTTTTCGTCTCGGTTGAGAAAGATCTAGTACTAAATATATAATAAACTTCGAATTACTGTAATTTGGTTCTAATTGAGTCTTTGTTGGACTGAAAACACAAAGCAATTTACGAGCTCGTCACAACTTATTTGTGTCTGTTGTAAAATTGTCGTTAAATCATTCTTTTACTAACAAGTTTTTTATCTGCTTCCTTTCAATATACGTGTGGTCTAGTCTTGATCTACAGGTGGCTTATTGAAAATTGACTACCTGGGTTGACTGGTAAATCGAAAAATTTAGAACAATCCCTTGTTATTAAAACCTTATTTTTAATGTCCGAGTTTTGTATGTAAGTTCATTTGTTGTCTTTTGTGAAAAAGTTAGTTTCAAGTTGTTTATATTGAATAATATTCACGCGACATCCGGAAATTGGACATTGTTATGCTTCAAATTTATTTTATGTAGGCGTCGGTTATTGTGGCTTGTTCTCTCATCTTTGCCACTGATATTCTATCTTAGGTCTTGGTTTAAGTATTTCAGAAAATGTCACGTTAACTCTTGATCATTTTGGTAAACTGCTTTGGTAAATGTGAAAATAAGTACGTTCCAAAGTCCACGATTCGACAACAGTAAATTTTACTCTGTGGTTGGTGACACTTGGCTTTCAAAAAGGATGATTTTTTATAAAATATATTGTTCAACTCTTTTGTTTGGAGATTGAAAAGCATCATATAAATCTTTCTGTATCCAAGTCGCAATCTACCTACATTATCAACGACAGTTGAGTAGACAATTTCTACACCCTTTTGATTTTATTTCCCTCATTTAGGGCGAAAACCGCTCATTAAATTGAACAAAGGTGAGATATCATCCCGTTATTACTCGAATAATTTACGCTTTGCCTCTTTGGCAGCGAAACATAGGCAAAGCGAGTAATAATGACCGAAACCTTTCGTTTAGTCTCTTCATTAGTCTGGTTCACTCACTGGGTGACCAATGCTAGACCATCCAGACATTATTGCCATCATGCCATTACAATTTTTTGCCTGAAAAATGAAAAAGACTGGATAACCCAGTCATTTGAAGACTAATCAATTGGAAGTTAGATTTGCGATAAAACGAACCAGAATTAAACTTTAATTAGTTGAAATAACTTTTATTGAAATTGTCTATTGTTATTTTTTTAATATCTCGGACACTCTTTAATTCCTGGGGTTAAAATCATCACTTTCACGTGATGTCACGTGATTTGACGTCAGTAGCATAAATTACAGCATCGTTACTCACATGTGGGCAGGACAAAAACACAACCAAGGAAACTGATGCTGATGCTAATGCTTATGAGATAATCCAACTACCATTTCATTGACATATAAATGGGTGTCAGTCATGAGCTATTATGTCCTTTTTCTTTGATTATTGTTATCTTAACATGGACAACGCCTTGAAAGACTGAAGATTCTGGAATAATCATTATTTTTAAAATAAAGCCATTCTTTTTTATCAGAAGACCTTGCCTTAAAATACGGTTAATATTGCCGACCTTGTTTTCATGGTAAACTTGACAAGTAAACGGAAGTGACAGTAAATATTTATAATCTTGTAAATTTCAAGTATAAAATCATTCCTTTTGTGTTCTTCCGCCATTAATGACTGTAACGACTTGTTAAAGGGATTCGGAACTGGTCTTCTTGCCTTTGTATTCGAGCCATACCGATGTTCTGTCTGAAGCCTGTGAAAAGCTTAGCTTATATGTATAACGGTATATTTGATAATGACGTTATACTCTCATCTTTTTTACGACGTTTCATATCGCAGGAAGATGAGTTTCTTACGATGTTGAACATGCCTGAATTGACGCCCGATAAGTTTACATCAAGGGCATATACATAATTAGTTGGTTACAGATTAAGGGACCACCGTTTAATATTAATCAATATTTCAATTAGATGGTACACAGTATTTTAATTTAATTAGGAATGTACATAAGAATATACATTTCAATCACCTACGATTGATACTGACCATGAATGCCAAAAAATTACAAAACTGGCAAACCTTAGCCTCAAAAAGAGTGAATCGAATCGCCTACGTTGTTGCCCAGACATCATAGCTACAAAATGTCGCGTTTTAATTCTATTAAAAAAACAATAGCATTAACATTCACATCAAATATTCATAATGAAATTTAATTTTGGTAATAATATAATGATATCAGAAATTGCTACATATTATTACAATATGTCGTCAGCCAGCGATGATTTTATGTTTTCTTTCAGACAATCACGGAACAGGCTTTAATATGTCATCATTTCCACATCACAATTTGTCACTCGAATGCAATAACCAGCATATAAATGTGTAAGTATATCAAAATATTAGAAAGAATAGACAAGAAAGATTAGATGATACAGGCATACAGACAATATGCACCTGCTCTTTAGAAGTTATAAAACATATAAGCAAATCATCAAATTAATGGAACCACCATCATTTGACACATATATAAGTATTATATTGTATAGGTTAATGTTGATGGGTTAATATGTTAACACAATATGAGATGTTATCACAATATGGGATGTTACCACAATATGGGATGTTATCACAATATGGGACGTTACCACAAAATGGATTGTTACCACATTGCGGAATGTTAACACAATATGGGTTGTTACCACAATGTGAGTTGTTACCATAATATGATTTGTTACCACAATATGGGATGTTACCACAATATGGGGCATTAACACAATATGGGATGTTACCACAATATGGGATGTTACCACAATATGGGTTGTTACGACATCGTGGAATGTTAACACAAAACGGGTCTTTACCACAATATGGGTTGTTACCACAATATGGGTTGTTACCACAATATGGGTTGTAACCACAATGTGGGATATTACAATATGTTACCAAAATATTGGCTCTTACCACAATATGGAGCGTTAACACAATATGGGATGTTACCACAATATGGGATGTTACCACAATTTGGGTTGTTACCACAATATGGGTTGTTACCACAATATGGGTTGTTACCACAATATGGGTTGTTACCACAATATGGGATGTTACCACAATATGGGTCGTTACTACAATATGGGTTGTTACCACACTATTGGTTGTTACTACACTGTGGAATGTTAACACAATATGGGTTGTTACCACAATATGGGATGTTACCACAATATGGGATGTTACCACAATATGGGATTTTACCACAATATGGGTTGTTACCACAAAATGGGTCGTTACCACAATTTTGGTTGTTACCACAGTATGGGTTGTTAACACATTATGGAATGTTAACACAATATGGGTTGTTTCCACAATATGGGTTGTTTCCACAATATGGGTTGTTTCAACAATAAACGTTGTAGCTACATGTTTACCATTCTATGAGTTGTAACCATAATATGGGTTGTAACCACAGTACGGTTGTTACCACAATGGAAAATATTGCCACAATTAGGGTAATTACGAGAGTTACCACACTAGGGGTTATTAGCATACGTGATTGTTACCAGGGGCGATTGGCATCAAAGTGGTAAAGATTTCCACAATAGGAGCTGTTATGACAGAATTATCTGCTCGAAAATAGAAAATAATTTTTGTCTATATATATATATTCATAACATCTTTCACATTTACCATAATTAAATTTTCACATTTATCACAAAACATTTGTGAAAAGAATTCGCACATTCATTACATAATCACGAATTGCGATGTTACTACCTTCGAGTTATTACCTTTACAGTATTTATTAACGTTTTTTAAACAGGTTATTTCTTCTATGTGAAAATATTTATAACATTTATTTCATTTACTGTATTAGGTTTTGAGATACTTTCCTATGATGGTATGGTTGTTTAATACCCATGGAAAAAAGTTTAATGTTTTCGTTAACACAGGTTTTCCATACTTGTTGACAGTTTTTTTCTATTTCTTTTATCCCTAAAATTTTCGTATCTCTTTATCAAACAGAAATGGTTATTGTGTAAATACAAAACCCATTTAAATTTACCTTTACCTACGTTTGATCTTTTGATTGGTTTGAAATTGTCTTTAGGATATATTATATAACCAGTAAAAAAACAATCTGAACTATCTTATTTTTCACTCATATTATCGACAACTCTTCTAATCATTTGAACGATAAATTCATATTTTGCTTGAATTCACCATCTTGAAATATTTTTCCATCTAGCTATTGATACAGCGTTTGCATATATTACCAATATAATTGACTGATGAGTGAATCTTCTGGATGTATTTTAAGGTGTTTCTAGCGTGTTTACCTCTCAGATTGAGTTATGTCACCTACTGACAGGTTTATATCTCGAGAACAAACACGCTCATTATACCGAACTATACTCACTGACTTTTTATGATGACGTTCTATTATAGCAACATCAAAAGACATCATCGTCAACTTCGAAACATCATAGAAATCACAACGTGTCCTATCGCTAAAACTTACGGTGCTTTGCCATAAATCTGTCATTCAAACTTGTCCATATTTGCATAATATTCATGTTATATATGAGATTTATGATTTTCCCAATAACAAAATATCATTTCAAAAAAATTTCTTTCTAGTATTTCGTTTTCTGGTTGTCAGTTTAAATCTACGTTGATGCATAATTTGCCTGCAGCCATCATTACTTTATGAGGGGAAAGTTTATACGAATCTAATATTGGGAGGGTTTTGTCACCTGCCTGTCAAAATCGTCAGGTTTTTTCTAAGCAATAAAAAAATATTATCACTGATTCTTTATGGAAACATATTGTTAGATAAGGCTGGCGTTTCTGTACAAAGATTAAAAGAATTTAACAGATTATTACGAGGCATTTTCAAACTGCAAATTCGATGCTCCGAAATACATATTCCATCATGTACATTCGTGATGATAGGAACACATTATAATATGTGCTCGAACACGAAAAGTTGGGTCAGATCTGTACTTAATATAGCTTCCTAAAATGTAAGAATAAGAAAAATGACATTATTCTTTGTCAAAGCCAGCATAAACCTTGAAAAGTCTAAAATCATCGGACTTTATTTATCTGATTAGATTTGTCAAAATAGAGTTTATTATCGTTCAAATGATCGGGTCATTTTGGCAGTTAAACTACAATTTGACACGAGAGGGCGTTTTGGCCTTTCATTAAAGATAATTCAACCAATGAAATTTGAATTATTCAATGTATTCCGACCGTCCACATATTAATTACGGTGCTAGTGAAAAATCATCCATAGATTAGTGATAATCCAAGTTAAGAAAGCGAAATGAAATTCAAATCGCCTGTTGTCACCTTTTTGAACTCTCGCTACCGTTATTCGTCGATCACATAGATGATCCAACATTTTGAAAAAATGACACGTGACCTATAGGTGGCTCTTATAGAATTTGTTCACCCTCAGATTAACTATCAATAACTGCAATGATCTTAAAGGCTCCGTCAAGTTTTAACTTGAAGAAAAGAACCATAAAAAAAGAACGTTAAACAGCTAGCAATTTGCTGGATTAACAGTAATCCCCAAATAGAAAGGGGAACGAATAATTGCATTTTCTGTATAAGAAACGAAAGATTAAACAATCATCTCGGTTCAGTTTAAGGATACGGAATATGGCAATTTTAATTAAAAGTATAAAAACAGAAAAAATAAATCGATATACTTTTTGATCGAAGCCGTGATCTATCTATAATTAAAGGGTAGACCACTCATGAGAATTTCAAGGAATTATTGTAATACAATGAGATTAGATTGATTTTCTTGCCCGAAAATAAAAATCGGACAAGATTTTCATATTATTATATAGGCTTAACTTTTTTACCACGAACATAATAAAATTATAACTCTCAGTGGTGTACTTGCATTGTAGAATGGATAAATTATTGCGTGAAGTGGGTTTTTATATCAATTTATCTTTACTTATTAATTCCAAAAAAATATGAAAGATAATTGACCTTTGTGAAATTGAAAATAACCCCAGTCGTTATCGGAAAGATTGGCATGAAAATATCAAAACTGTATAACCATTTCCCATTATATTATACAGTGTATACAAATATTGAAACTATCATAGAAAAAATAATAAAAAATGACTCTTTGCCCTAGAACAAGTATAATTAGATCATAATATCGCATAAAAGGCAGATTATGGTCGTTTATTAGCAAAATCAATTCATATTTGACGGAAACTGATCAATTGTCGAGGTTCTAGCAATGTTTGTTTCATTATCGTAGACATTAAATTCATTATCATTATTAATATTGTGTCGTAACACAAACGATGAAATATTGTACAACGTCTAATTTTTGATAAATTAAGTCATTATAGTCGTGGCTTTTAATTGTATGCAAATGAGTATGTCGGTAAAGATGAAAGAGAAATAATTGTCTATTGTTTACCTTTCATGAGGTGTTCTATGATTAAAGTCTACGAGTTAAATCAGATTGAAATTTTAAAGTGCAACGCACCTACACCTAGCAAATTTAACACCCTAAACAATAGGATTAAGACTGATTAAGACTTTAAAGGATTTCTCTCGAATACCGAAAAGTACCATCGTGGGACGCACCCACCTAGACACAATATTAACTGGTTAATTGGCTTGGTGATATATGTTCAATAAGAACTTTGTTCAAGACGAACATTTTTAAAAAATTCATTTGGAATTTCAGTTATTATTTCACGTAAATGTAATAATAATGAGAACATATCCATGATCAATTTGATTAAATTGTTTTAAAAAGTGTAAGGGAGATAACTTTAACTTTCCTTGATTTATTTCTTATAATCGATAATATTTCTTATTCCCGCATTTATTTTCCATATATATACTTTAATGCTTCGTTCTTTGTATGTTAAAATGTTTTAAGGTCAAGAATATTATCAAATATCACAGATCGCAGAGTAAATTGCAATGCATGATGTCGTTTGTAATTTGAAATAGTCCTTGTTGAAGGTAGATCGCTTTTAAAATTATGAAATACCTATATTACAGCTACATATATGATACAGTGATTAGTAGGGAGGTCGATAGATATAACCTTGTTAGGGATTTTCAATCCAGGTGCGGTATGTACGACGAAAATAACAAATTAGATGTATTAGAGCCTGGAGCAGATATCAGCATAGCGGTAACGTAGCTGTGTACCGGTTTTATTTTAAAAATGTTGACAAATTACCTGTTGCTTTCAACAAGATATCGCTCTTTGATTGACAGATTCTTACATTTCAATATCTTACAACACAACTCAATACAATACACCTACAACTCTTCAATATACTTTGACTGATTTACCTGGCGACACTTCTTTGATGTTACAGGGAGACGTGGGTTTATATATTAAACCCCTAACAAATCACTTCATTAAACAAGACACCAAATTCAACTGACTTCATTATATATAATAAATAGTACAATTAATAAAACGAAACTAGAGCTGATTAATTTGTATTCAGGTCATTTATTAAATGAGTCAATGTGTTTTTAACCATATAAATCAAGGGAGATAATTAAGATGAATGCATATCTAATACCCGTATTTTAGAATGATGGATATCGGGTACGATAAGAGGTGGGTAACCCTACAATTATTGTGAAGTCAACATTGTATGTTTTCACGTGGCGAAAAATATATCTTTCAATTGTTATGTTGATGCTATAGCCTGTTATGAAATGATCTAATTTCAAAATTGCTTTATAATTCTTCATACTAACGTTGTAAAAGCGAAGAAATGATGTTTGAAGTTGGAATATTAAAGAGGTTTGAACACAGCGTTGTGGTTATATTTAGAGAACATCAGCGCTGTATCTTGGACATAAAGCTACGTCCGTTACATTGTTGATTAGTAACGTACAAATTGCAATTTGTTAAAATGACAAGCACGCGAGAATATGCGAGAAAAAGTTGATTGTTTACAATTTATAATATAATTCTGGTTTGACAGAACCTTTTGACACATCATAGTTAATAAATTAGTAAAAATGACACAAACAGCGCCACAAAATGGCCGTATAAGGTCATGGATCAAAGTATAACACGGTTGGTTGTACTGAAAGTGTGAGATATATGTAAATGAAGCTATAAAGTGACAGTAACATATGTAAACCATCATATTTATTAAAGTATATGATAATCTTCCCCCTACTGTTACTCTTATTCTGACACCATTTACTACAGGTGTTGGTTTCAGTATACTCCCTCTTTGTTTTCTTACTTCATTAACTTTATCATTCTACTTTATTTCTTTTCTTTTTAGAGTTTAACACTCATAATTTTGTGAGTGACCGCTATAAATGTCCATCATTGCGCGATATAGATGACAGTTTTCCGAATTAGATTATGAGGTAACTGAGTGCTTGCTTTCAGCATCTGTTTTTATTCCATAAGTCACCATAAATAGCTAAAATAGAACGATTAGGAGCTGAATACTCAGGGATGGGATAAAAAAGAATTCACGCGGTTAGTACAAAATGAACAGAATCACATCAAATATCCCTCTTTATTAACCCATGTTATTCCAAATGTTGTAAAGGCATTAGCCGTAAATGGAAACAATTGAAGCAGATAACTATCAAGACGTGAATAACTTCTAATACCAATGATTCGAACGCGAACATTCATTATAGAATAATTTCACGAGATCTCATGTTGATATGAGCAGACAATCAGAAATTAAGGACAAAATGACCATACCGAAATGTGGCTATGTTAGAAACGCTTTCTATTAAAGGAAATAATTGGCTTGTGTAGGTCTGGTACAATGAGACTCGTGGGACAACAAGTTGTGATTTGGTTGATGTTAAAATGTCATAAATCTCTCCCTCGATAATCCTAGTAATCTCCCTTTAGTTCATCCTTTATTACTTCTTATTTTGATTGTGTCTTCTCGTTTAATGACGTCATCTAATTCCCATTTACAGAGCAATCTTATCTCGTAATCTCGGGCAATCACGTTCAAATGTCGATGCTTAACATTCTATCTTTTTGAATATAACACTTGTAATTTAAATTAACAATTTTTCTTAATCATTCCTCATTTGTGATGAAATGGACATCTCGACCAGCCTCATTCAGACTTTCTAGACCACAAAACTTTGGTTTGTTAGCATTTCTTTGAAGATGACCAAATTAGACCAAATACTTATTAACCCCAATAATAACTGACATATCTCTTCCGCCATATTGAATCCTTTTTCAACCAACTATATACATATTCATACGCCT
The DNA here is from genome assembly GCA_030562195.1 of Nipponacmea schrenckii. Lineage (NCBI taxonomy): Eukaryota > Metazoa > Mollusca > Gastropoda > Lottiidae > Nipponacmea > Nipponacmea schrenckii. The sequence goes on from CM060199.1 coordinate 8,041,300, forward strand.
CGTTAAATATGTCGCCTAATTACCGTCGAATAATACACATCAGATACATTTTGTATCACATTCGTACTTATAGAACTCGATCACCCCGTGATTCATGATGAAAAAACTTCATTTTTATTAAATTATCGCCCCTTATTCAATTCTCCAGTGTAATGATTGAGCCTAATTCAGTGAAATTACGGGTTTCGTTTGTCTCGGCGCATTAAAACATCCTTTCACGCTATCATTGATAAGTTATTTTCTTAATACGTAATAACACAAATATTTAGAAAATTTCCCAGTTATAAAAGCTACAAAATGTCATGAAATGTATATGTTAGAGAGGCGATTTTGAAATAATATTTTCATTTGAGAAATGGCAAATTTTTTACTTTGCCTTATTATTAATTGCTATATTTATCTTTAAATGATCACGGGTATGAATACCTTTTGCTACTTTAATTTCGTCATGGCTTATCATATTTTGAGAATTTACATAAGTTTGTATTCTCTTACTCTCCCTTGTTATTAAAATATTAAATCTAAATCTGGCTTTCGTATTGTTTCGAGAAGTTTTTTGTTTATCGGATGTCTACTTGCCTTTCATGTTCTGGCGATAGTGTCAGGCCTCTTCTGATCATATCTACTGATATTGAAGCAATTAATGGCTCTTTCTATTTTATTAAACAATTATTTTGCATATGAAAGAAACAAATTACTGGTGATTACTAGTCACTATTTAACAGGGGGCACTGGCACATGTTCAAGTTATGTCTAAAACTTATTTTCATATTAATATTGAATGAATTAATATCAAGGAAGAAAATAATATATGGTTATTAATTTTACTTCATGAGTTGAAAATATGGGAAATTTTTTATTGTCATTGTTAAATATCAACTTGCATTGTTTGTCCAATTATATCATATTTTACAACTTTGGATGCCATAGGATCCATGGAACACCTATAGAAATACAAGAAACTGGGCATCCAGATTGCGTTTTCCACAAAAAGAAATTTCAACGTTGGTCTAAACAAGCTTAACATCCTTAAATTAATTGGGGAATAAATAGATCATACCTTCAGGTAAGGAAGGTGAAAAACTCTATTAGTTATATTATATTAAAAGAAAACGTGTCTATCTGTTTCATCATGAAGTAAAATTAATGATAATAATACTCCAACATCTGAAAATTTAATAAACCGGAAAAATGTGGCAGCATTTATCTTCTCCGCCATTTTGTTAAAGTTGACAGTTACAAATCCATAAATCAAGAATATAAAAAATGTGTTCGGTTAATTCTTATAATCTAAACAACATATCACGGGTTGTTTCCCCTCCCCACGAATTAACCGCTAAATTAATTTCGCGCCTGAAACCCATGTTAAATCATCATTCTGCCTTGTCACTTCCTCCCACAAACTCATTTGTTACTATGGCAACAAGCTGACGTAAGGCTAAAGGTTAAGCCTTATTCATTTGGACGAGATGTTGACATGGTGTCTGTTTTTTCCTCGCACTGTTCTAAGGATATGTTTAATCTGGATACACACTTAATATTACCCTTCGAACATTGCTATTAAGTAATCCGAAACAACGCCCTCTATTACAGCCTTTGGTAGCTATTTCGTCATTTTGTTACTCGAGTCGACAACTGTTTGATATAGCTATCAGAGGCTGATGTTTCGGATTAGTAGATTAGGCATACAGAGCCGTGTATAGGATGGGAAAAAAGGTTTTTTTTCTATAAAAGCACATCCCTGGTCTAATGGAGAAGAAGATATCTGAATGAGAACAAATCTAAATAAGAATATATTTTACTTAATAAACCCTTCCAGTAGGCGCCATCTGCGTTCCACGATGGCTGATGGAAACCTTTTCAGACATATCTGAGCGATTGTGCCGCTATAGGTGTTTATGTTATGCGAGGTTAGAAGATTGGGGTTTGCCGTCAAAAAGGGTTGGTATATTGGTGAAGATAAACCTTAACTAAACCATTCAATTTTTGCACACGATTCTGATTTATTCAAGGTGACTCAAGGAGTTAGTTATAGCATACAAATGTATTACCTTTTTCGAAATATTTTTTTACTGCACAACTAACTCTGTTTGACTTTAATGATGAAAAATATTTTATTATTTGGTTCCGTGTTATTATTATTACATAAATACAATGACATAAAATAAATACTGCATTCAACTTCAATGTAATGAGTTTCTTGTGCAAATCCCGACATTTATTTATATTTTCTTCTTGTCCTGTTTTTGAAGTGACAAGTAAGGCTACGAGATGTTTTTACTTTTGTCCTATTTCCTTAATGTTATATTCTTTTTCCTTTGTTTAACTGAAATGATGGCAAAATATTCCTAAAGTGAACTGTCGTTTGTAGCCCATATTATTATTTCACACCCCGTAGAAAAAATAGAAATTGAACTGTACAATACGGTGGTTCGTTTAGCTAGGATATATATATAATTAAACTGTTCAATACGGTGGTTCGTCTATCTACGATATATATATAATTAAACTGTTCAATACGGTGGTTCGTCTATCTACGATATATTTAATACGATGGTTCGTCTATCTACGATATATTTATAATTAAACTGTTCAATACGGTGGTTCGTCTATCTACGATATATTTATAATCAAATTGTTCAATACGGTGGTTCGTCTATCTACGATATATTTAATACGATGGTTCGTCTATCTACGATATATTTGTAATTAAACTGTTTAATACGATGGTTCGTCTATCTACGATATATATATATAATTAAACTGTTCAATACGGTGGTTCGTCTATCTACGATATATTTATAATCAAATTGTTCAATACGGTGGTTCGTCTATCTACGATATATATATAAATAAACTGTTCAATACGGTGGTTTTTCTATCTACGATATATATATATAATTAAACTGTTCAATACGGTGGTTCGTCTATCAACGATATATTTGTAATTAAACTGTTTAATACGATGGTTCGTCTATCTACGATATATATAAAATTAAACTGTTTAATACGATGGTTCGTCTATCTACGATGTATATATATAATTAAACTGTTTAATACGATGGTTCATCTATCTACGATATATTTATAATTAAACTGCTCAATACGGTGGTTCGTCTATCTACGATATATATATAATCAAACTGTTCAATACGATGGTTGGTCTATCTACGATATATTTATAATCAAACTGTTCAATACGATGGTTCGCCTAGCTACGATATATTTATAATTAAACTGTACAATACGGTGGTTCGTTTATCTACGATATATTTATAATTAAACTGTTCAATTCAGTGGTTCGTCTATCTACGATATATTTATAATCAAACTGTTCAATACGATGGTTTGTCTAGTTACGATATATTTATAATTAAATTGTTCAATACGGTGGTTTTTCTATCTACGATATATTTATAATAAAAAATTGTTCAATACGATGGTTCGTCTATCTACGATATATTTATAATTAAACTGTTCAATACGATGGTTCGTTCATCTGCGATATATTTATAATCTAACTGTTCAATACGGTGGTTCGTCTATCTACGATATATTTACATGTATAATTAATCTGTTCAATACGGTGGTTCGTCTATCTACGATATATATACATGTATATCGTACATGTACATAGAGGTCACCGCTACTGGCGCCACCACAGAATATGCACATTTTCTGAAAATTTACCTGCATATTAACCACAATGATTTCGTTTTAAAAATTAACAGTTTGCAACAACTGTCGTGATTTGAGTGTAAAGAACGTAAGCAATTTGAGACAGCTGCAACGTACGTAAAGAAAATGCAATAGGAATAAAAAAGGACGATTTTCATGCCAAAGTGAGTAATTGCATCAAGTATATTATTAAGTATTTTAAATGGTCCCCTAGTTCTGTGAATTTCGACTGTCAAAAAACAGATTTGAAATAAGAAGCAATTGCTTTGATTTTCATTTTCATGAGTAGATTTAAGTATATATGAAAAACTGCATACTTGAATTTCAAATAGTTATTTAAAAAAAAAGGACGATTTTCATGCCAAAGTGAGTAATTGCATCAAGTATATTATTAAGTATTTTAAATGGTCCCCTAGTTCTGTGAATTTCGACTGTCAAAAAACAGATTTGAAATAAGAAGCAATTGCTTTGATTTTCATTTTCATGAGTAGATTTAAGTATATATGAAAAACTGCATACTTGAATTTCAAATAGTTATTTAAAAAAAAAAAAAAAATAATGTGATACAAGCTCACTTAATTGTGCATTTTCGCTATTTATGTACTATCATTAAAAATTAAAGGTAAATGTATCTTTATTCAAATTATTATAAAATGATATTAAATCTTTGTCAAACATAAAATAAATCGTAAGAAAATAAATCAAAATTTGTGATCGCTTTACGTGATAGAAAACTAAATTAAAGAATATTTATATACAATAAAAAAAGATGTGTTTAACATCTAAAGCTGAAATATTTCTCTGTCCATCAAATGTTTGTCGTAAGAAATCGTTATTTACTACCGTTATCATAGCATTGAAAATTCTTCAATTATTCACTTTTCAAAAAATCTACAATAATGCTCAATAAAAATGAAAGAATGCCACGATACCTAAAGGAGGTCGTTGTATGTAAATCATGCTACAAATATCTAAAAGGGTGTTACGATGTTTAGAAACCACGCTACAATATCTAGAAACAATCAAACGATATTAAGAAACCATGTTACGATATCTATAAAGCCTGTTTTAAACTCTAGAGACAAGGTTTCGATATCTAGATACCATACTGCAGTGTATAGAAACCATTTAACGATACCTAGAAAACATATTACAATATCTATAAATCCAGCCACGATATATAGATAGACTGTTACATATCAAATGCATGTTACTATCTATAGAGACAAGGTTTCGATATCTAGATACCACAGTGCAATGTATAGAAACCATTTTGGGATATCTAGAAAGCATATTACCATGCGTATAAAAGGGGCTACGATATCTAGAAAGTCTGTTATGATATCTAGATAGGATGTTACAATCTCTAGAAACACAGTTTTGATATAAAGAAAGTATACCACGATATCGAGAAAAACAGAAAACGATATCAAGAAAGCATATGTTATTATACAATGAGGGCCGTTTACGAATTTCTGTGATAAGATATATCAGATTTACAGGTGAAGTAGGTGGATTTAAGTCATAATTTTTACAAGTTATAATCTCTAGAAATCATGTTGCGTTGTCTAGAAATCATGTAACGATGAATTTTACATGACCAAGATAATTTTTGTTTGAGTCTATTATGACAGAGCGTGTTGTTTTTTTTTTTTTGGAACCCTGTGCCCTATGAACTGAATAAGATAAAGTAACAGAAGGATTTCGACTGCGCACGAGGAGGTACAAGAGGTGGGGGGGTGGTCTTATTCACATTATTGTACTCCCACTGCATTTCTAACATTTTTAAACATGATTTTATGTGTACGAATAAATCAAAGCAATTAAATTTTTCAAAAGATTTCTTGTGAGAGTACTCACTCGGGCGCCCGTGAGAGCTATGCGCCTATAGAAATTCTACAGATTTACCGCATTTGAAACCAAATATCGGCAGCTGTCTCTTGAGTCCCTTAAGTTTGTTATCACTTTATACAGCAGAAGAGTTCATACCGCTTTTATTTAAGAAAAGCGTATGTGGGCATGGGTCCGTTGAAAATACGTGTACTTCTTTTTATATATTTGTAGAACAAAGTTGATTATGAGAAAGAGTACATTCCCTGGACTCGTAATAACATCATATTTGTAGCAGAAGGTATGTTACTGTTTTATCACCAAGTTTGTTTGCAGTATATGCCAATGATTTAGTCGAAGAAATAAACGAGCTTGGGTGTGGAATCGATGTTGGGGATGGGAAGATTTCAATTTTGCTGTATGCTGATGATATTGTTTTAATAGCACCAGACGAGAACAAATTGCAAGCGTTAATTGACACTCTGAGTAATTGGTGTGATAGATGGAGACTACTAGTTAATGAAAATAAAACAAAGATTGTACATTTCAGGAACAGATGTGTGAATAGAAGTAACGTCCAGTTTAAATGTGGTAATATTGATTTGTCTTACTCTGATGCATATAAATACCTAGGTATCTGGATGAACGAATTCTCTGATTACTCGTTCAGTGCAAAGCAATTGGCACTGGCTGCTAACAGGGCTCTAGGAGTAATCAAGGTAAAACACTTTAAATGTGGTGGATTTTCATATGATGTTTATACAAAGTTATATGACTCGATGGTCCGTCCTATATTCACCTATGCTTCTGGGATATGGGGATTAATTAGTCATAGCTGTATTAATGTTGTTCATGTAAATGCTTGTAAATTTTTCTTGGGTTTGAATAAGAGAAGTAGCAATGTCGCAGCAAGAGGTGATATGGGATGGCTACAGGGTGATGACCTAATAAAACTAGAAGTATTCCGTTTATGGAATCGAATCTTGTCTAAATCGGAAGATAGTTTGATTAGAAAGGTTCACAACTGGTCAATTAGTAGAAAATCTTCATGGGATTACCGAACGTACAAATTAGGGAACAAATTGGGTTTAATTATTGGCAAAGACGAATTAGTTAATTATGATAAACTGTGGAATGTGTTCTGGGACAGGGAGAGGGATGACTGGCATAAAAACGTATGGAACGACGCTAAAAATATAAATGGCAATAAGTTACGTTTCTACAGAGTGTTTAAACACGAGTTTGGTACCGAATGTTTCGTTAAGGCTGTTAAAAATGCGACACATAGGCGAGCACTGTCGCTCTTTAGAGCAGGGTCACTTCCTCTTAGAATCGAGACGGGGCGGTATACTCGACCCCCTGAACAAATCCAAGACCGTATCTGTCGTCATTGTCCTATGGGAGAAACGGAAGACGAAAAACACTTCTTGTTTCGTTGTGATATGTATAGCCATTTACGAACAAACCTTTTAGTCAAAGCCTTAGAACTTAATAACAACTTCCATGTTTTAAATGAGGATGATAAGTTAAGATTTTTAATGAACCATGAACTTGTTTTACCGCTGTTAGCATCGACTCTTCATAAAATGCTAATTTTAAGAAGGAACTCTCTTATATGAAATGTTTTAATCTGTTTATATATGAAATATATTAATTTGTTCATATGTGAAATGTTTTAATCTGTTCATATATGAAATATTTTAATCTGTTCATATATGCAAATCTGTAAGTCCTGTAATTTTTTCTTCTTTTTACATGATCATGCTTTAATTTGTGTACATATATGTGTAACGTTTTAGAACTTTTATCTGTTGGTGTTTTAAATGAATCATGTAGTTATTTATCTATCATAATGTCGATTATATTTTAATTGGGGCAATTTCGTGTTTTATAATATTATAAATTACAACCTATAATGATCTATTTTATGCCAAATATGTTTAAAGGTGTCTCATAAGTCGATTTCGGCTGGCATCCATTTTTGTTTTTTTTTTTTTTTTTTTTTTTTTTTAATATCTGATGTTATCTTTTGTTGTAAATATGTAAATGGATGGTGACACTTAAATAAAATAAATTATTATTATTATTATTATTATTACTGTAATTTGTAGCTAATTAACCCTCTTGTTGCGTAATAAAACTGAGACAGGCACAAACCCTTACATGAACATTAATTTCCTATAAACCTGTCTTCCATATAATCCAGCCGACGACAGTTATTATTTATATTCTGTTATAAAGTTATGATATGCCATGGCGGCTTTCTTTGATCTTCATATTCACATGCTATATACGATTAGTAGCACATGGATACCTGGCGTAATAAAATCAAACATAATAATTCTATTCCTTGGTTTGAATACTTAAACTGTCAAATTTGTCAAGTTATGTGTGGCCTTACATATGCCTTAAGTTAACAAGGATAAAAGTTTTAACTAACACGTGGTTTGATTTGAAAGAAATCTCGTTGAAAAAATCCACTTGTTGCAATTTTATGTCCAAAAATAACATATATCACATTGTTAGGTGGTAAAATGTATTACACAAGCATTCAAGCATGTTTTTCTGTGTAGTTTTAAAAGCTGTATCACATTTGCATAAATTTACGACCTCTTATTAACTCTTCTTGGCGTTCATCGTTTGATCACTGACTCGGTTGACTAAAAATTACCACAATCATTGAAACAGTAAACGAATTGTAAAATAATGATTTCGTTTCTGTTGTTTTATTCTGTCAAGATGGACATTTTGATGTACCTATGATGAGCCCTAACATGGAATTAATCAGACTCCAATAAAAGCATCATACATAGTATTCAATGGGTTAATGTGAACCAATTACTCTTGTTAACCCGTGTGGGGACCGTGCATAAAGCGAATTTAATTAGGCTACGTTCTATTAACCCTTGCACCCCATCAATTAGCCCCTAAATTATATAAGACGAAATGTGAAAGAGATATCTGTCCCTGTAGTGAGTGTAATTGATTCTAAATATTCTCAACAGATTGTTAATAGGCTCATCTACTCGACCCCCTTCCGCCATCTTCTCGACCTTAACAGCTATTACGTCACGAGTAACTGCTAAAAGACTTTGATATTGACCGAACCAAGGTATATCACAATATTTGATAACATAGTGGGTAGAGGATAGTCTATTAAAAATGTATTAAGATTATGTTATGAATGGAAGTGAAACACGAGAGCTGGTGAAGCAAGAAAAAGAGTCATGAAGAGCTAATCAAGAGAAAATAACTCTTGTTTAATGTGTACGCTGGTTATGTAAGATGTGCTTACAAATTTAATGGAAAATTTGTGTGTGTTTATGAAAGTTTTTATCCATGGCCCTGTTATTGCTTCGTCCTAGGGTGTACCTATAAGACTTCAGGAGGGTGGGAGAGACCTTGGGGTCGGTGGTCTGGGGACTGCAAGAGATGCCCAAAAGAAGCCAACGGTTTTCAGATAGCCTGTGTTGAGAAGTTTAATTTCACAATCTGAAGGGAGGTCATGGCCCATTGGCCTACTGACCATTTTTTTTCAGATTGATAATGATGTGTGAATACGACAGATATGGCTTGGACGAGATGTTTGCTTCATCGAGATTATGTGTAAACAGCTGCAATCTTGATAACTGCAAACAGCGAACAGCAATTGAGTTGTTTATTACAGAACACAGCATCCCAAAAAGAACATGATATAGAAAGAAGACCTTCGATATAATTTTTTTTTGTGTGTAATGGCTGCACTTTAGCCATTCGTATCATTTTCCAGGGGGAATATACGTAGTGTGGTTGTCTTATTATGATTTAAAAGAGGTTAGACTGTCTAAGAGTTCTTGAGTTACTGGCATTCTTCCTTGTAAATGCTCATGATATCGATAATACCTGCATTAGGGGTTACAAAAGTTATGTAATGTTATCGCATACGCTGGTACGTTTCTTTTTATCGCAGAAAAAGAGTTTTTCATTCTATAGACAACTTTATCAGCTCATATTTTCCTTTATTAAATTGATGATTATATCTCCTAAATTGGTGATTCATTTCACCCGAGTCTTGTCCTGGGCCTTGTTGAATTTTATTCAGTGTTGAAACATAGACTCCTACTTAGACCCTAATTCAGTTATTTCAGTTATATTGATGAAAGGCTTGACTCTTAGCAAATTGTTGACGGCGTATACCAGACGCTCAAACGTCATAGAGTCTTAAAAGTTTGGGAAGAAGCAAAATCGAAGATCCCAAAAGTTCATCATGTATCGTTATATACCATAAGGGGTGTGGGAGTAGCGAGGACTGAACATTGTGATTTTCTATTCTTGTTAATTCAGCTATTAAAAGAATAATAACTCAATGAAATATAAAACTCAAATTCCTTATTGTAACATTTAATGCCAGAGCAAATATATACATACATTATGACGTCATCGGTGAGAACAATACCAATACAATAAAATAGAAAAAATTGAAACAGAAAGACAGATGAAGGGAAGAATAAAGGGAATGAAAGAAAACAATGCCGATAGATGTTCACGAGAATAAGGAATGGGTCTATCACAAATCCATAAAGCAGGAGAAGACTTAAAAATATACCTCGCACATAAATAAACAAAATCACACACGTTCCTTGGAATTCCAATAGATGGCAAAAAATGCGAACATCACAATCATTAAGTGTTTTCACAATCAACAATAGAAATTGCGTCACATACCAAACTGTGTAGTACATGTACTTTACGTCACACTTCACTACATGTAATTAGATATTATGCTATGTCCGTTCTACTTCCGACTGAAATGGTCTGAAAAGTCCGTTTGGAGCAGTAGACCTAGAATTTTTAGGTACAGGTGTTGGAATTGAGGTAGGGACTGCAGGATATGACGTGGGAGAACATGTACCACTTGGTGTAGTTTGTGGTGATGACGTATTATGCAGTAAAGATGATGTCTCTAGTGACGATCGTTGATGTCCACCAAGAGTTGGTTGAGGATGAATTGGATGTGCAATCGGCAAAGATGGTGGACGAATGTAAGAATTAGCTAAATTGTTCATTGTTTCAAGCGTGGGTCTCATTCCGCTTTGTAAACCCGCTATTGGTGATAGTCCATTTGGAGTTCTCTGTACGCCTACGCCTGGATAATAGTTGAACGGGGTTGGATTTGTCATGGCGTAAGGATATGAGGCAGCGGCAGCAGCTAAATAAGCGTACAGATGGGGATCAGCAATACCATAAGGCCAAGCCATGGCCATTCGTTGTCTTTTGTCTTTCATTCGACGATTCTGAAACCACACCTAAAATCATAAAGAACATTCCATAAGTATTGAAAAAAATTCAATTTTGCCACATTCTTTGTACAGTATTAGATTCTTTTCAGTTTCTTTGCCAGTTTCCATATTATGCGTAAATATTGTGTCCACGTCAACTTTTCTGGTATTGCTCTGCAGCATCGCCAAAGGTCAAAGGAACTATGTTATTTTGATATTTTATCATTCGATGTTCATTGAGGCCAGAAACGACTTGCTAAAACAATAACTGTAAAACGTGTAATCCACGATCACTAACCTTAATGGTACTCTCAGAGAGATTCAAGGATGCTGCAAGTTCACAGCGCTTTGGTCGGGAAACATAATTCTCTTTTAGAAATTCCTTCTCCAGTCGACCGAGTTGTTCTCTGGAAAATGCCGTGCGATATCTTCTTATTTCTTTGTCGTCTAAAGGTGAATCTGAAATAAAAAAATTACGAACTACATTATAACTCTGCAAATTGGTATGTCGCTATCGATCAAGTTTTGCAATAAGATCATACGGGAACGAATTCAATTTAATTTTGGTAACAGTCTGTTTAAAGTGTTTTTAAAAAACTTTAAATTAACTGATATATTTTATATAGAAACAAAATATAGACTAGGAAGAGATGTGATTTCATTTGTACACAGTATACGATCTTCGCAAACAAACGCGTCTTTTAGTAGCATTGAAATTGACGTATAGGTCTATCGGAAGTGACGTTATAACGGGATATTACGTAATCAACAAGTAGCCACTGATTTATAGTTCTCAACTAATAAAATCAGTAGCTTTTATAACGTCATTATAGTGTCAAGAAGTTCGAAATATTAAATGGCAGCAGGATTCAAAGTCAAAACAAATGGTCGTTTCTCACGAATATATAATGGATGAGTACCAATACATAGAAAATTATTAACCTGGTACTTGAATATATCTGAGGCATTGTATATCAAAGCTAACTAATTTTATCAAGACTTCGAATACAAAATTAGTTTATGGTAACAGCATTTTTGCATTATTGGGAAGTGTTCTTCTATTTATTTTTGTGGAAGTTGCTTAGTCAAAATATAAATTTGAATTTCTTTTTGTTGTGACATGACATGTTGTTTTCCTGTGGTGTAAAAGTGTTGCACTAGAAAAATGAATGAGGGATCAAAAGGTGACGAAATGCGATGAAAACAATCTGCTATCCTATCATTGCTCGAGGCAACATGCTGGTTTTTATTCTTCATTTAATACTATTTGCTGATCTTCAGAATAAACACAGCAATTGTATCCCATTATAGCCACTTGATCTTTTTGTCTTCGTTTCGATCTATATCAATTAATCCCATTAGAGAATTTGTACAAACCATTAACGATCTGCAGACAAGTGTTAAGTACGTAGTGATTGGACAATAAGTTTGGATATTAAGTGTTAAACAATTTGTGATTGGTCAATAAGATTACGGGTCTTTAGGATGTCAAATCGGCTTAATTAAAAACTTAGCACATTCGTGTCAGGATAAAATTTTACAACTTTTTGAATTGTTTATGTCTGGGATTAATAAAAAATGTATAGAGTATTTATCACGTGACTTTATGTTGCAGGTGAGGTCAAGGTGTTCTAGGTGTATGTATTTAATTAGCAAGTTGCTGGCACTGATGTCAAAATAGGAGCACCCGACCCCAATTCGACTTTGTTGATCACTTAACTAACAATGTTAATAGGAGCATTATATGAAATATTTCTGCGATAGATGTAAATGAACTTTAGGCAATTTATTACAGACCGGACGTTACTTTATGCACAATAATTATAATTTATCGATTCTAAAACAACAAATGCTTCGTTTCCTATATATAACGTTTTTTTTTCAAATTTCGAATCAATAAATTTGATTTGACAAGTTAATCACGCAATAAAACAAAATGTCCGATTCTCGACAGCGACTCAATCAAATTATATCATTTCTATTTTATTTTATTCCCCTTAAGCAATATGTTAGATTTTCTTACGTCGATTGTTCATGGTTAATCCGCCATATTGTTTATCACTTTGAGCGCCAAATTTCGGTCAATCTGTCATTGTTCAAAATCTGATGACGTCATATCAGATTTAATTCATGCTGCTTATTGAATTCCCAAAAATATAATAAAATATGTAAAATTGTCTGAAATAGTTGTTACAGCTGAACGAGAGAAGTTAGACAGGAATTATTGTCAGGGGAGTATAGACAAGAGCAGATGTCCTTCAATGAAATAAATTTAATTTCTGGCATTTGATGAAAAAAGTATAAATTTGCATTGTATAACAGATAGAATTCCTCTTAAATATCAAACAGTGCATGTATATACTATATACTAAGTAAAATATACAGCAAAGCGGGGCATAAAGGAAAAAATATAAAGTTTTTCCCCGGTTTTGCGCATAAGATGTATCTGGTTTTAATCCAGACAAGGGTCAGTCACTGGTTGAAATAAAAACCAGAAATCCTGAGTATTATTAATAATAATTAGGCTTTATTAATATTATACGTGCGTTTCGTGTGAAATATTAATGTAGATGTGTCAAATTGAGAAGTAAGAGTGATAGTGAAGTCGGCCCCCATCCATCAAATATCTGTACCTGGGGGATTGCACGAGACACCACTGTAGACATGTACAATTTGATTGTTAAATTGTAGTCTTGTACATTTTCCTTTCATCTTTGCCGCATTATGGAACGGTATATATTCAAGACACATGTTATAGTGTTTCTGTTTTGTTTGCCTGAAGAACTTTATACAATAAACAAATACAATAAACAACGTTTCAACCATTTGCAAGTAAAATTTTATCAAGTAAGCAAATTTTACTCCATCTCTTATTTAACATTTCGCCAATCCATAAAGTATAGAAGTAATATTATTACATAAATGCACATAACAGAATGAAATATTTTTTATATGGTTGATAACCTATTTCATTTATCGAGTAAAATTGTTTGGTTTAATCAAAATTTGATCTTCGAATTAAGTACACAAGTTTTCTAATTGTGAAGTAAAACTTTTGGATGAAAAACGCTTGAAGTTATCGCTAAACTAATAATTAAAAACAATATTTATATCCAGAAGGTTTCTAAAATATGTATTTTAAATTTTATATTATATTTGATCTTAATTGGTCCATTCGAAGGTATTTACCCATATCGCAGAATCCGGTAATTTCAAGACAAAATGAGTAGGGAAATGTCGCAAGAGGTTTCGTAAAAATATTGAAACGATTATAGTTGTCATTAATATTTGACGAAACGATAATAAGAGATTAAAGTTTCAACAATTTGGCAGACACGGAATTGTACTGATTGAAAGGTATTTTGAATGCGTGAATACAATTGATCTAATCATATTGAAGCCTGTCTGTCTGGATCTCGCCTAACCCAACATAAAGGGATGCAACGATGCTGTGAAGAATTGACTGACCACGCCTCTATTTAATCCAGAACATACTTCTATCGGTATCACCACACTCTTTCGTTTGTTTGTAGGCCCTATTTTCAATTCATCCATTCAAAAAAGCATATGTCTTTTGAAATGATTCTTGACTCGAAAATTTGATACGAGCATTATTGCGTTTCGTTTTTTGTTGTCGGCGCAACAGGTGCTATGTTTTTAGTCAGCCACCCCGTCACGTCTATGTGTAATTCAACGTAAAAAGTACAAAACTGGTCTTTCAAGCAGAAAATTGCTTTACTAATATCCTAACTATTTATACCTCATCTTTTCAATTTTTCCACTAGAGTTGATAAAACACGACGTGGTTATGTTCGGCATGTATTTTTCACATTCGAGCGACATTTTCGAAACGAAACTATCTATGGTTTTTGCATCCACAAATAAACTGGAGCCAGAAATATTGGGTTTTATATATTCAGGTGACGCTATTAGTGTTTTTTACATGCGCATCCTAATTCAAATAAGCGAGAACCATAAATGAAGGATGAAGACTCGTGGTTCTTCAATTTAAGGAATATTAGGATCTGTTCTACCTTTTTAAATCACGCTTTTCTACAAATAATCCCACGGGATAATTGAAAATTATTTTTACGCTTGTTTAATTTCGACCAGTTTTCCTACTTTCTTGTAGTTGAATGCGATGCAAACATGGAAACTAAACTATTTTCATGAATTTCACGTACTTTCATTTAGATATGTATTGTATTATTATAGCTAAATTTGATCATTTTGAGTTGAGTTTTTTTTTTTCGCTCAGAGAACAACTCGATCCGTACATGAAACATGTAAAAAGGCGATCGATTGTACTGTGATAGATGGTAGCCTAAAGTAAAAATAAAAGAATTATTGGCCGTATTTGGTGATTATTTATGTTGTAAGTAATGATTAGGATCGTTTATTGATGATTTATTAGAATTATTTACCGTGGGAAAATTATTATTCAATGGAAATATTCGCGGAATTTGAATGAGAGAATAGAAAAAAAATATAAAAAATGTAGATGTGTTATAACCTTATTAGTTTTATCCCGATTAAAAAAATTAAGTGGCATCAGTTGTCCGCGTTTCACATTTGAAATATTTTATGAAATAGAATGCATTGTATAACAAATGAATTTTAAATCTAATTTGCTTGCATTTGCCTATGTATGTTATTTTCACTATGAAATACTGATGCCGTAAATGAATCGTCTATGAAAAAGTTCCTACATTTACTTTGTGAATATGGAACACTTGAATATAATAGATCTACATGTACCATTCATAATATATAGATAGAGTACATACGCCAATACCCGTGTTTTCGTATATCAATTAAACCCACGATAATGTCCGACTATATTATATCATTGATTCGTATTTCATGCTTTAATAAAAGTGAATTATATTTACCTTTATGTGACATCATTTTAAAACTCTCATCGGGAGAACTGCTTCTCGAAGAAGAGTTAAGCTTCATTCCTCCGTCCCTCCTTCTCTCCTCATCATCCGAGCCTGAGGTGAGGTCACTCTCGACACTGTCATTAAACGGCCTATGGAATGAAGGTGTCCTGGAACCAGCATCAGAATGTAAAAGTTTGTCATTATCATCTCCGAGTCTCTCAACATCAATGTATGTGTCTGTCATCGTTAGCATTGTCCTCTCTCCAAACCTTCTAATAAACTAAAATGTTTGTGACGTCACACACTAGCTAATTATAGATGATAACCTGTATTTTTTCGTCATTCGTTGAATACTCTTTTTACAGTTTCAATATTTTAAGATATGTAATTAACACTTTCAAACCAATGCGTAAGTTTTAAAGTAAACAACACAATTTACACTGTTAATAAATAATCACGCTCTAGTATTTCACAACGTGTCCTGTATGTATAAGGTCTCTAAGTGAAAATGGATATATAGCTATAATATCAATTTGTAACTGAGATATGGTTGACTTCTGCTCTCCTTTACTAACTTGACGACTCTATAGGGGGCGTGACGTCATTGCTATGTGGGAGGACCCTAGCTATCAACAAACAAGTGATAAGCATTGATATGCTAGTCCTCGATTGGTTAATTGTAGATAGATGTAACCAATTAATTTACACTATATTGACGATCACGTTAGCATTAATAATGAATGACGAATGAAATTAGTTGCAGAAGACGTAATGAGCAGAACTATTAGACGTCTGATATTAATTGATGTATTTATGAAAGAATAAATAGTTAATGAGATGATGAATCAATAAGGGTTGTTGTTGATTAAAACTTAGTTAAATCAATCATTCCTACTCATCTGTAGCCGCATCTCAAATCCACTTTCTTACTTAGTTATCTGTATCCTTTATAAAGTTTATAAATAAAGAGATAATACTTTTATCAGTAATTATAAATAAAAACACTATTTAAGACATACTACTCCTTTCTTAGATTTTAAAAAGCTTTGATATACAGGAATATTTTTCAAACCTTTTAATATCTTTCTAATTTCAATCTTTTTACTATATAAATATACCCTAATACGTATACTATATTCTAACCACTATATTCTATAATGTTTATTCTTGGAATAATAATTT
The DNA here is from genome assembly GCA_030562195.1 of Nipponacmea schrenckii. Classification (NCBI taxonomy): domain Eukaryota; kingdom Metazoa; phylum Mollusca; class Gastropoda; family Lottiidae; genus Nipponacmea; species Nipponacmea schrenckii. The sequence continues at coordinate 8,058,131 of CM060199.1, forward strand.
TTATAAATTAAAACATTGCTGAAATTAAGGATATTCATAAGAGTATTTTTATTTTTTCTAGTTTATGTATATCCTGTTTTCTGGAAGTACGATGAGTTCACTTAGCATACAATTAACACTAACAACACGCCAGTACTCTTGTTTATAGTTAACTTCTTAATGTGTCAAGTTTATCTTGTTTATGTTATATCTTGACGTAAAAACGTCAGCCTTTACAATGACAGTAGCAGAGATTGTCTAAACATTTACAGGTAAGCAAGGAAACTGCAGCATCGCTTCCACATATTCTCTTTTTTTGTAATCTCATTAAAATTAACCAATTTATGTCAAAGATAATGCAAAGACCCTAATAATTGTATTCGATATTCGCATTATTTTCGATAGTAACGTAATTGTTAAATGCGGTTAAGCATTTCATCTAAGAATGGTGACATTGTCAGTGTTCCTGATACATAAAAAAGACTCTTATGGAAAGAAAATTTCCTGTTTTCTACTCATAATACATTCATTTATTTCTTCAGTGTAGACGTAAAACCATTCTACTTAAGCAGTTTCTTATTTCCATGGATTTTGTTTCTTCCTAAATATTTTTACAAATGTCTGGAATGCTATAGCTAGCGTAAATTCAATTTAATTGAAGAGAGTTTTACGTCTTTTTCTGTAAATTAGATTTTAAACACAAAGTTGAAACGATTAACAGTATTAACCCTTTCATAGCTCAATTATTTTCCATTTACTTTCTTGATCCTTAACACGACACAACTCCTCTTTAGTTTTGGCAAACAAGGGTTAATTGGTAATACTTTAGTTTTATTGCAATAAACAAAAAGACTTCAGAACAGAGAATTTTCCGCTTATTGAACCAAATTAATTCACACAAGGAGTCGAAGGAAGAAATTTTCTTTTCAACCTCCTTGACTTTTCTTTTTATTTTGAATAGAGTCGGCAATGTTGGACTTTTTAACAATATGAACATAAAATTACAAATCACAATTCAGGAAAGTCTAAAGTTCTGACTTCGAATTCTTTTTAATGTCGCCGCTAACAGGTGAAAGCGGTTATTTTATGGGTCTTGAAATTAGCAGATATTCACTGTTCAATCTTTTGTTTACAAATTGTGACTCGGTAAACGGCGGACTTGTGAACCTAAGTTGTTATCCTTGTAAAATATAGTTGTTTCTTTTTAAATTTAAAGTCATAATTTCCATAAATATGTACTATGCCCTGTACTATGCAAAAGCAATCGGACTGTTTTGCACAATTTCAGTTTGTCTGATTTGTTAGTATTTGTCTGATTTGTGTTTCTGTTTTGTCTGATTTGTGTTACTGTTTTGTCTGATTTGTGTTTCTGCTTTTTTTACTTCTGTTACTGTGTCTGATTTATGACATAATGATAATGTTTATAAGCATTTATAACATACATACTTTCACCATGTACACAACACATAACAACATTTAAAAAATATTACTGTATTGTTTAGCATTTATTACTGTCGGAATTGTTACTGATTGGTCGGATTTGTTACTGTATTATCGGATACGGATTTAATAAGTTCTACCGTTGGGTCTGATTGTGTGACCGTGTCTGATTTTGTTTTATTTTAAGTTTTAATACGGTTTTGTCAGATTTGTGTTACAGTAGTGCCTAATACACCTACTTGACCATCATCCATCATTATTCTATTTCTTTTTTTACTTAAAATATATGTATGCAAACTGAAAGGTTGTTAAAATGAAGGGAAGAATTAGTTCATGTATATCCTTAATGCTGTTCTTATTATATAGTCCTAGTTAATGTCAGCTATATAAAATAGAAAAAGTTGATTAGTTACACTTTCAAATCTTGGATAATGAACAACGCTTTTTCTGAACCCATTTGGTTCCTGGGTGTTCAAAGAGAATCACCATCTTGGATCTGAAGCTCTGATACAGATCAATTGTGTATCCAATATGTTACATTGCTACAACTCTTTATTTAATTTTTTACTGCCCTAATACCCCTGCAAATTACTATTAATTAAATAATTTACTAATGAGGCGGTGCCCTTGATGAGGAATTATTAGGAAGTATTAATTAATATTAAGAAGAACTTATAGAATAATTAAGTCAGAGTAACAATATAGTACATCTGTTAGCTAGATTAAACTTGTTTATTCCTTGTTGTAATTTGTTAATCCATACCAATAATTTTTATATGGGGTGTAAATTTTTCCATTTGTAAAATTAAGTTAAAACATACCGAATACACGGATGTGATATAGGAGTAGAGTTTTTATGATACGTGTAATAATGTTAATTCCTAATAACGATATATGATTTGTGAAATTTTCTATATTATACTACATCGTTGTTATTCGGTATTAGTTCGTTTAACTGGAATATAAAATCTAAGCACAAGATATATAATTAGACTTTTAGATAGAAAATTTAACTTGTAAATATGTATGAGCTAAGTAAAAAATTGAAAAGATCGCTAATTTCATTTGTATTATGACAAAAAAAAAAACAGGTAACAACCTGTATATGGAAATTAAAAATGCACAAGAAAAGCACAAGTCTAACAACAAAACACTTGCCGTTTAAGCTACCACTGGTGAATGATCACGCGTAATGAGGGAAGGAAATGTAATATAAAAGACACAGCCACTCGAGAAAATCCATAATTTGAATTGATTGAATTGAGTTTTCTAAACGTAACAAAAATATCCAATTAAACAGAAATAAAAGTGAATAATTTTTTACCTCAAAAGCGGGTATCTGAAGATTTGTGTGAATTCATTTTAGAAACCTGTGATAAAGGATGTATAAAATACCTGATTTTCACCCTTTACAAACATTTCATATTTTGAGAGATAAATGCATATTTTTGACAGTTTTAAAATTAATTCAATATGTGTTGAAATGTGAATAATGGAATAAATATAAAAAAGGTGAGTTTGAGATGCAGGTATAAATTAACTGTCTTTTATTCCCGTCACTTTAAGGTGTTTATTTCCCAGCCCAAATTATTCTCTCATTGACAAGATGGTCGCCATCTTGATTTCCGCATTCAATTCAATTTCAATATGGCGACTATCTTTAATTTTCTATTCAATAATTATGCATATCTGTTACTGCCGAATTTTTTTCTCTTTTCGTAAATTAATCTTAATTAATTCAATTAAACAGAGATTGACAATTTTTGTAAACTACCTGTTACAAAATTTTTCTTATTTTTTATTCATTTATTTTTTTGGGGAGGGGGGGATTTTTGAGGATTTTCATTTATATGAAATTAAAAAAAAGGTAGAGAGAGCGCTTTTTTTCACTTTATTCAAAGAAAAATTTCAGAATTTTTTTATATAAATTTTCAGTTTATAGGTTATTGATTCAGAGAGTTCATTTTACTAAACATCTAGAGGCAATGTGATTATATTTCTAAAAGTACAATATCAGTATCAATATATCAATATAGATGAACACTGTAATTATTTTACCGTATAGATTAACACATCATTCTTGCAACCTGTAGTCGGCAAACATCTAACAATGTACCTGTAGGCTACCAATAAACAGATTAAATTAAAAACAATAAAGTTGGTTGTTTGTTTATTGTGGATGATGGATTAAGATGAGATGATAAAATAATTCATGTTTTGTTTACTTCATCTATTTTATTGTCTATGACTAAAGGTTAGGTTGGTTGAAAGGTAACATGTTACTACTAACAGACGGCACTAGCATACTATCCACTAAATATTAATTGTTGCTATTAAACGTAATAGAAATTAAAGTGAAAGTCCAGGGCAGACTCAAACTTAACATGCTAATTTAGTTTTCAAGTGAATTTCAGTGATAACCAGGAAAGTTATTTTCTGCTTTCTCTAGCTATTTATAATTTAAAGGTGTGATTTCAGTTTAAATACTACATTAATCTGAAGAAATCACCAATTATAAGCTACCATCAAATACACAACATGGTGGTATGGTGTGAATTCGGTCAACATCTATAGTTTCAAATCGTTGATCCAATTGAAAGATCAAGTCATAGTTAGCAAGTAGAATTATTCTATTTTCTAGGATTTTAATCCCATCCTCTACATAACAATGTCTTCAACCAATACTTGACGCCATCTTAGTATATCTTCCTCCTCCCACTCTGCTCACTGATTATCGGTAGGATTAATCCCACTTGGTCTTTAATCTCACAGATCAGCATCTATGATAATCCTAATCCGATCAGATGATATCAAGGCTTTTTTCAATAAAGATTCCGGGGCAATATTTGGTCTTTTTGATTCTAGTATTGGATAGGCTAATGAAATATTTAACCTGATTTTCATCTATCTATTCATGTTTACAATGTTTCTCTGTCAATTATACTACTAATTTCGACTTTTGTATAATGGTGTTAGTATGTTTTCTTTATTACCATTTTTTTCTCAAAAAGGGTGATTAAAACATGGAATTTAGATGGTGGATATTTGATATTGTGCACTTTATCATTCGGATTCCATTTGTTTATAAAACTATTTAAAATGATATCACAATAACCTACTGAATATAATGAATTTTTAATCAGTTTGCACTATTCCAAGTTTTAATGAGGCCTTTTAACGTATATGCCTATGTGGTTCCTGCAATTCCAACGAATAACCCGATATAGAGAGTGTGTGTTTAATAACAGGAACCGCTGACGCCTGATTGGAAATAAAAATGGTGTAAATTGATGCTACCAGTGTTTCCGACACAGAAAAACAAATTTAGAAATCCCCCTACAACCTGTTTGAATCATCCAGTCCTTTGATATATAAGACAACGGAAATCAAATGATTTCTTCGTGAATCAAAATATCTTATTTTATACATATTTTAAATTGAAGTTTCAGAACAATGAACTATTTTGGGGTTTTAGAGCAACACATTGACTAAGTTATTGACCAGGCATTATACATAACAGCTTTGAAAATAATGAAAAAACTTGCCGTTTCTGACAAAATAATTGTTGACATGGTCCCCAGATGTATTTTGATTTATTTTTAGTTAATTAATGTTTAAAACATTGTAAGATATTGTTTCATATTAATTATAAGATTATTATGTCACAACGTTGAAACAATGACACGATAATTGGCGAACTTGATTTGAAAATATTGTTACTAAAATTTTCCTGACACGGTCACTCCCTCGAGCAAATTTCCGAGAAGAGACAGGGATACCATAGATTTTTACTAAAGCATTCGCTTCATTGAGATATTTATTTTACTTACATGGCCTACATGTATTCGAGAATAATATTAGTTTAATGGAATTAGTGCTCACTGTTAAGTCCGAGCATCTTTTCGTCACCAATTTTGTTTCTTTTTGCTAATGCGAGAATTGGCTAGGCCTATTGTAATCTTTTTTAAAATATAATTATGAATAACTACTTGTTTACTTATAGTTATTAATAAATAAAAAAAAAACTAATTTGTCATAATAATTTGAAAACGTCTGCCTCTCATTAATTATTTTTTTTTACACCTTGTAATATAAGTTGAATTTAAAAACGAAAAAACAGATACTTTATTTATGCAGGCATATTTTTCAGTTTTTATATTTGATGGTTAAACTAAGTACGACATAAAACATATATCATTTTATGATAATATAAATTGATAGTTGTTCAAATAATAATTCAAGTCAGTTCTACAGAGCACATAACATGTGTCGATCAATAATATACCTTTTCCAGTCGTACTTTTAGTCTAGTGCATCAAAGAACGTCAAATGTCACCTAAAGCAATACTACCTCTTAGAATGAACTTGAAATCTAAAATTATCCAATAAGAGTATAATATATTCATTAGTTGTTTTTTTCCAGTTGTCATGAAGATAGAATGGAATCTCTATTTAACACAATATATCAATTAAAATAAGTAATAACAGAGAATTCACTTTCTTGGATATATTGAATTATAGAGGGATTCTGACATATAGAATTGACACTTCAGGTAAGTCTACTGTTGAACAAATACTCATATTGGGCTTTAATTGTTTTGTCTTTTTCACCTTTATAATTTCAAATACATCTATACATCAGGTTAGTCCACGGATGAAGTTTTAGAATTTTTGCTGGTCATCCCAAGAGGTAGTATACTCTTAACTCCATTGTCATGCAGAGTTATCTTATTTAGTTTCTTTCTGTGAATAAAATTAACAAACAAACTTATCAGATAATGATACTGTTAATGACCCTCGACAGAAATAAGTCTGTATTAAATCAAGTGCTCTAATCAAAGTAATATCAAAAACTCATTCCCTTTTTTCTGATATTTTTGTCTTTCCTTGTAATCTAACAAGTTTCTATCACAAACTGGTTCCAATGATGATTTTTTTGTTAACCAATCAAAGCGTGTCATGTACCCTATCTGGGCGAATTTTCGGAAAGCGAAACCAAAAGTGACAGGATTCGTTATACAAGTACCTTATCCTACATGAAATGATTTGATTGGTTAAAAGCGTCTTTAGAACTGGACTGTGTTAAATAAAAAAATAATTGTTAAGATTACAATAGAGGCGAAAAACCAGAAGAAAATGGAACGAATTTAAAATGTAATTTTAATTAGCTTACATGATTGTAGACAGTTCAATTGTACTTATGATATATGTGCTGACTTAAAGCGATGATCGTGGTACTGATTGGTTTTTAGTATCTAGACCTATAATACATCAAAATATCAGCGATATTAATGAGTAATTAACATAATATATCATGATTGAATATGATTAATGGCAGATTTCTAATTTTTTATACCGTGGGAACAAAGACTTACTCTCCAAATTGAATTATTAACTTGGAATTTATGTTGAATAAGTTGAATTTATGTTTTTTCGACGACAAATTTGGAATCAGACGTGCTTCATTTTGTTTATGACTTGACATTCATTATTTCAATTTATAGGCAAGTGCACTTATAACTCAAAGACTGACAGCACAGTCTACAAATTCACACTTTTCCTCGTGTACTATGATAGTTCTAATAAATTTTTATTCGGAGGAAATGGGGAATATTAATTCACGGAAACAACACCTTGATAAATTTAAAAGTTTACCTGGCATCTCAGAACATTGTTTTGTACGCCACCCACCATTGTATTATGAAATATGACCAATAATAATTACCGTTTTACTTACAGAAATTAGGTTAATAAAATCTAACTTGTTCTCGTTGGTAAGTTTCCAAAAAAAAATACTTATTGACGAAGGATCTTTTCAAACACTTGTTTTGGCATTGTATTTTTTGTTTTTGGCATGTAATTGACATTGATCGTTATGTTGTTTACAAAGGAATATTACTTTGCTGAAAAATACCGAAATTTACGCCAGATATATTTCTATTGATTATTGATTCATTTCGAAAAAATATTCATTTTTTATTTTTCAATTTAATAATTTATTCTTCGATAGGTTTCAAAAACATAAAGAAAACTAACTAGTACAATCTAACGTAAATTGTATAATATTATATCTATATTTCGTTTCTTTAATTTTTTTGTTTTGTTTTTCTACATTAATATTCACAACCGATATTTATATATGAAAAAAAGAAAAACAAGTCTTTTATTTTCTAGCTAATACATGTATTGAAATATCATATGTCAAACTGAATTAATAAACCTGTACTCTTGCAGTTACAAGAAACTGAAGGTTTTGTTAATTTTTCGAAATGAACAAAATACATCATTTTAACAATAAAACCTGAAATTATTTCATAACCCACAAAAATACTTTAAAGAAATCTAACCAAAAATTTGCTCGTATATGTAATTTATATCATTAAATGGTTTTGGTTTTGGTCTGTATAATAATTATCTGTATTTTCCAATTGGTTTCATCTGTTTTAATTGCCCCTCTTTTAAAACATTGAAAATGCAGCTACGTCCCAGACCCAGAAATAAAATGATCTTTTGGTGAATAAGGTATAAGTTTCCTTTGGAACTTTCCCCTCAACACCCCCTTTCAAAGTCCATGATATGCGTATTTTATTCATTAATGTTTTATTTTGCGATATATTTTGTTTTTATGTTAAAGAAATTCCTTTTGGGTGAAGTAAATATATTTTGCAAGTAAAGTTGCTTTAATTGAGAAGTATTGTCTGTTGAAAGACGATGGACCTTATGGATAGAAATAAAATTTGATGAACGAAGAATTACTTAATATTTCAATTCAGAAATTGATCAAAAATTGAATATATAATACATCTGTTGGCTCTCATGTTACGATTGCCTTTAAAGTTGCAAAGGTGGCAAAGAGGGCGCCAAATTGGCTCGAATGCCATATCAATAAATATTTATAATATATATCTCTTTTATTGACTAGATTAATAAGTTTTTATCAATTTACCCCTGATTGTGACTAGTTTTACATCCTAATTGACTTTTAGATACGGTTATCCAGAAATATTAAAACGAAAGATAGGTTCACCCCATAAAAACCGAGTCTGGATTGTCAAGACTGGTCGTGTTTCTCTTTTATAACCTCTTCGTCTGATAGGTTGTCGATTCTATTCACGAGATATCGTGCTGTTTACTGACATCCAATTAACGAACGAAATAAAACTAGTAAATGAAATAAAGACTGATTAAATGTTGATATTATAGATGTTGTATGAAATAAATTTGATTCTCTATTTAAGTCAAAGTATCTATGAAATAAGGTGAGGCGACATAAAAATCTATAAAAGATGTCAGCCGAATCAATCGAATTATTTCTTCCCTCGTCATTGTTATTTACTAAGCAGCACTTTTTGTGTCTCATTCCTTGTATTTGCTTTCATCCGAGATAATACTTATTGGAACTGCCTGTAGTCAATAATTTTTTTTTTTGTCACGTTGATCACGAAACTTTTACAATCCATCTGAGACATCAAGAACCCATCCAGAAAAATTAGGCTTAATAATTTCAATTATTTTTTAAACAAAATAATCTTTATTCGCCCAAATAGGTAACGGTCCAGATTAGTAACTCGCAAAACCGGATTAGTAACTCGAATAACCGACTTGGTAACTCCATAATAATAATCTTTATTTACATGTTTATAGGGTACAGTACACTATCAAGAATGTTACAAAAAATACTACATTTGTACAGTGTTCAAACCCATAGTGTACAATTTAGTTATATATATGATATTATACAATTTAAAGTAGTTTGAAGTGATGGTATATACCATCTAATAAATTCAATAAAATAATATGCAATTCAATTATATACAGGATAATATTAATAATAATATTTATAATATACAGTTCAATATCAAGGCACAATTTCTTGCAGTCGTAGAGTTTGTGAAAAATATATGTATTTAGACAAATTCATTAAAATTTCAGGTTTTTTTTAGTAGACATCAAAGAAATAAATGTCTGTATTCTCGATAACCGGCTTAGTAACTCGAATAACCGACTTAGTTACTTGATAGTCGGCTTAGTAACTCTAATAACTGACATGGTAACTCGAAAACCCGACTTGGTACCTCGAGGACTCTACTAAGTTACTCAAATATTTGTCTTAATGACTGGAAAATATTAATTGCTGACAAAATTTGACAATATAAGATTTAATTGCAAAATCGAATTTTGGAGATGACAAATGAAATTGTGTGTGTCCCGAAAAAGCTTCAACATAATGATCTACGTTGATAATAAATTACATCTGTTCAAGTGGCAAATTCGTTTGAATATTGATAATTAATACATTAAAATAAATGACTGTAAGAAAAATATCCTTTATTCAGCTAAACAGAAATGGAATGCGTGGAATAATTTTTAATTTCTTTCATATATATTTTCGTTGATTAAATTGTCATGTTTGCTCTTTCCACAGAATACAATATATATGAACGTTCAAGCTGTTTTGTGAAAAGCGTCAATTTGAATATCATTCTTAAACTTTTCAAATGTAATTTATGTTGTAATAAAAGGAGCTATTCTGTCACAGTTATACCAACGAAAATTAAAATCCAGTATTTAAGACCATTATATTCATAGTGCACACAATAAGAGGCATTTAAGGAAGTTGATAGCAATCTATATGCAGTTTTATATATTGTACTTTAGAAAGATTCCAGATATACTTTCAGCACTAGGTGTTATAAGAGATATTTTTTCTTATAGAAGCACTAGTTTGGAATATGTATGAGAGTCATTAAGAATAACAAATACAAATACTTCAAAAATATAGTTTCCCACGGTTTTGTTGTTGATGAACAATAAGTTTATTTGATTGATGGGTAATGAGTATCCATAATGTCTTACTGATAAAACAATGACATTTATTCAGTATCCAATTACTTCGATCATATATCGCACCTGTTATTTGCATACTGCCCTCTAACCAAAACCATAATCGACCATTAAAGAACCTTGTTTTTCGTGGTAAGGTGAAAGACTATAACTTGAGAAGTAGGCTTTATACCTGCCTAAATTTCAATATTATATTTAAGACCGAAATTGGGCAAACTAGACTAATTAGTAGGCCTACACTGTATAATTATGTACATTTTCTATGTAGCCGGGAACTAACTTTGTTCATATCTTAGCAAATGACGCGAATCAATGAACACTTCATACACATTTTCTCGACGTCTCTACTTCAGATTAAAACATTTAGCAATTTGAAACAAAATGTGTATTATATTCCATATAAATGTAATAACAAAACAAACAAATTTCAAACATGCATTCATTACAAAAATACACGTGTGCCTTTTCAACCGCCCGCCCTAACCACTCTGACGGTCTAGAGCTGCACCCCTTCATCATCCTATCTTGATAATGTATTTGTAGTTTAATATTGTCTTGAAAAAGTATCATCTTTCATTGACGTTATCGGCTAATCAAATATATTTATTCTATGGGGATCACAGACGTCAGAAGGGACAAGGAAAAGGTTAGAACGTCCACGATATATACATAAAAAGAGTATTTTGAATACATGTATTACTAGTAATTTCATTCAAACACGAACTCACAACCAAATTAAAATATCGAAAGAAGGGGTTGACGCAATGCGTTGTAATGTCGCACTTGATAATGTTAAACGATAATGTATAAGAAAATTATAATAAGACTCAATTAACAGTTTGTTTTGAATAATTGATACGTTATTTAGAAATTGTTATGTCGTGTTTATGGATTAATTATCCATTTATTAGTATCTTCCGATCACATTCATGGAAGTGCCATATTGTAATGTTATAAGACTTTATAAATTAAAGATGTGATCAGTTTAATCAAGTATAACAAGGAAAATCGGCATCAATTATCTTCCAAGGTTATCATAGTATACTGCACTAGATACCATTGCTAATAACGATACAACCTTTCCAAAGTCCCAAGCTTGGTCATCATTGATAGAAACTAGATTTAGTCATGACTAAATAACAGAATCCCCATATACATGTATGAGGATAAATCCATTCAACATGGTTATTATTGAAAACAGAATTTATCAGATTTAAGAGGAAATCTTTTTTATTGATGGTTTCACCAGGAAAATTCGATGATAAATACTGACTAAAAAAAATTAAAGTAGTTTGTCATATTTTGAATAAGTAAAGATAATCCTTTCATCAAAGTCAAAAGCTCATTGTAAGATTTAAAACTTCATTCAAATCAGAATGCGCTTTCAGAATTTTGCTACAAAATTTCAAGATATTTTGGTCAAATTTGTCTGTGGCGTTTCCATACCGCTGTGAGTTTGTCCCAGAATCGTACAAATCTATAAAATTCTACAATAAACGAAAAAGTTTGGACCACACAGATGTTTTATTGATACTGGCAATAATCTGGAGTTTAAGATAATTAATATCGCTTGATTTGTTTTCAAATGTTTTCTCTCAAAATTTAATAGTTTGATGTTGTGCATTCAGTTGATAATCAGTGGGTTTTCCCCTACCTCAAACAGACCAATAAACTCCCCAACTCTCATTTAACGCGGGCATTCCTCTCAACAAATATGGCCGCCCCCATGATACCTCGTAAAATCTCGTCAATGTTATTTTAGAGTTGAATGGATCAAACAAATTCTTTTCTTATAAAACCTGCTTATAGAGATGGTGAGGGATTAATTTCTTTAAGCTAAAATCAATTTGGCAAATGTTGCTAGGAAGGTCTGTATTTTCTCGTTCTTCGAGATCCCAAATCAATCAGCCCCCTGGCGATGTGATGTAATGGCCAATTTAAATGTAAGATAAACAAGGACAATTAGTCAAAGCCAATTAAATAATAATAGAGAGGTGATATAGATATGGATGTAAAATGAACATCGATTTTTTTTCACTTGATTAACAAGTCAACGAGACGAAGTCATGTATCAAATGAGATTGTGGTTGAAGATCAAAGCTTACCGATTTGGTTTATTGATATATTATATACATAACATATTGTATCTAATACAAGCACTTATTGTGTGTATTACATCACCAGTTATAGTGATGACGCTGTGATTAGTTTATAAGTGTCCCCTCGAATGATAAACTAATTTAATGATAGCCTCGTTTCGCTTTAAAATTAAGTAAATGAAATTTTATGAGGTTTTTATTAGTTTTATCTGTGAGAATGAATTTACATCTAATATGTAAAGTATTATTTATCATCGAATGGTTTATCTTGGCGATATATCATTATATTACGTTGCTTTATAACACTTTCAACAGTCTACAATTATATACTAATAATGGCCTTAATAAAAGCTTCGAATATATAGTATAGACAGTAAATAAGATAATTGTAGATATGAATATTGGCTTGGAGCGACAACTAATCGACTTAAAAGCAGTAGCTTTGGAACCAGGAATGTTCTTTTCCAGAAAGTTTTAAAACATACTGTAACTGACTTGCCAATGAATTAAATTAGCAGGGGATTGGGGGCTGTATTGTGGTACATGTATTAGGTGTTTAGGAGATATACAGAAGAACTGGCCTATAAATCACAAGATACTTTGAATTTCTGTATGAAAACAAATGCATTTTAACAGAATTATATTTAAAAAAAATAATGGAATAAAAAGTAATGTGAAATAATGTCAAAGATCTTGAATCTAACCAAGTTTCCCCCTCTTGCGACCTACTTCTGAAATGGATTGTAAAGACGTCAATAATCCTGTCGGAATTTATCAATCAGATTGTAAATCGTTTCACTGGATATCAGATAATCAAAAGAGTAATTGGGAGTTTTGAAAATTGATGGAAAATAAAGTAGCATGTAATAATGAAAGATGATATTGTACTAGAGCTAATCAAAGATGTCATTTATACTCGAAACAAATCACGAGAGGGCAATATTAGTCATAACGCCCACTTAAAATAGCAATTACAACTAGTACTCTTTACTTCCACTCAATCACTCCCTTGGGTCGTTTCAATCAAGACAATTAGAGGTTAGATTTTGTTCTGAAGCAATGTGCTCAGACTGGGTGTTATAACAAGTGTTAAATGGAATCTTTAACCATTAAAGGGTTTTGTCAAGTGTTAAACAAGTTTCTATTTCTAGTTACAAGATTAAAGACGCTGATTCCAATCTCTGATTTATCATTCATATGAAAGTGAATCAGATTTATGTGAAATCGCATTGGAACCTTGTTATGTAGTGGCCTATTGAAAAGTTTCTGAACAAAGAGGTTCAAGAAGAAGTCAATAGTAAACGTTTGTAACGTAAGCTACTGCATACACTTTGGGCCGTATGCTGCGCTCGAACTTTAGCCGCTCTTTACTTAAGGTCGAGCTTGAGTCAGACTTTATGGATGCTTCGCTCGATCTTTGATGTAAGTCCTGCTTCACACGAACGTTTTGTCGACAAATTTAAAGTAAAGTCTAAGCAGACTTTAGCCGTACTTTATATACATAGTTGTGTATGAAATTGTAACAATGGAGGAGTATTTCTACCAGTTACACCAAATTATAGATATTTATCACGTGGAGAGGAGATTTTAAGACCGCTCGAATCCCATGGAAGATCTAGGCGAGAGTGAGTTTATAAAACGCTTCAGATTTCCGAAGGATGGCGTTCTTCATATTTATGAAATGATTTCTGTGACATCAATCATAGGTGTGACCAAACAATGCATATACCACCATTACTTCAGTTATTGGTATGTCTTCGTTGGTATGCTAGTGGCTCTTTCCAATTAAACGTGGGGGATATAATGGGCGTTCATCAATCCCCCGAATAGTGAAATTGGCATCAAGGGCTATAGCTATTCATATGCCTGAGGTAATTACGTTTCCAGATGGAAATGAAATAAAATCTGCACAACGAGGCTTTTACGATATTGCTCAGTTTCCAGGGATAATTGGAACAATTGACTGTACACATATTCCCATACAATGTCCAACGGGTGATCAAGCTGAATTATTTCGTAATCGAAAAGGATTGTAATCCATTCATGTTCAGGTGATTGGAATATTCCATTGAAATTTTACTCGAAGGTTAAGCATGTCAATACGCCCTAGAAAATGAGCAAAATCCATCACACCCTCCCTTCCCTACAGGGTGAAACATAAATACGGACGTAAAAAAAAGGTATAAAAGGAAGGCCCCACCAGGTAAAAAACGAAGACCCTGTGAAAAAATCCGAAAAGGCATAGGAATATTCCATTGAAATTTTACTCGAAGATTAAGCATGTCAATACGCCTATTTCCCCAGTAAATGAGCAAAATCTTTCACCCCCTCCCTTCCCTACGGGGTGAAACATAAATACGGACGTAAAAAAAGGGTATAAAAGGAAGACTCCACCAGGTAAAAAACGAATATTTTGGCTCCACCCACGGACCACTGGTACAAAATAATGGAACTCATCTACCAATTTATTACCACATCTGTTTTAAACAGATAACCTAAGTTTCTTTTAAAATTTATATAATCAATTTTCAAAACAAGTTTCATAGCAGAAACAAAAGAGAACATCTTATTTTTTTTTTTTTTTTTTTTTTTTTTTTTTTTTTTTTTTGTGAAAGCTTTTTTTTTTTTTTTTTTTTTTTTTCTCTTCTTCTCTCCTTTCTCACGTCTCCTTTTCTTCTTTCTTTTAGGTCTTCAACTCTTCCAAGCACAGACAGATAATCAAACCAAACCAAACCAAACCAAACCAAACCAACAACCACCAACAACAACCACCATGATCATAACGAGTTTTGGAAGAATGTAGAAGACTGAATCACTCACGCCACACTATCCAGGGCCGAGTTTCACCGCCATGACATTCGTTCCGACCAGATCGTACGATTTCTCAAACCACCACCAAACCAACAGTTTTCTAAATCATCCAATTGATTCTAAATCCACTACCAACGACCACCAAAGTGCAACTACCTAGTTTGCGATATCAGCAATTGCTGGAAGCGAACGTTAACTCGCCATTTACCTACCTACCAGGTAAAAAACGAAGACCCTGTGAAAAAAATCCGACAAGGCATAGGAATATTCCATTGAAATTTTACTCGAGGGTTAAGCATGTCAATACGCCAATTTCCCCAGAAAATGAGCAAAATCCATCACTCACCCCCTTCCCTACAGGGTGAAACATAAATTCGGACGTAAAAAAAAAGGTATAAAAGGAAGACCCCACCAGGTAAAAAACGAAGACCCTGTGAAAAAATCCGAAAAGGCATAGGAATATTCCATTGAAATTTTACTCGAGGGTTAAGCATGTCAATACGCCAATTTCCCCGGAAAATGAGCAAAATCCATCACTCACTCGAATAATAAAATGAATAATTAGATTGACTACCTACACTTTCACATATTTCGGGTTGTAGAATTTAAGATTTCCAAATCACTTCTCAAATTAGAAGTTTGGCGAATTAAGGACCAATTACAATTTGAAATTATATACGACGCCCCCCTCCTTTCCCCATCCTAAATATTCCGGATTTTCGTAATTACGTCACGCCAGAGTTGTCGTTCTTGCGGGACGGTATATCGACTTCCAGTGCCAATGTAAATAATGGGGAAAGATTACTGCTGCATCTTTGGATGTCATAATTACTGTAAGAGAGTCGGTAAATTTGGTAAAAAAGGAACTTTACATAAACTTCCAACTGAACAGTACACCAGGAAAGCGTGGATTAGGGCGATCAGTAGAAAAAAACTGGAAACCAACCTCATATACCCGTGTTTGTTCGGACCACTTCAGGGACGGTATTGGACCAAATTCGATAAACCGGAATAAAATACCGACAAGAAAACTTGCCACAGAGAGAAGCTAAAACCAGTCAAAAGCAAAGACGCATGAGAATTGAAGCCGAGGACAAAAGCACCAGTAAATTTTATTTACATCATCATTCGTGAGTTTAATATAGTCTAGTTTGTTCATATTAGGCCTACTGTTCGGATTAGCCATAGGCCTATTCAGCTGAATGACCCTTGTCAGTCTGATCGCTCTGATTAGTTTATTAAAAAAAACCATAAAAAAACCAATATGGTACTTGCTTTACTCATTAAAGATATCACAACAACTGGAAATCACATACCGGTAATATTAAGAGTTGGCTAATGCCATTTTCCTCCTTGCCAATTGCATGACCTTTGCCCATCTTCATTAACCAAAGAGTTCCTGGAAAGTAGGATTTCAAACTGCCAATTCATTTTCTACTAATGCAGAAATGAAATGAATACAGTCTTACATCCTATTCTTCTGCTTCTTACTGGCTAATAAAGACGGACAACGGCATGTAGCGTGCAATGAGGACAGCGGCATGGGACTGCATTCTTTCGATTTCCTATTGTCCAGAGATCTTTAAAATGCATAGCCTGTAGAGCACAGGGCCTCGGTTTATTTCCCATCCGTACGAGTAGACGCTTCGATTTATTGTCGCATCCCAACAACTTAACACTTATTCCATGTCAGTCCCTCTGACCTGCATCTCTGACAAGGGGAAACTGGGCTGAAAAATCCAAAGGGCAAGCGTTTAACCCACTGAGCCAACGCAGCTCCTCTCTAATAATTCTGAAGGATTCAACTAAAGCATTTGAATAAAAGATTATTAAGCAAAATATTGGGCTTAGATATACTTTAATATTGTTGCAGGTATGCCCAGAAAAGGGAGAATATAAAGCCAGAATCTACAGGTGACACAAAATTGGGTGGTCAGGAAGAGGAGACAGTAGCTGAAACAGGATTTACCAAGTCTACACAAACATGCAACCAACCTAGTGTATCTGTGGAACATGGTGCTGACAAGTTGTGTACAGAATCTGTTGGTGAAATGAACATGAACAGTTTAGGTCGAAAACACAAGTTGCGGCGTATTGATGAGTTTTTAATGGTGATGATGAGACTGAGGCTTGGATTACTTGTCAAGGATTTAGAATTTCGTTTCAAAATTTCTGCAGATGTTATCTCAAAGATTTTCAATTCTTGGATATTGTTTATGTGTAAGTGTATGCGTTCACTTGTTGCTCTTCCAGAACTGGATGTTTTGCAAGCCCCAAAATGTTTTGAAAAATTTTCAGACACTAGAATTGTACTGGACTGTACTGAAGTATTTATTCAGAGCCCTTCATCACTGGAGAATAAATCTTTAACTTATTCGAGCTACAAGTCGCACAATACTTTCAAGGCATTGGTTGGAGTGAATATGACTGGAGCAGTTGTTTTAGTTTCAAAATTGTGGCCTGGATCTACTTCAGATGTGGAAAAAACAAGAAATAGTGGACTTTTTGAACAACTTCATAAAGGAGATGCAGTGATGGTTGATAAAGGTTTTATTCATATACAGTCAGACTTGAAACCGTTAGGTGTGAAATTGTACTGTCCGCCTTTTAAGAGCAAAATTCAATTCAGCAAGGCTGAAGTAGAAACTACTAGAAGAATTGCCTCAGCACGGATTCATGTCGAGCGAAAGATGGAGCAAATAAAAAATTTCCGAATTCTGCAGGGTGTCATGCCTTTAGCCATCAGTGACTTTGCGGATCACATATTCTTTGTTTGTACTGCAATGACAAATTTGCTTCCCCCACTTGTTTCTGAGTAAGACTGAATATATGTACATGGTTGATATTTGACAAGTTATACTTTTCAAACCTGTATTTCTTTTTTTTTACATTTCTCTGCAAAAATTTGATAAGCTTCTGTAACAAAATGAAGAATGAAAGATTTGGACAATGGGAGATGTATGGATTTATTTTTGCATTATTTTGTATATACACATAAATATTTCATTGTAAAACAATGGCTATTATATTTCATATTTAAAAGATAATAAGGGAATAATATTAACATAAAATTTGAATCCTGAGCCAAAAAGAGTATATATTCATCAATGGACTAACCTAGTATTGCAACTATACAACAGAAAACTAAATAATTTTTCATGAAACTACTATTTTTATTTAAAAACTGATTTTGTAGATTTATCAAATACATATAATTTTTATGCATTTAAAGGGAAACTATCCTCTATATAATCGATGATTCATCTAATAGATTGTGTTTTCCTTAACTCAACCAACAAAAAAACATTTGTATGTCTGTAACCCGAGTTACGCCCTTTAATTCACACAGGATGTGATGTCATTTCTAGTTTAGTCGCAAATACCCAGACGTAAATGATAACTGTTTGTGCACATCAGACTGGTCATTTATGTCTGGTTATATGCGACTAGACCAGAAATGACGTCACATCCTGTGTGTATTAAAGGGCATAACTCAGGTTACAAATTTTTTTGTTGTTGGGTAGGTTGAGATGAGGAAAACACAATTTATTAAATGAATCATCAATTAAATAGAGGATAGTTTCCCTTTAAGACACCTGGTAAATCCACTAATGACAATAAACTCTTATTGGCCAAGTTTGAAAATTGAAATTTTATGTGAAAAAAAGCAAATTTTATTGGTTGACGTCTTAAAGTACATAATTTTGGTTAAATTTCACAAATGCAGATGTCTGATTAAAAATTATAATCCTATCAGTGAGCCTGATACACATACAAAACTGAGAAAACCTCTTCTACAATCTTTTGTACATCATACAAAAGGTACGCAATTAATACCTAATTATGAATTTCTAAATATCGTACATATAGAACAATATTAATTTATAAAGATTTAAAAGATATACAGTTACTGTTTATTTTTTTCAAGAAAATTAATTAAACAGATTAAAACGTGAAAATATATTTGTTTGTTTTATTTTATCACTTTCAAAGAAATGGTACTTTCAACTTTACTAAGCCTTTCTCAAGTCAAGACAACCATCAAATATGTGTGGATATTGTATCCATATAAGCTTATACCATATCAGCAGAAATTAAACAAACTGCCTACTTTTTGTTGTTCTTCACTGAAGTCAAAGTATAAAAGCTCAAATTATAAAAACATACTACATGTACTTTAAAGGAATATACTGCCTCTACGAAAAACATTAAATTTCAATTTGAGTATAATATATTCATCAATATACTAAAAGTGTTATAATTGCTTACTTTTTATTTAAAGAATTTTAAAGGGATCCTGTAATGGAAAATCCACAGATATTCTTATTGACCAAGATTGAGAATTAAAATTGTATGTTGAATCTTAGAGGCAGTAGATAGGTTTAATTTTTTTCTTCTTCAATGATACAGTATGAAAGAAAAAACATTCAGCTGACATGAGTGATCAAGTAATAATTATAGGCTAAACACATATCTTAGGAATAATTTCAGTGGCATAAAATCCCGTTAGCTGATCTAGTAGACTTTCCCAGAACAACTTGTCAAATTCCACTGTTATTATAACAAAATCTGTCACTGTATAAATTGTAAAGTCACACTTTTGCAATCTGCAGACACCCATTTGCCCCTGAATTTGAGTGTAATACCTATGGGTTTTCTTAAGCTGCATATTTCCATTGTCATCAACAAAACAACAAAATTCTTTGTCTTCACAAGCTCTAATTAATGAACTGTTCCTCCATTTGTATGGATATTTAATTTCAATAAGATATTGGTCAGACCCACAGCTCACTAATCCATCTGGACTTGCACCCAGGTAAGAATATTCTGCAGAAAGCACTAAGCCCATGTCTGATATATGCACCTTTTTATCTTCTTTCAGTTTTTTGTATGCTTTATACCTTTTTTTAGCAATTGGTTCTTGTTTCCTACCCCATGCAACAGCACTATTTTCAAATGATTTGCTCTCACCTAACACTTTCTGAACAATGTTATCAGGTTTAGTAGTATCCTTTTTAGTTTTGATATCATGAAAAATAGAAGCTGTTATCCTACCGGTGCGTGCAGATATCCACAAAGGATTGTCATGTTGACCCTTGGTCCTAACTTGAATTTCATCAATGATATTTTCCTTACATGTGGACACAAAACCTGCGAAATCTGATTGAGAAATGTTTTCATTTTTCAAAGTACCAATTAAATCAATAAATCGATCAGATTTAAAAACAGCATGTGCACTAGTTTCTACTTCTTCAAAGTTTGAAATATTTCAGTCACTTTCAACCTCGACACAACTGTTTTGCACTGGAGGGATAATGTCAAATAAAACTGCCCTTGAGCCATTTCCCAATTTTGCGCACAACGAGTTTCTGAATGAAACGCTATCTACATCATATTTTGCAGTTTTCTTATCTTTCACCTTTAAAGTATCCTCATATCTAATCCGTTTAAAGCTGATATCAGTTATTGGCCTGGACTCTTTTTTTCTTTTACTCGGCTGATTCCATTGGCAGGGTTTGGAGGTACATGCCAGATTTTCTATCACGTCTGTTGAAGGCCGCCCCTCAAGTGCAAATAAAAGGCCTGCAATGTGGGTACACCCTTCTCCACAGCTGAAATATATAAATGTTGTAAAAAATTTACTTCCTGTACTACAACTAAAGGGAACAATCCTTTTTTTAATTGATGATTCATCTAATGGATTGTGTGTTCATCATCTCAACCCACCCAGCAAACATTTTGATGTAACCCTAGTAATGCTCTTTAAATCACACAGGATGTGCATCAATTCTGGTCTAGTCACAAATACCTAGGCATAAATGACAAGTCTGATTTGCGAAGAGTTATCATTTACGTCTGGGTATTGCGACTAGACCAGAAATGACGTCACATCCTGTGTGAATAAAAGGGCATTACTCAAGTTACAGACTTCGATTTTTTTTTTGCTGGGTGGGTTGGGATGAGGAAAACACAATCTATTAGATGAATCATCGACAAAATAGAGGATAGTTTCCCTTTTACATCCGTTTGTATAGAAAACCTACCATAGAAAATGCTATTCCATTTTAAAACATGGCACGGTAGGCCTACTTATATATTTGATGCTTCCAAGTGCAAATGTGCCATGTGTGAGCTACAAGTCCTGTGCTTTTTCTGTTTACAGAGAGTACACAAATAGGGCCTAGCATGTCTCGGGTCTGCACTATCAGAGCGTGAACGCATTTCATAAGCCCTAGTAAAGACTCATTCTTTCATATAGATCTAGGCCTATATAATACCTTTTTAAAGTCCTTTCCCAGGAGCAAGGGCGATAACCAATTATTTTTTTTATTTGGCCTTCTTCTTAGTGGCAATATACTTACCCTGCAGGACATGTGCAGTTAGCTTTCACAACTTGAAAGGGACCCTCTTTTGTTACCAACATCCATTGCTCATATAAACCTTGTTGCATAGAAGGATAACACTTGGAACGTACATAACACAGTTGGCTATTGTCAGATATTTCATTCAACATCAGTTTATGAATATAGCCTTCCTTGTAGAAATTCAATCCCCTGATATACTGCCTATAACATTGCATTTTACCAGCATCTTCCGTCCTGTGGCTACTATGAAGGAGGTATTTCTCGATGTCATTGATGGTCACTTTAGGGAAATTGACAGATTTTCCGGTCCAGCCCGACGATAGCTCTGATATTGCAGGGGTGCTGTCCTCACATAACGGGTTGACATTAGCTATATCCGTATCAGACTTCTCAATAGAACCACTTATCGTGTGCGATCTTATGGCATCAACAACACGCTGGGCAAGTGTCAGTTTGTTTCCGCTGATTTTCAAGTTATTTGACCTGAGAAAATGATGTATTTCTGTTTTGTTGAAATTTAGAATATCTTCTTGGTGTTAAGGACATAGATTTCGTGGATGTAACTAGTGAATTCATAATTAAAATATAATTTAAGAAATTCGCGGTCTATCGTCTAGGCTCCTAACGTGACAACCGGAAGTAAACACACCGTCCCGCAAGAACGATAACTCTGCGCTACTAGAGTTACGACAAGACGGAATAGCTGATATGTAGAATCAGAATCTGACGTAGATTTATAGAGAGAAAGGTGATACGGATAGCTAAAATTATGTCATGTATGCAGGGGACTGTATCCCTTCAACTAACCTGACACTGGTAAAATAAAGTCATCGTGATGAAAATCTTTATCATTATCAAACTGCATTCCACCACCAGTTTTCTTTCTCTCTTTTTTCTCCATCGCAACACATTGTTTTGCCTTCAATTTTAAATTATTCCAACATTCCTTTAGTTGCTTGTGGTCTCGTTTAATAAAATTGGGCATAGCACAAAATTTTGCTTCTATTTCTCTCCATGCCTTTTCTTTCTTTTCTATGGACCGAATATCATTTCGTTTGGACTCAAGTAATTATAGTAAAAATCTCACGGAAATGCACGTGAATTGTGAGCAACACGCGAAATTATACCTGTCCATCAAAATGTTTTAGTATCAAACAAATTTTTCTATTGGTCACATTTATTCGAAGTAAAATTGTAAAGCATTCATTTTTTTGTTACCGTTGGTTTTCCGTACATACACAGATGTAGTCAAACTTAGTAAAGATAAGTTTACGTTGAAGCCATGCATACCAAAATGAAATAAATACTAGAACTGTGAACAGCTCCGAGCATGGCAACTATGCGTTATCCCATGGATTTCGAACATTTTGAAACTTCTAACCTGCTAGCTTTCAATTCCGGTACTTTTCAGCCTACAATTGTGGAATAAGAGTAAACTTTCCGCTATATAGGCAATTTTTTCTACTATAAGTTTCTACTATCAGTTCCTTATTAGAATTTTGTACATGTCTAAGATTTCGGTAGGGTATTTACATAAATTCCAATCCAAAATTTAAGTAGGTAGGAAGATGACAATTTGTCATGAAATTTAAACTCTCTATATTCAAATTTAAACATTATTTTGTAACTTTGGTTGTAATTAACATAGAGAGAAAATTCAAGCTATGTGATAATTTGCTAATTCACAGCTTTATAAAGAGATATTTTTTGAATTTGTATGCAAAAATTTTACAAAAAAACTAGAACTGTGAACAGTACTGAGAGTGGCAGACAACCCCCATGGGACCACTTGATACAAGGTCACATGATATAGCCTTTTTTAAACACTCAAAACAAACTTTTTAACAACCATTTTAAGCATATGTATGGACAGCTTAGGTCAAGTACATTATTTGAATTATTAAGGTAATTGAAGGTCAAGGTCACTTGATATAGCCTTTTAAAATCTAAAACGGGAACAAAAAAATTGTTGTTGACCATTATAGGCCTATGTGTGGATAGCAAAGGTCAAGAACATTCTACTTGTAAAAATTCAGGGTCATTGAAGGTCAAGGTCATTTGATATAATTGTTGTCGATCATAATAGGCATATGTGTGGATAGCTTAGGTCAAGAACATCCTA
Source organism: Nipponacmea schrenckii (assembly GCA_030562195.1). NCBI lineage: Eukaryota > Metazoa > Mollusca > Gastropoda > Lottiidae > Nipponacmea > Nipponacmea schrenckii. The sequence continues at coordinate 8,081,791 of CM060199.1, forward strand.
CTTGAAAAAATTCAGGGTCATTGAAAAAAGGGTTCTAATTATGCCTGATAGTATATATGTATAGCTTTTGTACTGATTTCTTACATACACCGGAAGCTGGGTGACCCTTCCGGTTCTAAAAAACCGGAAGTTCTCACGCAAGAACCGGAAGTGGTAAAAAAAATTTTATGATGTGGTTTTATTTCTATTGGCGGCTTCTCTATATTCTGCAATTTACAAAGCGATCGGATAATTAGCAACAAAGTTATGCAATTATTCAATTATTATTATGCAATTACTAACTACTGATGCGTAAAAATTTTAGTTTTATATATTCATTTTCTATTCCAGTACGTATCTTATCTTATTTTTCAAACCAAATGTCTATACCATTTTCGAGTTGGGCTAGGGAGCTTCCCGAAAAAAAAAAAGTTCAATGAAAACAAAGAGTGGCAAATTTCTAATTTCAAATTTCTAATTTGCCACTCAATAAATAAATTTTATTAGGGTTATCAGATTATATCATTAGATTAATTTAGTCTTTGGCCACCTGTGTGCGTTGAACCGTGACTAATGTGGTCAATAGTTCATCTGTGTTTTATAAGTCTTATATGTCTGCTACTCTTCACATGACTGTATTTGACATTTTTTTTGCGTGGCAAATAAAATTTGTCACGCTTTGTTTTCGTTCGGATTATTTGAGTGGCAAATTAGAAATTTGCCACTCTTTGTTTTCATTAGACTTTTTTTTTCGGGAAGCTCCCTAGCCCAACTCGAAAATGGTATAGAAATTTGGTTTGAAAAATACGATAAGATACGTACTGGAATAGAAAATGAATATATAAAACTAAAAATTTTACGCATCAGTAGTTAGTAATTGCATAATAATAATATGCATAATTGAATAACTTTGTTGCTAATTATCCGATCGCTTTAAAAATTACAGAATATAGAGAAGTCGCCTATAGAAATAAAACCGCATCATAAAATAATTTCTACCACTTCCGGTTCTTGCGTGAGAACTTCCGGTTTTTTAGAACCGCATTGGGTCACCCAGCTTCCGGTGTATGTAAGAAATCAGTACAATAGCTATACATATACACTATCAGGCATAATTAGAACCCTTTTAGAATAAAAAATCCAAACCGGAAGTGATACTTTTGTGTCATCATAGAACGGTAACATTCAGCAAAATTTTAATAAGTCCGCTAATTTTTATCCGATTTGTCCGATTTTGGTGTTTTTCGAAACGTTGTTACTTTATCTAAACTTGTTGGGAACAGAATTTTGATTTTCAAATTTAAATTTTTTTAATGCCCGATTGAATTTTTTTGAAAATTCAACAGGCCAAATCGAATGACCTTGACCTTCAATGACCCTGAATTTTTTCAAGTAGAATGTTCTTGACCTAAGCTATCCTTATTATCCACATATGCCTATTATGATCGACAGCTATTTTTTTGGTACCCGTTTTAGTTTTTTGAAATTTCACAAGGCTATATCAAATGACCTTGACCTTCAATGACAATGAATTCTAAAACCGCATCATAAAAACTTTTCTACCACTTCCGGCTTTTGAGTGAGAGCTTCCGGTTTTTTAGAACCCTGCTGGGATCTGCACAAATAACAATAGTAGCTTCCTGTTGAGCCCCAGTCGGTGACGTCATAAAAGACTTAGATTTAGTGGAATTGCAAGCTACAACATCTATCCATGTTTGATATAGTAGATAAATTTCAACCTCTTGTTTTATTCACAAAAATAAATATTATTGACAATTCTGACCTTAAATATTTTTATGATGGAACCTTAAAAACTTTCTCATTAATAGGCAATTAACTTTAAACTGTGGTGTAACAATATTACATAGTAAAACTTCTCGTATATTTTTTGAATGCATAGAGTTGTTTGCCACTCTTTATTTTTTTTGGGTTTTTTTCTTTTTTTTTTTGCGTGGCAAATAAAATTTTTCACGCTTTGTTTTCGTTCGGATTATGTTTTTGATCACTTCCGGTTTGGGCGTGGGGACTTCCGGTTTTTTCGTCTCAAGTCGGGCGACCCTGCTTCCCATGTAATTCAAGATTCTAAACAAAAACAGTATATTTTAGCTATACTAAATGATTTTGATCCCCCGAGATGAAGAAAAATTAAATTGAATGTTGCGCATGAGCTGTTTTCAAAAATGGCAAATTTTCTTAAAAATTTAATAAGTCCGCCAATTATTAACAAATTTTTATGATTTTTGTGTCTATCGAAACCTTGATCTTTTATCTAAAAAATGTTGGGAACAGAAATTTGATTTTCGAATTTGAATTTTTTTTATGCCCGTTCGAATTTTTCGAAAATTGCAAACTCTATATCTCGTGACCTTGGCCTTCAATGACCTTGACATTTGAGATGTAGATTGTCCTTGACCTCAGCTGTCTATAGATGTGCTGATATTGCATGACAAATATTAACTTCCGTTTTTATAGCCCACCGAAATCTGACTATTTTGCAATTTTGACGGTTATGTTACACTTTCGGGCTCTAATGTTCGGATCAATCTGAAATTTACAGGATATAGATAGATACGCAACACAATTAAAAATATATCATCAAAATTTTTTGATCACTTCCGGTTTGGGCGTGGGGATTTCCCGGGTTTTTTTTTATCTCATTTCAGGCGACCCTACATCCCGTGTAATTCAAGAATGTAAGCAAAAACAGTATATATTAGCTATACAAAATAATTTGCATCCCTCGAGAAGAAAAAAATTCCAATTGCTAGTTGCGCATGCGCCATTTTTCCGAGAATGGCAAATTTTCTTTAAAATTTAATTAGTCCGTCATTTATTATCCGATTTGTATGATTTTGGTATCTATCAAAACTTTGCTCCCTTATCTAAAGGATGTTTGAAACAGAAATTTATTTAATGCCCGTTTGAATTTTTTGAAAATTTGAAATTCTATATTTTTCCCACCTTCAATGACCTTGAAATTTTCCATATAGAATGGCCTCGACCTCAGCTGTCTATATATATGACAATATTGAATGAAAAATATCAACTTCTGGGTTTTATAGCCAACCGAATTCTGACATTTTTGAAACTTTGAACGGCAATATTACATTTCATTATGAACACATTGACTTGAGATTTTCTGTTTTATAATAGCCTCAAAACTCTTCAATAAAGGATATATGCCAAAAGTGCAGAAGCATATTTTAAAAAAGCAAAATGAAATTTTACAACTCCAGTACTAACATAAAATATATTCATCAATGTGGTATACATCATTGGACTCCAAATTAAATTGTCTCTTAAAGGATATGCGACATGGTCGTTTTACCATGAAAATTCAAGCATTAATTTTAGATAAATTAACAAAATAAATACCAATTTTGGGTTTTTTATTTCATAAAATCTGTTTCAAATTGATCAGTCAGGGTGTTAAAGGCTGTTATATAACATATCAGTAAAACTGGTGGTTTAAATTTTCACACCTACTTGTCAAATCACTGAGCTGGGGAACAAATTAATCTGATTATGTAATTTCTTAAAACCCGAAATTTTATTTTATTTTTTTTTTGGCAAAATATTTCCATTCAAATTCAAAACATACATCAAGTTAAAGAAGTAAATTCGCTTGTCATTGATCAGTTCGAATTTTGTTCGTATCTTAAATAGAAATGATTTTATAAAAAAAAATGTCAAATACAGTCATGTGAAGAGTAGCAGACATATAAGTCTTATAAAACACAGATGAACTATTGACCACTTTAGTCACGGTTCAACGCACACAGGTGGCCAAAGAGTAAATTAATCTAATGATATAATCTATATGTTAATTACAACCAAAGTTACAAAATAATGTTTTAATTTGAATATACATGTAGAGATTTTAAATTTCATGACAAATTGTCATCTTACTAACTACTTAAATTTTGGTTTGGAATTTATGTAAATATCCTACCGAAATCTTAGACATGTACAAAAATCTAATAAGGAACTGACAGTAGAAACTTATAGTAGAAACAATTGCCTCTATAGCGGAAAGTTTACGCTTACAATTGTAGGCCGAAAAGTACCGGAATTGAAAGCTAGCAGGTTAGAAGTTTCAAAATGTTCGAAATCCATGGGATAACGCATAGTTGCCACGCTCGGAGCTGTTCACAGTTCTGGTTTTTTTTTTTGGGAAGCTCGCTAGCCCAAACGGAAAAAGATAGACTATTTCTGTTTTCACCAATGGTTTTTATATGGGCTGGAATCAAAAATGAATATCTAACATGAAATTTTCGCTAACCCGAAAGTGGCTAATTGCATAATATGCAAATAATATTTCAAGCTAGCTCGGGCCCTAATAGTCGCATCGGTCTGAAATTTACAGGATATAAAAAGATAGGCAGCGCAATTAAAACTACATCATCAAAATTTTTTGATTTTTTGATCACTTCCGGTTTGGGCGTGGGGGCTTCCAGTTTTTTCGTCTCATGTCGGGCGACCCTGCTTCCCATGTAATTCAAGATTCTAAACAAAAACAGTATATTTTAGCTATACTAAATGATTTTAATCCCCTGAGATGAAGAAAAATTAAATTGAATGTTGCGCATGCGCAGTTTTCAAAAATGGAAAATTTTCTTAAAAATTTAATAAGTCCGCCATTTATTAACCGATTTTTATGATTTTGGTGTCTATCGAAACCTTGATACTTTATCTAAAAAATGTTGGCAACAGAATTTTGATTTTCGAATTTGATTTTTTTTTATGCCCGTTCGAATTTTTCGAAAATTTAAAACTCTATATCTCGCGACCTTGACCTTCAATTACCTTGACATTTGAGATGTAGAATGTCCTTGACTTCAGCTGTCTATAGATGTGCTGATATTGCATGACAAATATTAACTTCCGGTTTTATAGCCCACCGAAATCTGACTATTTTGCAATTTTAGACGGTTATGTTACACTTTCGGGCTCTAATGTACGGATCGATCTGAAATTTACAGGATATAGATAGATACGCAACACAATTAAAAATATATCATCAAAATGTTTTGATCACTTCCGGTTTGGGCGTGGGGAGTTCCGTTTTTTTTTTTTTTCTCATTTCAGGCGACGCTTCATCCCGTGTAATTCAAGAATGTAAGCAAGAACAGTATATATTAGCTAAACAAAATAATTTGCATCCCTCGAGAAGAAAAAAATTTCAATTGCTAGTTGCGCATGCGCCATTTTTCAGAAAATGGCAAATTTTCTTTAGAATTTAATTAGTCCGTCAATTATTATCCGATTTGTATGTTTTTGGTATCTATCAAAACTTTGCTCCCTTATCTAAAGGATGTTTGAAACAGAATTTTGATTTTCGAACTTAAATTTATTTAATGCCCGTTTGAATTCTTTGAAAATTTGAAATTCTATATCTTGCGACCTTCACCTTCAATGACCTTGAAATTTTCCATATAGAATGGCCTTGACCTCAGCTGTCTATAGATATGACAATATTGAATGAAAAATATCAACTTCTGGGTTTTATAGCCAACCGAATTCTGACATTTTTGAAACTTTGAACGGCAATACCACATTTCCTTATGAACACATTGACTTGAGATTTTCTGTTTTATAATAGCCTCAAAACTCTTCAATAAAGGATATATGCCAAAAGTGCAGAAGCATATTTTAAAAAAGCAAAATGAAATTTTACAACTCCAGTACTAACATAAAATATATTCATCCCACATCAATGTGGTATACATCATTGGACTCCAAATTAAATTGTCTCTTAAATGATATGCGACATGGTCGTTTTACCATCAAAATTCAAGCATTAATTTAAAATAAATTTACAAAATAAATACCAATTTAGGTTTTTTTATTTCATAAAATCTGTTTCAAATTAATCAGTCAGGGTGTTAAAGCCTGTTATATAACATGTCAATAAAACTGGTGGTTTAAATTTTCACACCTACTCGTCAAATCACTGAGCTGGGGAACAACTTAATCTGATTATGTAATTTCTTAACACCCGAAATTTTATTTTATTTTTTTTGGCAAAATATTTCCATTCAAATTCAAAACATACATCAAGTTAAAGAAGTAAATTCGCTTGTCATTGATCAGTCCGAATTTTGTTCGTATCCTAAATAGAAATGATTTTATAAAAAAATGTCAAATACAGTCATGTGAAGAGTAGCAGACATATAAGTCTTATAAAACACAGATGAAATATTGACAACATTAGTCACGGTTCAACGCACATAGGTGGCCAAAGAGTAAATTAATCTAATGATATAATCTGATAACCCTAATAAATTTATTTTTTTGTAAAATTTTTGAATACAAATTCAAATAGAATCTTGAAAACGGTCTCCAAGAGGTGCAATATGATTTCCCATGTTATATTCAACATTTATCAAAATCTGTCTAACTGTAGTTCGAATTCCGGTATTTCAGACAATTGTAACGTAAATATTCCGAAATATAGGCATTTGTCAACTATAAGTTGCTACTATAGAACCTTATTAGAATTTGTATGTCGAAATTTCGTTAGAATTTACTAAATTGACCAAATTAAAGTAGGTATAAGAACAGTTTTCATAAATTTCAAATCCTATAGCAAGTTTAAACCGGAGTTACGTTTAGTAAATTTGGGCTATTAACGATAGAGAGAAAATTCAAACTATTGATAATTTGCAATTTTTTAATGAGATATTTTTGAATTTGTATGCAAAAATTTTCAAAAAATAAATAAATTTATATTAGGGTTTAGAAATCACGTTAGATTAATTTTTGCCACCTGTGATGGTTGAATTGACAATGTGGGTAATATTAACCTAAGTTTTATAAGACCTATATTGTATTACACATGACTGATAATTTGAAGTTTTTAAATAAAAACCCAATGGTTCTATTTAATATCGAACAAAATCGAACTTCATGAAAGCGAATCCACTTCTTTAACTTGAGAATTTAATTTGAATCAAGAGATAGCCAAATTCGGGTGATATAGTTTTATTTATAATGAGTTAAATTTCATTCCCATGATTTCAAGTAGTTTAGAATTTACTCACCTTTTATTGACAGTTTTCAGGCTTTAAACCCGAAATCCAAGAATACAATTTTAAAATAAAAAAAAAATTGGTATTTAAAATTAAAATAATGCGAATTTTCATTAAAACGATTCGCCATAAGTGAAATTTAATTTAGTCAATATGTATATCTATAGACAGCTGAGGTCAAGGCCATTCTATTTGGAAAATTTCAAGGTCATTGAAGGTGAAGGTCACTAAGATATAGAATTTCAAATTTTCGAAAAATTCAAACGAGCATAAAATAAATTTAAGTTCGAAAATCAAAATTCTGTTTCAAACATCCTTTAGATAAGGCAGCAAGGTTTTGATAGATACATGTACCAAAATCATGCAAATCCGATAATAATTGACGGACTAATTAAATCTTAAAGAAAATTTGCCATTCTCGGAAAATGGCGCATACGCAACTAGCAATTAGAATTTTTTTCTTCTCGGGGGATGCAAATTATTTTGTATAGCTAATATATACTTTTTTTGCTTACATTCTTGAATTACACGGGATGTAGGGTCGCCTGAAGTGAGATGAAAAAACCGGAAGTCTCCACGCCCAAACCGGAAGTGATCAAAAAATTTTGATGATATATTTTTAATTGTGTTGCGTATCTATCTATATCCTGTAAATTTCAGATCGATCCGAACATTAGAGCCCGAAAGTGTAACATAACCGTCCAAAATTGCAAAATACATGTAGTAAGATTTCGGTGGGCTATAAAACCGGAAGTTAATATTTGTCATGCAATATCAGAACATCTATAGACAGCTGAGGTCAAGGAAATTCTACATCTCAAATTTCAAGGTCATTGAAGGTCATGGTCACGAGATATAGAGTTTTGGATTTTTGAAAAATTCGAACGGGCATAAAAAAAATTCAAATTCGAAAATCTAAATTCTGTTCCCAACATTTTTTAGATAAAGTATCAAGGTTTCGATAGACACCAAAATCATAAAAATCGGTTAATAATTGGCGGACTATGCCATTTTTGAAAACTGCGCATGCGCAACATTCAATTTAATTTTTCTTCATCCCAGAGGATTAAAATCATTTAGTATAGCTAAAATGTACTGTTTTTATTTAGATTCTTGAATTACATGGGAAGCAGGGTCGCCCAAAATGAGACGAAAAAAACGGAAGTCCCCACGCCCAAACCGGAAGTGATCAAAAAATTTTGATGATGTAGTTTTAATTGCGCTGCCTATCTATCTATATCCTGTAAATTTCAGATCGATGCGACTATTAGGGCCCGAGCTAGCTTGAAATCTTATTTGCATATTATGCAATTAGCCACTTTCGGGTTAGCGAAAATATCATGTTAGATATTCATTTTTGATTCCAGCCCATATAAAAACCATTGGTGAAAACAGAAATAGTCTATCTTTTTCCGTTTGGGCTAGCGAGCTTCCCCAAAAAAAAAAAAAAAAAAAAAAAAAATAATCCGAACGAAAACATAGCGTGACAAATTTTATTTGCCACGCTAAAAGGATTCAAATTGATTGACAGGAGGTGTGAAAAGAGGGTTAAAGTTTGATTTGAGTTATAATTGTTTATGACTTGTCTGCCAGAAACAGATTACTTTGATTATGTAATATTTTAACCCTTTAATAAAAAATAAAAATTTATTCAATCAATTTGCTAAATCTTCACTTACAAATTCAAACATAAGCCCATTTAGAGCAGTGAATTTTAGTTACATTTTCCTGTTCGAATTTTCACTGTGGTATAAATAGAACGCTATCTGCAAACAATATATAACAGTGTTTTTTATATAAACTCGTAGGGAGCATCTGTTTTAAGCTGGAAGGAAGCGTTGAGATTGATTTAAATTTGCAACAAATATTGTGAACATATTAGTGTCTTGAGTCTAAATGTTCTGAGATAATAAGAAATTGACCTA
>CM060199.1:8091225-8197318 GCA_030562195.1 Nipponacmea schrenckii
CTACAGTTGATCTTAGAATGATTTCTATTATCAAATAAAACAAAACCGGAAGTTCTATCTCTGACAGGAAGTGAGAACCGGAAGTTCAGGTTTTTTTGCTTTAGCAAGTTTATTTTCAGTTCGATTTTGACCGGATTTTCAGATTTGAAAACTTCAATTTATTTGTCAACTAACAATTATAGGTTTTATGCAATTAGGTTAAATATTTTACCCACGATTTGCAATTCAATATTCAAGGGTCATCGGCAAAAATTTCAGACCGTGATTTCTCCTTTAATATAAATGGTAAAATTTTGAAACTTTACCAGTTGATAGGCGATATGTTTATAATTTTTGAAAAAATGTGAAAAAAAAAATTCCACTTCCGGTTTAGCCTCAAATGACGTAATTACGTAACTTCCGGTTTATAACTGCTAGGTGAAAAGTGAAAACTGTTTTATAAATAACTTGTCAATAGTAATTGATTTGACCTAAATAATTAGGTCAAGCTGCCATATCGGCCGCCATTTTGAATTTTCGTTACAATTCTTAAATCCGAAATTCAGACACTACTGATAGACCGATTTTGATGAAATTTAGCACATAGATACAATGGATCATTATCTACCTTTTCTTGGAGACCGATTTTCAAATTTCGTATTTTTTTTCGAATTATTTAAATTTCAATTTTTTCAAAATTAGGTCACTTTAACGGGTACGGAAGGTGTGACCCACTTAATCTATGACCTTGAAAATTAGGTCAAATAATATTCAATATATTGTCTACGAGTAGATATTTTTTAATTTGGCTTACTTAAAAAATTCATAGAGATAAGTGTACTTAAATACAGCAAAAATTGATAATTTTCATATTTTCGCCATCATTAACCGTTACGGAAGGTGTGACCTAATTATTTTATGACTTTGAAAACTAGGTCAAATGATATTCAATATATTGTCTAGATGTAGGTAATTGCAAATTTAGCCTACATAATATTTTAAGGCTCTCGAAATACGTTCATAATTGTAAGCAATTCTAGTTGGTATTTATTTTGTAAATTTATTTTAAATTAATGCTTGAATTTTGATGGTAAAACGACCATGTCGCATATCATTTAAGAGACAATTTAATTTGGAGTCCAATGATGTATACCACATTGATGTGGGATGAATATATTTTATGTTAGTACTGGAGTTGTAAAATTTCATTTTGCTTTTTTAAAATATGCTTCTGCACTTTTGGCATATATCCTTTATTGAAGAGTTTTGAGGCTATTATAAAACAGAAAATCTCAAGTCAATGTGTTCATAAGGAAATGTGGTATTGCCGTTCAAAGTTTCAAAAATGTCAGAATTCGGTTGGCTATAAAACCCAGAAGTTGATATTTTTCATTCAATATTGTCATATCTATAGACAGTTGAGGTCAAGGCCATTCTATATGGAAAATTTCAAGGTCATTGAAGGTGAAGGTCGCAAGATATAGAATTTCAAATTTTCAAAAAATTCAAACGGGCATTAAATAAATTTAAGTTCGAAAATCAAAATTCTGTTTCAAACATCCTTTAGATAAGGGAGCAAAGTTTTGATAGATACCAAAAACATACAAATCGGATAATAATTGACGGACTAATTAAATTCTAAAGAAAATTTGCCATTTTCTGAAAAATGGCGCATGCGCAACTAGCAATTGAAATTTTTTTCTTCTCGAGGGATGCAAATTATTTTGTTTAGCTAATATATACTGTTCTTGCTTACATTCTTGAATTACACGGGATGAAGCGTCGCCTGAAATGAGATAAAAAAAAAAAACGGAACTCCCCACGCCCAAACCGGAAGTGATCAAAACATTTTGATGATATATTTTTAATTGTGTTGCGTATCTATCTATATCCTGTAAATTTCAGATCGATCCGTACATTAGAGCCCGAAAGTGTAACATAACCGTCTAAAATTGCAAAATAGTCAGATTTCGGTGGGCTATAAAACCGGAAGTTAATATTTGTCATGCAATATCAGCACATCTATAGACAGCTGAAGTCAAGGACATTCTACATCTCAAATGTCAAGGTAATTGAAGGTCAAGGTCGCGAGATATAGAGTTTTAACTTTTCGAAAAATTCGAACGGGCATAAAAAAAAAATCAAATTCGAAACCAAAATTCTGTTACCAACATTTTTTAGATAAAGTATCAAGGTTTCGATAGACACCAAAATCATAAAAAATCGGTTAATAAATGGCGGACTTATTAAATTTTTAAGAAAATTTTCCATTTTTGAAAACTGCGCATGCGCAACATTCAATTTAATTTTTCTTCATCTCAGGGGATTAAAATCATTTAGTATAGCTAAAATATACTGTTTTTGTTTAGAATCTTGAATTACATGGGAAGCAGGGTCGCCCGACATGAGACGAAAAAACTGGAAGTCCCCACGCCCAAACCGGAAGTGATCAAAAAATCAAAAAATTTTGATGATGTAGTTTTAATTGCGCTGCCTATCTTTTTATATCCTGTAAATTTCAGACCGATGCGACTATTAGGGCCCGAGCTAGCTTGAAATATTATTTGCATATTATGCAATTAGCCACTTTCGGGTTAGCGAAAATTTCATGTTAGATATTCATTTTTGATTCCAGCCCATATAAAAACCATTGGTGAAAACAGAAATAGTCTATCTTTTTCCGTTTGGGCTAGCGAGCTTCCCCCAAAAAAAAATAGAACTGTGAACAGCTCCGAGCGTGGCAACTATGCGTTATCCCATGGATTTCGAACATTTTGAAACTTCTAACCTGCTAGCTTTCAATTCCGGTACTTTTCGGCCTACAATTGTAAGCGTAAACTTTCCGCTATAGAGGCAATTGTTTCTACTATAAGTTTCTACTGTCAGTTCCTTATTAGATTTTTGTACATGTCTAAGATTTCGGTAGGATATTTACATAAATTCCAAACCAAAATTAAAGTAGTTAGTAAGATGACAATTTGTCATGAAATTTAAACTCTCTACATGTATATTCAAATTAAAACATTATTTTGTAACTTTGGTTGTAATTAACATATAGATTATATCATTAGATTAATTTACTCTTTGGCCACCTGTGTGCGTTGAACCGTGACTAAAGTGGTCAATAGTTCATCTGTGTTTTATAAGACTTATATGTCTGCTACTCTTCACATGACTGTATTTGACATTTTTTTTTATAAAATCATTTCTATTTAAGATACGAACAAAATTCGAACTGATCAATGACAAGCGAATTTACTTCTTTAACTTGATGTATGTTTTGAATTTGAATGGAAATATTTTGCCAAAAAAAAAATAAAATAAAATTTCGGGTTTTAAGAAATTACATAATCAGATTAATTTGTTCCCCAGCTCAGTGATTTGACAAGTAGGTGTGAAAATTTAAACCACCAGTTTTACTGATATGTTATATAACAGCCTTTAACACCCTGACTGATCAATTTGAAACAGATTTTATGAAATAAAAAACCCAAAATTGGTATTTATTTTGTTAATTTATCTAAAATTAATGCTTGAATTTTCATGGTAAAACGACCATGTCGCATATCCTTTAAGAGACAATTTAATTTGGAGTCCAATGATGTATACCACATTGATGAATATATTTTATGTTAGTACTGGAGTTGTAAAATTTCATTTTGCTTTTTTAAAATATGCTTCTGCACTTTTGGCATATATCCTTTATTGAAGAGTTTTGAGGCTATTATAAAACAGAAAATCTCAAGTCAATGTGTTCATAATGAAATGTAATATTGCCGTTCAAAGTTTCAAAAATGTCAGAATTCGGTTGGCTATAAAACCCAGAAGTTGATATTTTTCATTCAATATTGTCATATATATAGACAGCTGAGGTCGAGGCCATTCTATATGGAAAATTTCAAGGTCATTGAAGGTGAAGATATAGAATTTCAAATTTTCAAAAAATTCAAACGGGCATTAAATAAATTTCTGTTTCAAACATCCTTTAGATAAGGGAGCAAAGTTTTGATAGATACCAAAATCATACAAATCGGATAATAAATGACGGACTAATTAAATTTTAAAGAAAATTTGCCATTCTCGGAAAAATGGCGCATGCGCAACTAGCAATTGGAATTTTTTTCTTCTCGAGGGATGCAAATTATTTTGTATAGCTAATATATACTGTTTTTGCTTACATTCTTGAATTACACGGGATGTAGGGTCGCCTGAAATGAGATAAAAAAAAACGGAAGTCCCCACGCCCAAACCGGAAGTGATCAAAAAATTTTGATGATATATTTTTAATTGTGTTGCGTATCTATCTATATCCTGTAAATTTCAGATTGATCCGAACATTAGAGCCCGAAAGTGTAACATAACCGTCAAAATTGCAAAATAGTCAGATTTCGGTGGGCTATAAAAACGGAAGTTAATATTTGTCATGCAATATCAGCACATCTAGACAGCTGAGGTCAAGGACAATCTACATCTCAAATGTCAAGGTCATTGAAGGCCAAGGTCACGAGATATAGAGTTTGCAATTTTCGAAAAATTCGAACGGGCATAAAAAAAATTCAAATTCGAAAATCAAAATTCTGTTCCCAACATTTTTTAGATAAAAGATCAAGGTTTCGATAGACACAAAAATCATAAAAATTTGTTAATAATTGGCGGACTTATTAAATTTTTTAAGAAAATTTGCCATTTTTGAAAACAGCTCATGCGCAACATTCAATTTAATTTTTCTTCATCTCGGGGGATTAAAATCATTTAGTATAGCTAAAATATACTGTTTTTGTTTAGAATCTTGAATTACATGGGAAGCAGGGTTGCCCGACTTGAGACGAAAAAACCGGAAGTCCCCACGCCCAAACCGGAAGTGATCAAAAACATAATCCGAACGAAAACAAAGCGTGAAAAATTTTATTTGCCACGCAAAAAAAAAAGAAAAAAACCCAAAAAAACTAGAGAGTGGCAAACAACTCTATGCATTCAAAAAATATACGAGAAGTTTTACTATGTAATATTGTTACACCACAGTTTAAAGTTAATTGCCTATTAATGAGAAAGTTTTTAAGGTTCCATCATAAAAATATTTAAGGTCAGAATTGTCAATAATATTTATTTTTGTGAATAAAACAAGAGGTTGAAATTTATCTACTATATCAAACATGGATAGATGTTGTAGCTTGCAATTCCACTAAATCTAAGTCTTTTATGACGTCACCGACTGGGGCTCAACAGGAAGCTACTATTGTTATTTGTGCAGATCCCAGCAGGGTTCTAAAAAACCGGAAGCTCTCACTCAAAAGCCGGAAGTGGTAGAAAAGTTTTTATGATGCGGTTTTAGAATTCATTGTCATTGAAGGTCAAGGTCATTTGATATAGCCTTGTGAAATTTCAAAAAACTAAAACGGGTACCAAAAAAATAGCTGTCGATCATAATTGGCATATGTGGATAATAAGGATAGCTTAGGTCAAGAACATTCTACTTGAAAAAATTCAGGGTCATTGAAGGTCAAGGTCATTTGATTTGGCCTGTTGAATTTTCAAAAAAATTCAATCGGGCATTAAAAAAATTTAAATTTGAAAATCAAAATTCTGTTCCCAACAAGTTTAGATAAAGTAACAACGTTTCAAAAAAACACCAAAATCGGACAAATCGGATAAAAATTAGCGGACTTATTAACATTTTGCTGAATGTTACCGTTCTATGATGACACAAAAGTATCACTTCCGGTTTGGATTTTTTATTCTAAAAGGGTTCTAATTATGCCTGATAGTGTATATGTATAGCTATTGTACTGATTTCTTACATACACCGGAAGCTGGGTGACCCAACGCGGTTCTAAAAAACCGGAAGTTCTCACGCAAGAACCGGAAGTGGTAAAAAAATTTTATGATGTGGTTTTATTTCTATTGGCGGCTTCTCTATATTCTGCAATTTACAAAGCGATCGGATAATTAGCAACAAAGTTATGCAATTATTCAATTATTATTATGCAATTACTAACTACTGATGCGTAAAAATTTTAGTTTTATATATTCATTTTCTATTCCAGTACGTATCTTATCTTATTTTTCAAACCAAATGTCTATACCATTTTCGAGTTGGGCTAGGGAGCTTCCCGAAAAAAAAAGTCTAATGAAAACAAAGAGTGGCAAATTTCTAATTTGCCACTCAAATAATCCGAACGAAAACAAAGCGTGACAAATTTTATTTGCCACGCAAAAAAAATGTCAAATACAGTCATGTGAAGAGTAGCAGACATATAAGACTTATAAAACACAGATGAACTATTGACCACATTAGTCACGGTTCAACGCACACAGGTGGCCAAAGACTAAATTAATCTAATGATATAATCTGATAACCCTAATAAAATTTATTTATTGAGTGGCAAATTAGAAATTTGAAATTAGAAATTTGCCACTCTTTGTTTTCATTAGACTTTTTTTTTTTTTCGGGAAGCTCCCTAGCCCAACTCGAAAATGGTATAGACATTTGGTTTGAAAAATAAGATAAGATACGTACTGGAATAGAAAATGAATATATAAAACTAAAATTTTTACGCATCAGTAGTTAGTAATTGCATAATAATAATTGAATAATTGCATAACTTTGTTGCTAATTATCCGATCGCTTTGTAAATTGCAGAATATAGAGAAGCCGCCAATAGAAATAAAACCACATCATAAAATTTTTTTACCACTTCCGGTTCTTGCGTGAGAACTTCCGGTTTTTTAGAACCGCGTTGGGTCACCCAGCTTCCGGTGTATGTAAGAAATCAGTACAAAAGCTATACATATATACTATCAGGCATAATTAGAACCCTTTTTTCAATGACCCTGAATTTTTTCAAGTAGGATGTTCTTGACCTAAGCTATCCACACATATGCCTATTATGATCGACAACAATTATATCAAATGACCTTGACCTTCAATGACCCTGAATTTTTACAAGTAGAATGTTCTTGACCTTTGTTATCCACACATAGGCCTATAATGGTCAACAACAATTTTTTTGTTCCCGTTTTAGATTTTAAAAGGCTATATCAAGTGACCTTGACCTTCAATTACCTTAATAATTTTCAAGTCAAATAATGTACTTGACCTAAGCTGTCCATACATATGCTTAAAATGGTTGTTAAAAAGTTTGTTTTGAGTGTTTAAAAAAGGCTATATCATGTGACCTTGTATCAAGTGGTCCCATGGGGGTTGTCTGCCACTCTCAGTACTGTTCACAGTTCTAGTTTTTTTGTAAAATTTTTGCATACAAATTTAAAAAATATCTCTTTATAAAGCTGTGAATTAGCAAATTATCACATAGCTTGAATTTTCTCTCTATGTTAATTACAACCAAAGTTACAAAATAATGTTTAAATTTGAATATAGAGAGTTTAAATTTCATGACAAATTGTCATCTTCCTACCTACTTAAATTTTGGATTGGAATTTATGTAAATACCCTACCGAAATCTTAGACATGTACAAAATTCTAATAAGGAACTGATAGTAGAAACTTATAGTAGAAAAAATTGCCTATATAGCGGAAAGTTTACTCTTATTCCACAATTGTAGGCTGAAAAGTACCGGAATTGAAAGCTAGCAGGTTAGAAGTTTCAAAATGTTCGAAATCCATGGGATAACGCATAGTTGCCATGCTCGGAGCTGTTCACAGTTCTAGTATTTATTTCATTTTGGTATGCATGGCTTCAACGTAAACTTATCTTTACTAAGTTTGACTACATCTGTGTATGTACGGAAAACCAACGGTAACAAAAAAATGAATGCTTTACAATTTTACTTCGAATAAATGTGACCAATAGAAAAATTTGTTTGATACTAAAACATTTTGATGGACAGGTATAATTTCGCGTGTTGCTCACAATTCACGTGCATTTCCGTGAGATTTTTACTATAATTACTTGAGTCCAAACGAAATGATATTCGGTCCATAGAAAAGAAAGAAAAGGCATGGAGAGAAATAGAAGCAAAATTTTGTGCTATGCCCAATTTTATTAAACGAGACCACAAGCAACTAAAGGAATGTTGGAATAATTTAAAAATGAAGGCAAAACAATGTGTTGCGATGGAGAAAAAAGAGAGAAAGAAAACTGGTGGTGGAATGCAGTTTGATAATGATAAAGATTTTCATCACGATGACTTTATTTTACCAGTGTCAGGTTAGTTGAAGGGAAAACAGTCCCCTGCATACATGACATAATTTTAGCTATCCGTATCACCTTTCTCTCTATAAATCTACGTCAGATTCTGATTCTACATATCAGCTATTCCGTCTTATCGTAACTCTAGTAGCGCAGAGTTATCGTTCTTGCGGGACGGTGTGTTTACTTCCGGTTGTCACGTTAGGAGCCTAGACGATAGACCGCGAATTTCTTAAATTATATTTTAATTATGAATTCACTAGTTACATCCACGAAATCTATGTCCTTAACACCAAGAAGATATTCTAAATTTCAACAAAACAGAAATACATCATTTTCTCAGGTCAAATAACTTGAAAATCAGCGGAAACAAACTGACACTTGCCCAGCGTGTTGTTGATGCCATAAGATCGCACACGATAAGTGGTTCTATTGAGAAGTCTGATACGGATATAGCTAATGTCAACCCGTTATGTGAGGACAGCACCCCTGCAATATCAGAGCTATCGTCGGGCTGGACCGGAAAAAACTGTCAATTTCCCTAAAGTGACCATCAATGACATCGAGAAATACCTCCTTCATAGTAGCCACAGGACGGAAGATGCTGGTAAAATGCAATGTTATAGGCAGTATATCAGGGGATTGAATTTCTACAAGGAAGGCTATATTCATAAACTGATGTTGAATGAAATATCTGACAATAGCCAACTGTGTTATGTACGTTCCAAGTGTTATCCTTCTATGCAACAAGGTTTATATGAGCAATGGATGTTGGTAACAAAAGAGGGTCCCTTTCAAGTTGTGAAAGCTAACTGCACATGTCCTGCAGGGTAAGTATATTGCCACTAAGAAGAAGGCCAAATAAAAAAAATAATTGGTTATCGCCCTTGCTCCTGGGAAAGGACTTTAAAAAGGTATTATATAGGCCTAGATCTATATGAAAGAATGAGTCTTTACTAGGGCTTATGAAATGCGTTCACGCTCTGATAGTGCAGACCCGAGACATGCTAGGCCCTATTTGTGTACTCTCTGTAAACAGAAAAAGCACAGGACTTGTAGCTCACACATGGCACATTTGCACTTGGAAGCATCAAATATATAAGTAGGCCTACCGTGCCATGTTTTAAAATGGAATAGCATTTTCTATGGTAGGTTTTCTATACAAACGGATGTTAAAGGGAAACTATCCTCTATTTTGTCGATGATTCATCTAATAGATTGTGTTTTCCTCATCCCAACCCACCCAGCAAAAAAAAAATTGAAGTCTGTAACTTGAGTAATGCCCTTTTATTCACACAGGATGTGACGTCATTTCTGGTCTAGTCGCAATACCCAGACGTAAATGATAACTCTTCGCAAATCAGACTTGTCATTTATGCCTAGGTATTTGTGACTAGACCAGAATTGATGCACATCCTGTGTGATTTAAAGAGCATTACTAGGGTTACATCAAAATGTTTGCTGGGTGGGTTGAGATGATGAACACACAATCCATTAGATGAATCATCAATTAAAAAGAGGATGGTTCCCTTTAATTGTAGTACAGGAAGTAAATTTTTTACAACATTTATATATTTCAGCTGTGGAGAAGGGTGTACCCACATTGCAGGCCTTTTATTTGCACTTGAGGGGCGGCCTTCAACAGACGTGATAGAAAATCTGGCATGTACCTCCAAACCCTGCCAATGGAATCAGCCGAGTAAAAGAAAAAAAGAGTCCAGGCCAATAACTGATATCAGCTTTAAACGGATTAGATATGAGGATACTTTAAAGGTGAAAGATAAGAAAACTGCAAAATATGATGTAGATAGCGTTTTATTCAGAAACTCGTTGTGCGCAAAATTGGGAAATGGCTCAAGGGCAGTTTTATTTGACATTATCCCTCCAGTGCAAAACAGTTGTGTCGAGGTTGAAAGTGACTTAAATATTTCAAACTTTGAAGAAGTAGAAACTAGTGCACATGCTGTTTTTGAATCTGATCGATTTATTGATTTAATTGGTACTTTGAAAAATGAAAACATTTCTCAATCAGATTTCGCAGGTTTTGTGTCCACATGTAAGGAAAATATCATTGATGAAATTCAAGTTAGGACCAAGGGTCAACATGACAATCCTTTGTGGATATCTGCACGCACCGGTAGGATAACAGCTTCTATTTTTCATGATATCAAAACTAAAAAGGATACTACTAAACCTGATAACATTGTTCAGAAAGTGTTAGGTGAGAGCAAATCATTTGAAAATAGTGCTGTTGCATGGGGTAGGAAACAAGAACCAATTGCTAAAAAAAGGTATAAAGCATACAAAAAACTGAAAGAAGATAAAAAGGTGCATATATCAGACATGGGCTTAGTGCTTTCTGCAGAATATTCTTACCTGGGTGCAAGTCCAGATGGATTAGTGAGCTGTGGGTCTGACCAATATCTTATTGAAATTAAATATCCATACAAATGGAGGAACAGTTCATTAATTAGAGCTTGTGAAGACAAAGAATTTTGTTGTTTTGTTGATGACAATGGAAATATGCAGCTTAAGGAAACCCATAGGTATTACACTCAAATTCAGGGGCAAATGAGTGTCTGCAGATTGCAAAAGTGTGACTTTACAATTTATACAGTGACAGATTTTGTTATAATAACAGTGGAATTTGACAAGTTGTTCTGGGAAAGTCTACTAGATCAGCTAACGGGATTTTATGCCACTGAAATTATTCCTAAGATATGTGTTTAGCCTATAATTATTACTTGATCACTCATGTCAGCTGAATGTTTTTTCTTTCATACTGTATCATTGAAGAAGAAAAAAATTAAACCTATCTACTGCCTCTAAGATTCAACATACAATTTTAATTCTCAATCTTGGTCAATAAGAATATCTGTGGATTTTCCATTACAGGATCCCTTTAAAATTCTTTAAATAAAAAGTAAGCAATTATAACACTTTTAGTATATTGATGAATATATTATACTCAAATTGAAATTTAATGTTTTTCGTAGAGGCGAAAGAGACAAAAAAAAATAGTCATCTCGAAAACAAAGCAATGCGTTCGAAGAACGCACTGCAACTAGAACTGTGAGCAGTACCGAGAGTGGCAAACAACCTCTATGGGTTCAAAAAATATACGCGAAGTTCTACTATGTAATATTGCTACACCACAGTTGAAAGTTAATTGCATATTAATGACAACGTTTTTAAGGTTCCATCATAAAAATATTTAAGGTCAGAATTGTCAATAATATTTATTTTTGTGAATAAAACAAGAGGTTGAAATTTATCTACTATATCAAACATGGATAGATGTTGTTAGGTTAAAATAAAAACTACATTATCAGATATCAACTTGTTCATTGTTGTATAACCCAGTTAATGATATAAACATGATCTATAAGTGTACCACCTTCGGTAGTGTAATGCTGGACAAGTTGTTGGAAGCCAAATGTTTTAATTCTCTATAGACAAATGTCCTTCCAATATGTTTTGATTGAAATATCCCATGATAATATAATCTGAACCAGATTCTTCTATTTCAACCAGTAACTTTTGTAACATTGGTAGAAATAAATCTAATCTATAAACAGGAGGCCTGTAGATCATGATAACATTAAGATTTTTTTCTTGATATTAAAGGCAATATGCTCTATATTTAGAACTCCTAATTTCAAAATAGTATAATCCAGGTTTTCTTTCGGATATAGACCTACTCCGCCATGATCCTTTTGTTTTAAAAATTCAAAATCTTTATTGGTAGAATAGCTATTGCTTCGAGGATTATGATGAAAACGAAAACCATTTAACTTTAGTTTTGCGGGTGTTATAGAATTATTTAGCCATGTCTCTGTTAAACGAATAATATTTCCTCCTAAAATTTTTGTGTGGTTTTGAAGATCCTTTATATGAATATTTAAACCTTGAACATTATGGAGAAATATATTTGTATCGGTTGGTTGGCTTTTTTTTCTGGTTGTAAAAATTTATCCATTGCCTTTATTGCTTGTTCGATTTTTTCATCACAATATATGTTTTTTTTCCGAAAAACCTTGTATTGTAAGACCTTTTAATGTTTTCACCCTGCTCAAAGCAACGTATGCTTGACCAGCTTGAAATATTTTTGTCCAGTGATATTACACCTCTATCAAGACTAAGACCTTGTACCTTATGAATTGTAACTGCATAAGCTAGGCGCAAAGGAAATTGACGTCGCACATCGCCCTTGTAGTTAACATGGGAACTTTCATATCGCTCTAATGCGATACTACCTTTTGGTACATTTGGTGGAAGTTGCACACTTTTTGTATTATTTGCAATTTTTAAATTATCAATTAGTACAAATATTTGGGTTGGCTGATTATTCTGATCAGATTCTATGAACGTTACTGTACCGAGCATCAATTTGCGCCATTCCAATTTCAATTCCGACTACTGTGGCTCTTGCAATTCCACTAAATCTAACGTCTTTTATGACGTCACCGACTGGGGCTCAACAGGAAGCTTCTATTGATATCTGTGCAGATCCCAGCCGGGTTCTAAAAAACCGGAAGCTCTCACGCAAAAAACGGAAGTGGTAGAAAAATTTTTTGATGCGGTTTTAAAATTCATGGTCATTGAAGGTCAAGGTCATTTGATAGAGCCTTGTGAATTTTCAAAAAACTAAAACGGGTACCCAAAAAATTGTTGTCGATCATAATAGGCATATGTGTGGCTAGCTTAGGTCAAGAACATTCTACTTGAAAAAATTCAGGGTCATTGAAGGTTAAGGTCATTTGATTTGACCTTTGAATTTTCAAAAAAAATTCAATCGGGCATTTAAAAAATTTAAATTTGAAAATCAAAATTCTGTTCCCAACAAGTTTTAAATAAAGTAACAAGGTTTCGAAAAACACCAAAAATCGGACAAATCGAATAAAAATTAGCGGACTTATTAAAATTTTGCTGAATGTTACCGTTCTGGGATGACACATAAAGTATCACTTCCGGTTTGGATTTTTTATTCTAAAAGGTTTCTAATTTTGCCTGATAGTATATATGTATAGCTTTTGTACTGATTTCTTACATACACCGGAAGCTGGGTGACCCAACGCGGTACTAAAAAACCGGAAGTTCTCACGCAAGAACCGGAAGTGGTAGAAATTTTTTTATGATGTGGTTTTATTTCTATAGGCGACTTCTCTATATTCTGTAATTTTCAAAGCGATCGGATAATAAGCAACAAAGTTATGCAATTATTCAATTATTATAATGCAATTACTAACTACTGATGCGTGAAATTTTTAGTTTTATATATTCATTTTCTATTCCAGTACGTATCTTATCTTATTTTTCAAACCAAATGTCTATACCATTTTCGAGTTGGGCTAGGGAGCTTCCCGAAAAAAATTCTAACGAAAATAAAGCGTGTCAAATTTTCTTTGCCACGCAAAAAGGTCGAATTCAGGCAAAACTTTACAAAGTATAACTTTACCTCAAGCCTGACTTAGTGTTAAGTTCGAGCGCAACATACGGCCCTAAGTATGAACAACAATTTTATATACCCTGCTATTAATTCTCAGACATACTTAGTAAAGAACTTCATCGTAATTGTCACGTAATCAATCTGATCTGATCGAAAATCTGGTGAAATCCTGATAATGGTGAACTTACGATGATGGACATAATTTACACAGAAACTCTTTGTGGATATATAATAGGCCCTTTTAATATATAGTGACTTAAAAAAAAGGTGTTGGATATTTTCCAGTTGACCATCTACAGAAATACTGTATTTACAGTATATTTTTACAATAGGTAAATACAGACGTTTGGGATCTCTACTGTTTGAATTTACCTCAAGTATTCATAAATAAATTAAGTGGTGTGCAATAGAAATAGAGATAATATGTAGCAAAATTATTAAGTAGCCAAATAAACCATCACCTAATCTGAAATATGTTTACCCAGATTATCTTCAAAATAAACAGTATTTATTGAATAAAGATAATACCTTGGATTTCACCACTTTTATCTCACCTGGCGGTAACATCAAAGACTTTTACCTGTCATCGTAGGTAAAGGCCAGGAAGAGAGAAGTCAAGACGTTCAATCTAAAGTCCTCGACAATTTTCTTAAATATCATTATTAACATTCTTTATTTTTTATAAAACTAAATTTTATCAGAACATAATCCCTTACATCTCACCTGAAATGTCCTTTGAAGTTTATCGCAATGCAGGTATTAACTTATAAACGGAGGTATGCTTATCAGATTTCTGTCACAATGTATAAAAGAAAGTTAACACCGATCTCCACCTATTTAACAAGAGACGAATATAAGTAGCTTTCAAGTGCTCTTTAAATAAAGGTCAAATTCAAGTGAACGACTTCTACCTTTGGTTACCTTCAGATCTGATTAAAAGCTAATGATTAAAAGATTAAGAAATTGTTTGTAGATTATGATATATCTATTTACTTGAAATAGTGGCATTCCATTATCACTAGACTTATTCCGCAATTGATTTTATATGCAACACCCTACTGAAAATTATATCATATTATTCATACTAACAATACTCTCTCGCACGAGGTTAAGCCTGTATACCCGTGCTTGTATTTACGTAACATTACTCAATTAATCCGCTTTATTACTACATATACATAACTGTATATTTGATTCTACAGCTACCAAAGCCTCCAAAATAGTCAAACAACATTATCATGTACATGTATATATGTATACGCAAAACGCCTGGTAATAGTTTACACAGGAAATGAAAATCCTAGCAATTTTCAATTCACGATAGACTTGAGCCATTGAACAATGTTTATTATTATCCTAAAAGTAGAAGCTTCTTTATTTTAAAGTGACATCAATACATTAATCAATTTCTTAGTTCGATTGAAGGAAATGCTTTTTTCAGGACTGGTGTCATTCCTATAAATATTATAGTTTATGTCTTTTCAACTAAAATCATACTTATGACTAATTTTCTTATACTTATACTTTACTTAATAAACCTATCTATTTCTCTATGACCTAGGCCAGTGCATTCATTGAGACTCGTCACAATACACCCTAACACGGATAGACAGATTTTGATTTGGCTTTCGAACTCATATTTGATAAACTGAGGGAGCGGGGTTGCTCAGGAACGCTTTATCGCGGCCTAGTGTACAAGGCAAAATTTTCGAACTAACGGAAGTTCTTTCGTGCATCGATAAAAAAATAATTTAACTCATTTCCAGTCAAGCGGATTTTGATGAAATGTAGTGGTTTACTTTCATTTTGACTAATTCAAAATTTTCATGGTCATGCTATATTGAATTTTTGTACAGAAACCAAGTATTGGCCAGGCTTTCATGTGACATATTGGAAAGTTTTCAACGAGATTTTTGGAAAAAGTTACAGAAGGTTGAATTTTGTGATTTAACATGGAAATAGATGGCAATGAATTGGTGGACTGAGTCTTCACGGTCTAAATATCCAGCATGACAATCAGATTATACCTTTTGTCGCCACCTACAATTCTACAGCTAAATATGTCTCTGTGATTAAGAAACGCTTTTATAAAGAACTCCAGGATAAATTCCCTAATACTTTTAGTGACAGCTTACAAAAGGAATACAAATCTGAGTAATATCCTTATTCATTAGATCCCCTTTCATTATCCCCTGAAGTAATCGCTTTGCATTTTTTTTTAATGGCTTTATCTTGTAAATTTATCCAGAAGTAGATAATTTCTTATCAATTGATGTATACTGAAATTCGTAGCATAATCTCTACTTGTGACCTAGGCCAGTGCTTCTATAGGAGAGCATCTCTTATAGCACCCCTTACGGATATCTTGCTATCTATAGAATTGCCACATCGTTGAAAGGGAGACAAATCTAATCGGATCTGACTCTAATCACTATGTATGATACTGTTTTGACGACTAGAATTTGATATATAGTTTTCAGCAAAAAGTAATATTTTCTATAATTTCTGAACAATAGAGAATTTGAACCGAGACATGAAGTTATTATTCATACGAACTGATTGATCAATCAATCTCTGCTGCCTATAAACCAATCATGTACGAATAATATAAAATTAACATCAAAGAAAGTTTGATACAGCAATATATCTCAATCTTGAGAGCGAATAAAATCATTTTTTTCTGTATTATTTTATTAACATCAGTAAATCAGTTCATAACTATTCATCATAACCAAAATATCCTGATGTATAATACTGATACTCTTTCCATCATATACTTTATTTTTGTAATGCCAAAGAGAAAAGGTTCGCATATATATTTTCTTGTAAATTGTGTATAAAATAAGGCACATTAAAATTTGAATAATCTCTTTATCAACAGTTTTAAAAGAATATAAAAACATAAAAAATCTTTCTTTGATTCAAAAAAAAGTAGGTTTTCAAGCTTCAAGTAATCTTTTTATTCAGAGTAACAACTGGTCAAGAAACATGATGTCATCGGTTCCACCACGAAAAACAGATTCAAGTAGAAGGTCGTTAATGATTATGTTGGTTACATATTGTGTGTTAATTACGGTATTTGACAATCTTTTAATAACCATAAGCACCATTATGCATTTGTTGCCCCTTTCTCTGCAATTCAATTGATAATTGGAATGAAAGCTAACACACTAGATATATCGTACCATTTATTCCATCGTATAGGTTTTTTTTCAAAGGGAGGGTTTGCGCCAGTACGAACAGATATTCTAGTTTATGCAAAGTAGGGCTGGCAAAATTTATCGAAATTCCGATTAATCGTCGATTACTTACCTGCCGATTACGATTATCGATCTAAAATTCCATAATCGATTATCATGATTCAATAAATTATATCCAATCAATTTTTTCAAACAACTGTTTACAAGATGGAATGAACAATACTATCACAAAACCTACCAAATAATACCGCTATCGACTTTTAATACGACACAATAACAACTATAGGCCTATAAATAACAACAGTGTAGAGCTCCATCTGCTGGGAGGATATGCTACTTTCATTTTCAAATGTACTGTGTTTACGATACTCGAATGTGGTTATCTCCCTTACTTAAAATAGACATGAAAATTCTACCGATTATTAATCGATTATCGGTCGGTGCACGTCACCGATTATTTGCCGATAATCGATATTAAAATCATAATCGATTCCCAGCCCTAATGCAAAGTAAATTATTCCATACTCTTCAATATTCTTAACAGAAAAAATAAAATTCCTAAAGGAGGAAAAGTCGACAGTCTGTAATTCGCAATAAAATTATTACCCATTTTTTCTCTGCCAATCTCTTCTTCGCCTCTTTCCGATCTTTCCTGAAAATTTTATTATTAAAAATTAAAGGGAAGTAACTTATAAGACACAAATAAACAGTTTTTCACATTTAGTTGTAAAGTGAAGCTGAATTGACCTTAATTCCTAATTATATGACAAAATGGTTTTGCCATCCTTTATGTGGCTCTTCCTTTTCCAAACTGTATTCCATACTCAATGGTGCAAGTATCAAAACTTAATCTCCATTACCTAAACTTATTAAGCACATGAATCAGTGTACTGTCTTTAATTTTTAACGAGGAATTCGGTCGACCAAGGTTAGCAGAATGTGAGAAGTTTGAATTTTCAACTCATTTTTAACTGTCGGAATCGGCATAGAAGACTGCAATGAAAGTTCAACCCAACTCTAATTTCTCGACCTAAATGGTTTGAACCTCCCGCCTCCCTTCTTTTTCATCAAATACAAACACTCCCACAAGTACGCAAATTGTTTATTCTTCGGAGCTGCAACATATGGAGCTGATATTCATTAAAATGAAAGACTTACATATAAGTAGCAAAAATGACACCTAGAACTAATACAGAAACAATGCCCACAACGCTATATTTTTTATCAAATTTTTCCCCTTCTGTAAAATAAAATAAGAAAATGGAACAAGGGAAGGGCGTTAATTGAATTGGGAATAATAAAAAGCCATTTGTATACGCAACTACATGAATATGTGGACGTACATGTATATTGTCGTCGCCCCTGTTCGTCGGTCTGTCCGTCAACATTTGTTGTAGACACAATAGAAGCTACAATTTTCAATTGATTTTAATGAAACTTGGTATGAGCATTGGAATTGATAAGACGCTAGTCAAGTTCGATTTGGACGATTTTTCGATGAACGGTTTTTGAGTTATTGCCCCTGCCTCTACATTTGTTGTAGACACAATAGAAGCTACAATTTTCAATGGATTTTAATGAAACTTGGTGTGAGCATTAGATTTGATAAGACGGCGGTCAAGTTCAAATTTGACGATTTTTCGATGAACAGTTTGAGTAATTGCCCTTGACTAAGTAAAATCATTTGTTGTAGATACAATAGAAGCATCAATTTTCTATGGATTTTAATGAAATTTGGTATGAGCATTGGAATTGAAAAGACGCTAGTCAAGTTCGATTTTAACGATTTTTCGATAAACGTTTTTTTTTAGTTATTACCCCTGCCTCTATATTTGTTGTAGATAAAGGACAGTGATATAAACGGGAACAAGGAAAGGACAGTGATTGAAATGAGAACACGGAAAGGACAGTGATGGAAATTAGAACACGGAAAGGACATTGATGGGAATGAGAACAAGGAAAGGACAGTGATTGAAATGAAACCAAGGAAAGGACAGTGATGGAAATGAGAACAAGGAAAGGACAGTGATTGAAATGAGAACACCGAAAGGAAAAGGACATTTAATTGAAAACAAGGAAGAGCATTGAAACGAAAACAATACAAAGACATTAATTGAATTTGGAGCAAGGACGTTGATTTAAATGGGAACAAAGGAAAGGGCAGTGATATAAACGGAAATAACGGTGGTGATGGTAAATGACTAGTTAACGTCCTTGCCAGCTTAAGCTGATATCAAAGACTAGGTAGTTTTATTTTGGTGGTTGTTGGTAGTGGATTTAGAATCAATTGGATGATTAGGAAACTGTTGGTTTCTTGGTTTGAAAAATCGTACGATCTGGTCGGAACGAATGTAATAGCGGTGAAACTCGTCCCTGGATGGTGTGGCGTGAGTGACTCAGTCTTCTACATTCTTCCAAAACTCGTAATGATCATGGTAGTTCTTGTTGGTTTGGTAACGGAAATAACAAAGGACGTTAAGTTAAATAGGAACAAAGGACAGTGAAAACGTAAACTACGAAAGGACGTTAATTTAAATGGGAACAAAGGAAGGACATTGAAAACGGAAACTTAGAAATGAAATAAATTTAAATGGAACAAAGTAAGGATAGTTGAAACGGAAACTAGGAAGGGATGTTAATTTACATTAGAACAAAGTAAGGACAGTGAAAACGGAACATAGGAAATGACGTTGATTTAAATCATTGGTTTTCAACCTTAGGGTTGCGTCCCCAAACTGGGGACGTCGGAAAACCTTTCGGGGACGCCAACATCATATAATCGCAAAAAAAAAAAAAAGTTGTGTCTGTGCCGCGCCGGGTGTAATTTATTTATTCAAAATGATAACCGTATATGAAGATAGTTTAATGATTTTTCATATATTCTATTCGACAGCTATGTTAGGTCAATATTTGAAATGAAATGGGGGACGCGAACTTTTCATTAACCAAAAAAAGGGGACATTGGTGTAAAAGGTTTGAATACCCCTGATTTAAATGGAACAAAGTAAGGATAGTGAAAACGGACAGTAGGAAATGACGTTAATTTTAATGGAATAAAGTAAGGATAGTTGAAGCGGAAACTAGGAAGGGATATTTATTTAAATGGGATCAAAGTAAGGACAGAGAAAAAGGAAACAAGGAAAGGGTGTTAATTTAAATGAGACCAAAGTAAGGACAGTGAAAACGGAAACAAGATTATTTGGGAACACGGCAACGATAAATTAATAAAATACGTTGGCTAAAGTTAAATTACTCTGATTTAAATGGAATAAATCTTGCTGTGATGTTTACCATTTTATTACTAATTGTAAATGCCCTTACGTGTTTTCTCTCCTGATGACTTGAAAATCCTGCCTCTGCCGCCGACTCTTTCTCTGCTCATATCGAAATATGCATATTCTCTGGGGTCTTAAATGAATTTAAATATTATTAATACACAAGTCTAAATATTCAAGAATAAACTAGACAGGTTGTTAAGCATCATTTATGAGCCAAGCCCTTAACAATAAATGAAAAAAAAAACGTTGATTGGGCAACAATAATTTGCGTTTTGAATAATAAAAAGAGTAAATTGTCTTCGTAATCAGAACTGTTTGAAGAACTCTCTAATCTCTTAAGTTCGTAAGTTCATAAATCAAATTTTAATATTCAATTTTTTACCTTTCCTATCGGGTTGCGCCCATGACATATCATCAAATCTTTTATCACTATTTTTTTTCTGCGAAGAATAGTATCCTGTAAAGATGCAGGCTAAATTTCGTATCTGTTACTAAAGTAACTATGTTACTAAAATGTACCAAATCAATATCAATTATAACTACGCTTGTTACTTTTTAAAACGAATACTAGAATTCTTGAAGATATATGTGAATAAAATAGAAGCTTGTATAATTGGCGAATGAAATCTTTATCATTGTTATAAATGTTTATTGTCCAGACAAGCACTTACAAGTTGACAATATTGCTTGTATACTTTATTTGTAAAGTTTTTGTGAATTTGAAATTTACCAGACTTATATACCAAAAAGACTGTTTCTTTCCCACCACAGTTATACTTCTTATCTCCCAGACAGGGTTTAGAACAACTTTCTTTGGTTGCACCGAAATAACCATTTCCAGCTCTGACGCACTGACACAAATTTCCTCCCTAAAATTAAGGGGAAAAAAGTGTTTGACAGAGTGATGTTTATAAGGCAAAGTACAGATATGTTGACAATGAGGTACGGTGATGATAACGAGTTACGGTGATGTTGAAAATGAGGTTCAGTAATGTTGATAATGAGATAGAGTGGTGTTTTTGATAGTGAGATAGAGAGCTTTTGATAGTGAGATAGAGCGGTGTTGATACTGAGATATAGACGTGTTGATAATGAGATAGAGTGATGTTGATAATGGCATAGGGTGGTGTTGATAATGAGATAGAGTGATGTCTCGATAGTGAGATAGAGTGATGTCGATAGTGAGAAAGAGTGGTGTTGATAATGAGATACAGTGATGTTGATAATGAGGTAGACTGATTTTGATGATGAGATAGAGTAGTGTTGATAATCAGGTTGAGTGACGTTGATAATGAGATTATGGACTGTTGGTGCCTGTGTCTGGTTGGCGTAAGTTCCCATTTTTAGAATTTACAGGTTTTCAAACGGCAGCATTTTGACGATAGAATATTTAAGTCAAAATTTAAATTTAATTGGATTACAAACTTACAGATAGTGCGGCGAATCTGTTTTGCTCATATGAACAAAACTCCAAGCAAATGTGCGGCTGCATTCTTATCGTTTCTAAACGCGGTTGTTTTGACTTCTTTAACATTTTAAAGCATCCCTGTTCATCTGGAATAATGATTAACAATTAACAAGTGACATATAAGCCGGTTTAGTGCTATGCAAGTTGATCATTTATAGTATTTGAAGGTCCGGCTAATCAAGATTTCTCTTATTCAAACTTACTTATTTGGAAAGAGGGCAAGTCTGATAGTCTGTGTATCCAGGTTGCCCAGGTTGTAAATGAACACGCCAGGGCTACGGAAGTCCTAATCGCGATCATATCTCGCAGCAAAAAATTCCAATCCTTTTGGGTTACAAAGCTAGTTCAGCCTCTCGGGTTGGTCCATTACTTATAACCAGGGTCAGATATATCATGTCTAAATAACTTGATTGTGGAGCGTATATTGGCATTACCCCGGTCTGTCAATCTGTCCAAAATTGATCGTTAACACTACAATTCTTGACAGTTTTTGATGAAACTTTGCGAGTTTTTGAAATCACCCAAGGATATACTCTATTGAAAATCAAATAAATATTTATAATAAAATGAAATGAATGGAATTTCACGTCGCACTCTTCTACACTTTATGGGCTAATGAAGACGGGCATCACCATGCAGTGTGGAATGAGGGACAATTTTCCAGGACAGTGGCATTAGCCTACTTTTTTTGCCGATTTCCAATTGTCGAGTACACAGCCTGTATCACACGAAGCCTTGGTTTACTGTCCCATCCGTACGACTAGACGCTTTTCCCATGTTTGTCCCTTCGACCTGCATAACTGACAAGACCCAGTTGAAAAATCCGAAAGTTCAGCTCAACCTTCGTTGGGATTGAACCCTGCCCCTCAACACGAAAACAAATTAATATGAGTTATTGCCCTTTTCTTTAAAAAACAAAAAAACAAACTCGTTTTGAGCTACAATAAAACGTTCATACTTATAGGCACAATACTTGACGGATTTTGACAAAACTTGGCAAAATTGTTCATTATCAAAACATTTATAATATTGTTCAAGAACTGTATGACTGAAGGTTTAATATTTCGTACCGGTGATTGTTAATAAATATTTTTATTCAAAATTTGTTCAACCTTTGTTGGGATTGAACCCTGCCCCTCAACACGAAAAACAAACTCGTTTTGAGCTACAATAAAACGTTCATACTTATAGGCACAATACTTGACGGATTTTGACAAAACTTGGCAAAATTGTTCATTATCAAAACATTTATAATATTGTTCAAGAACTGTATGACTGAAGGTTTAATATTTCGGTTATTGTTAATAAATATTTTTATTCAAAATCAAAGCTGCCAGTGATCACATAAAACTTTGCCTTGCAAGCTATCTTAGAAGAGTTAATGGAAAAGAGCTTTGGAAATTTCGTGTCGAATTGATCATAATAAAAAAGAAATGTTTTATTTAAACTCACATCTTCTTAACTCGCTTTCGGTGTTTTTATTGAACTTAGGTTCTTTAATGTAACCTGGAAGTAAAAAAAAAAAGCATAATAAAAATTATAACCAGGTTTTAAAGTTTGCAGATGCAGTAAACATCAGTTCAGTCAAACGTACAAACTATTGGAAGAGATAATCTTTAATAATGAAAGATTTCAAACTTTCAGACTGAGCTTAATAAAGTTAGATGTAAATGTTCACCTTTCGTCTAAACCAATGCAATACCTACCCGTTTCATATTTACTAAAATAATTTACTCCACCACAATTTTGTTTAATCTGATCTTTACATCTTTTAAAGCAATTTGAAATTTTAACAACTGTATATGGGTCATTTTTGTTTAGACAGGAACATTGGTCTCCTTTCCATAATAAGGCCAGGGAATTTCTATTCTCCCAACAATATTCCACGCATGGTCCAACAGAATTTTTCTTAACACTTGTTAGTTTTTTTGTTACAGTAACACATTCAAATGGAGCTTTTCCTGATTGTCGTTTTACTCTTTTTCTTTTCCTGTCACCGTGGTAGGTCGAATTAACTTCCGGGATGTTCTTTTTTCCGCCGCTATTTGGTAGATCTATATGGTTCACATGTAACCATGATTCTATAATGAAATAGACTACTTTGGGTTTCTCTCAAAATTATATACAAATACGAATTACTTGGCATTTTAAAACCAAAAACAACATATCCTTAATGTTAACAACATTAA
Organism: Nipponacmea schrenckii; assembly: GCA_030562195.1. Lineage (NCBI taxonomy): Eukaryota > Metazoa > Mollusca > Gastropoda > Lottiidae > Nipponacmea > Nipponacmea schrenckii. The sequence continues at coordinate 8,114,939 of CM060199.1, forward strand.
AAGCTAACATCAACCTAAGCTTTTTATGGCTCAACATCCTTCTCGGAAGTTATACTCACTTATATAGGCCACAATTGCCGCTTTGGTAATACATACAAACATTACAGACCACTGCAAACGAATCGGGTTTAGAGGAATTCTCGATCAGCTTAGCCAATAGCCTATATAGATCATGACTCCAGTTTTCTGCCCAACTAAAGAATTCGAAGCGTAGCCTTGATTTCTTGGATGTTTGTATAATGCCATCATTTAAAAGGGACTTTAAAACGGTGCTAGTTTGAAGTGTTGAACCTATTCCAGTTTAAATAGGATGCGGTTAGTTTCAACATAATAATAGAGGGCTCATACAATATTGCCAATATTTTGGGGATTATCTACTTATTCTGCAGACCTACTTATTTCAGATTGGTCCCCTTTCCAGCTTAGTGCTTGTTTGCTTTTTTCAAATTGTGATTCTTTGTTGGTATTAGTTGCCTTCCAACCATTTCTCTTTTGGTTTAAGTTAGGTACAATTAATAATACTGATTTTTTGTGTACTCACTCAAGTTACGAGATGCACCAGATTTGGGCCTAGTAATTAGAACCCTGGAATGATTTAGAGTGTTAACATTGGTACTATACGCCCCGGTTGCCTGTGCTACTCCTATACTATAATAACATACAAATACAGCACCTAAAATCCAATAAGTCAGTAGTTTAACTTTCTTCCTTTTCATAGTGATTCTTTGACCACCATCTTGAAAAAGTAACTAAGTAATCGTGACGCAATAATGAAAATGACGTCACAATACAATTCCCTCGAACTATTGATAATGTAATGGGGACGTTTGGTTCGTCTACAATTAGATACAAATGGTTTCCTATCGATAGAGATAATGACAGTCTAAATATCAAGTGTGTTATTGCCTATACCATAAAGATAATTGCCACATTTATATCGTCTTTGAAAATCGTTTTATCTTGGATTTCTCTAGATAGTAAGGTTGGCGGACGTCATACATTCATTCAAGAGTTAAACAGATAGCTAAGGTTAACGGGATATGAAAATTTTGCCCTTTATCACTTTACCAAGCGTATACTGAACTTTAAACAAATTTAATATGTTACTACCCCAAAAGACATTAAATGACATCTTTCCCAAGGTGGGTTCAATTAAGTGTTCTGATTGAAAGGCGAAGAGAGCATATTTTCGCCATCAGCTTTTATATAACTCTATGCTTTTTATGCGAGGGTTGCGGGAGTGACGATTGCGCATAACCAACAAATAATGTGACGTAATAGACACAAACTTTCAGGCACAAACTGAAACGGCATACCCACTCAAAATGAACGATGACTGAAGGCCTTTTATTTGAAATAGATGTATACCCTATTACCAATCATAACACTCTCTCCTTCTTACTGAATGTCGTCCTCGGCATTTAAACAAAACATATTTACAATAATATGTGATGCAGAACAGACATTGAGTTATAAGTTATTATATACATCTATGAGAACAGACTATCTTCTATTCGAAATAATATAAAAAAAGATATTCATTTATTGTCGAAGTCAATGGATTTAATTCGATACAATTAGAATGGCGATGTTACAAACCGGGTATCTATAAAATTCGAATTCACCGAAAATCACAAAATGAAACGAAATTTACTATTGATACGAAAAATGGAGTTACCTCCCGTTGTTCATTGTCACTTATAGCAAATTCCTCTCCTTGATGCGACTTTTAAAGAAGGGTTCCCATATTTCCATATATATACATATATACCATAATTGGACCGGTAATACTTATATATATAGAAAGTAGAGGTGTTCTAATGACTGGGAAATATTCCAGATGTTCCAGCAAGTCCTTAATTAACTTTTAATTAGGCTAATTATGACTGGATTTCCCTCGGCAGGGTATTGCCATAGGAATGTACGTCAAGTCTAAAATGTCGTTGATCTTTTTTCTGATCATCTGTGAATTCGGTACATAACCGGACAATAAACTGAGCAAATAAAAAACATCTATACAATAATTCTAAACCCTTACGATGTAATTTTTTCAATGAACTTTCTGAATTTAATTAAAACTCATGAAACCACAAGGTAGAAAACTATATATTTACAAGGTAGAAACTATATATTTACGATGTGGAAACTATATAAGCTTTATTTAGCCAAAACTACAATTATTATGCGCTGTCACGATAATAATGCAGGTTACGATAAAAACTATGCAAACGATGTAAAAATCTTTACAATATGCCTAAAAATTTACATATATATATTTTTTTCAAAACACCATGAGCATTTTTATACGCCCACATGAAAATGTGGACGTATATTGCCATCACCCCTGTCCGTCCGTCGGTCCGTCCGTCCGTCAACAATTACTTGTGTACGCGATAAAGGCCAGAGTTTTTATCTGATTTGAATGAAACTTGGGTTGTGTATTCATCTTGATAAAATCTCGGACAAGTTCTAAAATGGCACGATTCCATATGTCGGTTTATGAGTTATGGCCCTTGATTAAATGGAAAAACGTTACAATTTACTTGTGTACACAATAGAAGCTGTAGTTTTCATCTGATTTGAATGAAACTTGGTATGTTTATTCATCTTGATAATATCTCGGACAAGTTCGAAAATGGCACGATTCCAGATGTCGGTTTATGAGTTATGGCCCTTGATTAAATGAAAAACGTTGATATTTACTTGTGTACACAATAGAAGCTATAGTTTGCATCCGATTTTAATGAAACTTGGTATGAGTATTCATCTTGATAATATCTCAGACAAGTTCGATTCCAGATGTCGCTTTATGAGTTATGGCCCTTGACTAAATGAAAAAAATGTGTATACAATAGAAGCTATAGTTTTCATCCGATAGGAATGAAACTTGGTATGTGTAGTCATCTTGATAATATCTCGCCAGATGTCTGTTAATGAGTTATTGCCCTTGATTTAATGAGAAAACAACTCGACGACTAGATCTACATTCTGCCTTTACTTTAACAATGACATCTAAGCCGACAACGTACAAAACAGGCATTTTTGAAGTCTTAATCTATAATCTAAAATATATATAAGAGGAAGTGTGTGTGTGTGTGAGCGTGCGCGTGCGCGTGCGCCTGTGCGTGTGCGTGTGCGTATGCGTGTGCGAGTGTGTGAGGGTGTGTGTGTGCGTGCGTGTGTGTGTGTGTGGTCGCCATAGCTCAAAGACGGATATATGCAAGGATGTGCACCTGAGTCTTTGTTTTGCCATTCGTTGTTTACTTTGTCCAAAATGTTGAAATCAACAATCATGCAAGCACAGTCAACAAGCCTTCCAGAAATGTGAAGAACATTCTAGAGCCAATATAAGGGAGTGACCATAACTTTACTGAGAGACGGAGAGTGATCATAACTTTACTGAAAAATTTTGGATGGGGGCAAAAATATCTTTCGCCCCCCCCCCCCAAAAATGAAATAAAATAATTATATGTACCGGGTAGCCTAACTATGTAATTGTCTCATAAGGCCATATTTGTAAATTTCTTTTTAACCTTCGAAGCTGGTAATACAATCAAAGAATATAAGTTTGTCTATCACGATCAAATTATTTGAATAAATAATAATTTATGTTTTAATTAAATAAAATCAAACTTGAAGAAATCATGAACAGCTTTATTATGAAAACATCCGAAAGGAAGTCTGTCTTTGGACAATTCGATTAATTTTGAAATAAAGGTATATGAATGATAACAGTTTTTTGACTTTGAAATAGTTTGCCCCCCCAACCTAAACTTTGTTCCCGCGCCCCTGCAACTACTCATGCATTGAATTAAAAATATTTCATGCCCATGATATTTCTTTTAATCAATTACCATTGATTGAAATGGGTTATGTATTTTTGCATATTTACTCCTATATATAAAATGAGATGTCCTGTAAATACAAGGGTGTGTTTTGCGATGACCATCAACAAGGCACAGGGGCAAACTCTGAAGGTAGCTGGCTTGAACTTGACGACGCCCTGCTTCTCCCATGGTCAGCTCTACGTAGCCTGCTCGAGAGTTGGAAACCCCAGAAATCTCTTCATACTGACACCAGTAGGGACAACGAAAAACGTAATCTACCCTGAAGTCCTTCAAAACTGACCAGTCAAGGGGGATCCAATGCAGCTGTATAACCAATATCAATCAGCCTTCCAAACTATTGAGCTTTTTGTGTGTATATGTGTGTCGTGTGTGTTGGTGGGTGTGATAGTCAAGACATTCAAGTGACTGGTAAATAACCCCGGGCGAAGCCGGGAATAAGCGCTAGTTTTAATTAAAAATTGGTATAACAATTTAAAACGGATTTATTATTGAGAATTACACAGCTCATGACAAGATTCAAGGTAACTGAGAAAGAATAATATAAGAATAGTAAGGTACATGTAATAAGACTAAAATTTCGACCTGACATTTTCACCTAGTCCGAAACTTGCTGACTCTGTTCCCAGCCTCTGATAGATTTTTAGACATATATGGCTGGGGGAGAGTCAGAAAAACTAGGCACCAAATACTTGGGATTTTCCGCACCTTCGCGGGTGCGGTGGTTTTATACATATTTACATACCTCGAATCCACTAAACCTCGATATATTTGGAAAGATGAATGTTTTTGTAGTTCAATCATACCATCATTATCCCTCTACATCACTCATGCTACGCCTTTGGCTGCGTCAAAGTTTTTTTCAAGAATTTCAATCGCCCAGTCGCCATTTCAAATTGCGCGCGCATCCAAAATTCCGACATTACTGGGTCATGAAATGAAAGTACAAGATGATGGTTCGTTTGTTTCTATCACGTGACCGTTTAACTTCGGAATTTTTTAATGCGCACACAGTTTGAGATGGCGTCTGAGTGATTGAAATTCTTGAAAAAACTTTGACGCAACCACAGGCGTGACATGAATGGTGAGAGGGGATAACAATGGCATGATTGAACATCCATCTTTCCAAACATATCGAGGTTTAGTGGATTCGAGATATGTACATACTTTTAAAACCACCGTACCCGCGGAGGTAAGGAAAATCCCAAGTTTTAGGTGCATAGTTTTTCTGACTCTCCCATATCTGTTCAAATAGCTACCAGGGGCTGGGAATAGAGTCAGCAAGTTTCGGACTAATTTTCACCGAGATATTTACATTTTACTCCCAATCTAAAAAACTAATCATTTCGGAAACTATGGAGAGTATGTCCTAGTTTACGACACTGCACTTCCTAGGGTTGCACGTATAGCTCTCTTGGCAGATTAATCATGCTTTCAAATACACCGCCAAAATGAGGTCCAAAAGGTGGATTGAATTTTCATGGCATACCTTTGTTAGCCAAAGAGTCATCAACTTTAGATTGATCAATTTTTTTGAGTTCTTTGATTCCCGTTCAGCGCACACGAAATTTCCACCATTATCCGAAATTTCCACCGGCTTCTGAATGACACCTTTAATTCCTTCCCGAGCACGTAAGATCCAAAACTTGGTTCTTAATTCCGATAGTATGAGTGACACGCGACTATCATACTTCACACACTAATTTCGAGACTGGGTGCTTTGCTGGTAATACAATTGGAAAACGAGAACCTCTTCCTCCAAAGCGTAGCACATTTTCACTATCCAGAAAAGGATCAAACTTGGATAACTTTGAATTAACACCTACACTTTTATTTTATCTGATCTCACATATTTCAAGTCTAAACACTATACTTTGCTTACGTGAAAACCCAAAATTTTCAGATTTAACTATTTCCTCTGAGGTAAGATGACTTTCACGACACCTTTCCTTATTATTCCTAAGATTCCAGATGACTCTAAACACCCAGGAGGTCACAAGAATTGATTTTAACCGCAGGGAGTACCTGCAGGGGTTAAGTCTCCCCAAAGTCCTGTGTACAATAGGACACAGGTTGCTGACACAAGAAGATACATGTTGCCGAAACACCAATGTTAGATATACAACCAATCAGAGGTTATAACTCGGTCACCTGATGAGCCTTAGGTCAAATGATTTTGTTTTTATGCGAACAAAATGGCTGAAAACATCAAGGAGTGATCAATTGCCAAAGTTCAGCACCTAATTAAACTTTGGGAAGCTACACCCTGCCTCTGGGATATTCAGGCAAAGGAATATAAAGATACACAATAAAAGAATACAGTTATACAAGAAACATGTACCATAGATCTTTCTTTTCCACAACCCCCTTCGTTGGTTTGCCTGACGGTTCTTTTTTCTCGCAGACACAATCGCCAAAATTAGTGGACACAGGGTGTACCAGCAACATGTGTCGCCTTGTATCATTTTTTTTTTTTTCCCTCTAACTCACTTTTTTTTGCACATAACTGTTATTGGTGGTACTGAATCTTCTCCTCGGCCTGTGCTTTCGTAATTTCAATTATATATTGTTTTTACAACCACTTTCACCCAATGTGTCGGCAACATGTGTTCTGGTGTACACAGGCCTTTAGTCAGTCAACTTAACCAAATATGTACTATAACTTGAATTACGTAATTCGGGCGTTTTTCTGGAGTAATAGAGTGGTCCACAGACCACAAGTCAGGGTTAGAACATCGAAAGGCAGGGCCGTGCCGCCATAACTTACTATCACATAATTCAGTGACGTACAATCCCCTTGTTGCCAAATCACTGCTGTTTAATTTAAGAATCGCACCCAATAATTCTAGCCTAGGTGTGGAAATGGGTTTAAAAGGGCAACCCGGGTTTTAGCGGCTATTCAATTTACAGAAAGTGAGAAAATACACTAAAACTATGATAAAGAACTTAAAACTGTTTAATAATATCTGGATACAATATTTACAAATACATCGGCGTTGTCCGTCTGCATAGGTGTTCTGGCCAATCCAAGATGCACTTGATCCTGTTAAAATACTAATGGTTACAATATTTCCATATACATTGGCATAGTCCGTCTGAATGGTTGATCTGGTAAATCCAAGATGTCTCTCATATCATATCGGTCAGTATTTATATTAAAATTGCTGCATTGACATTAATTAATTACCAATTGAAATACAATAGATTAATCCAAGATTTAGTGAAACAATAGACAATTAAAACATAAAAAGATTAAAGCTGTTTAAAATGAAATGTTTAGCTGACAGTTGAATAAGGTAATAACAGGAATAAATGGATTAATGTAATTAAGCTTCTGTTACTATTGGAGAGTCTAGGGCTGATTAGTTTCTATAACATCACACTGTCATAATACGCCCCTTCCGTGAAAAATCTCGTCCTCGAGGCTTAAAGAAGAAAAGTCAGCACACACACGATTAATAACGATTAAATCTATCCGCATAATATGCATATCCACCACATTCTTGACACTCTATTTTACACTCGTTCTCGTTTAAATAATCCCAGGCGTTATCGTCTAAATTCTGCTCTAAAACCCATGAATTCATTGTAGATGGCAGCCCAGTCCATTTTATAAAATATTCAGTGTCACCATTCAACAGTGTTCTTCTTTTTAAAACCATTTCACTTAAAGTACTATGTTCCATTCGCTTCTTTATTAATTTCGGTTGTTCCGCCTTCAAATACGCTATATGTTGCATATGCCTTTTGTCACGTCTGGTAGGCCCAGGTATTCTTGACGAATATTTACGAATATACTCAGATGCGTTAGCATCTAAGTCATCGTCGATTACCCACGTGTTCATAGTTGAAGGGAGATTCTTCCATTTCACCAGGTATTCCATCTTTCCTACTTTCCGTATACTTAGTTTTCTTCTCACAACCTTCTCTGCTACTTTCTGGATTGTCAAAGCAGCAAACATTTTGACAGACCGTTTCATTGTAGCTTCATCTGTCTGAGAAGATGTGGTGCTAGTCATTATCGTTGCTGCTATACCCTTATCGTGGTGAATGGCATTGGAAGTTTGGCTGCCTATTTCACTGGTAGACATTGTAATTTCAGCTGTTTGAATTGAAACCTTGCCTGTTTCTCGACCAGTATCTATTACTGAAGTGGATGTGGTACTGGAGTTAATATATGCTCTCTTCTCTTTGTACTGTTGATATCTCATTCTGTCTCGTTTCAGCCTGCTTTCAGATTTAACCAGTGGTTTATAGGTCGAAGCAAACCTGTGAGAATTTCTGTTCCATGTCAACATAAGTGAGAACTGTTCATTCTTTTCTTCTATCGACCAGTTAACTGGAAAATTCTGTAATCCCATAAGTTTTAAAAGATCCAATACCTTTCTGGGAATGATACTTTCCATAACTGTTCTTCTATTGTAGGGGGTACACTTACTCGCTTTTCTTTTGAGGGTACCGGAATCTTGTAGGATCTCTACCAATTGTAGTAGTGAGAAAATACACTAAAACTATGATAAAGAACTTAAAACTGTTTAATAATATCTGGATACAATATTTACAAATACATCGGCGTTGTCCGTCTGCATAGGTGTTCTGGCCAATCCAAGATGCACTTGATCCTGTTAAAATACTAATGGTTACAATATTTCCATATACATTGGCATAGTCCGTCTGAATGGTTGATCTGGTAAATCCAAGATGTCTCTCATATCATATCGGTCAGTATTTATATTAAAATTGCTGCATTGACATTAATTAATTACCAATTGAAATACAATAGATTAATCCAAGATTTAGTGAAACAATAGACAATTAAAACATAAAAAGATTAAAGCTGTTTAAAATGAAATGTTTAGCTGACAGTTGAATAAGGTAATAACAGGAATAAATGGATTAATGTAATTAAGCTTCTGTTACTATTGGAGAGTCTAGGGCTGATTAGTTTCTATAACATCACACTGTCATACTATTCAATTTACAGAAACCGATTTATCCGAATCTTCCGACCGCTGCGTATGCCTTCTCAGAAGCATCCACAAAAGTATGTAACGTTTGTTTTAATGTACATAATGTATAATGTATATACTTATGATGCTTTTGAGATAATGAATGATTTAAGATGACATGTAAACATCATAAAATTTTATTCACGATAATGTTAATGCGCGAGTGAGACTTAACTGGTGTAGGGATCAAACAGGAAAGTCAATAACGGGTGTGACCGCCATTTGCATTGACATATGCGGTGTATCGTCGTCGCATGGAGTTGATCAGTCTCTGGATAGTGTTCGAGGGATAGCATTCCACTCCTGAACAAGGGCAACCTCAAGTCGCATTCATCTGGCGTCGACGTGAAAGACGTCGTCCAATTTCATCCCATAAGTGCTCGATAGGGGAGAGGTCAGGTGACAGAGCTAGCCAGTGAAGCACGGGGATGTTCTTCTGTGCAAGGTACTGTATGGATACTCTTGCAGTGTATGCCCTAACGTTGTCCTGTTGAAACGTGTAAACATCGTGGTGTATTTGAAGAACGGCACGACATGGTTCTGCAGCACCTGGTCCCGGTAGTAGACGGCGTTCACCCTTCTTCTGCAGGGGTGGAGAGGGGTTCTGTGACGGTAGCTTATTCCACCCCACACCATAACACTGCCACCACATCACCGGCCGTCTGAACAACACAGTCGGCGTTATAACGTTCACCACGTCTCCGCCAAACACGTATACGGCGTTCCTAGAGTAAAATCGTGACTCGTCAGAAAAGATGACAGCATGCAATTGTCGTAGTCGCCAATAATTCTGGTGTCTGTTTGCCCACTGTAGACGTTGGTTTCGGTGACGAACTGTCAATATGGGGCCGAAATAATGACGTCGTGCACGCAGGCCTGCAGCTCGCAGACGGTTCCTTGCGGTGTTGGGGTGAATGAATCCATGTCGTCCTTGGACTTGAACAGCTGTTCTAGTCGCTGGTAGTGTTCGGTCTCGGACATGATCCAGTACGATCTAACAGTCCTGACGTTCCGTTGTCACACGTCGAGGACGGTCCCGAGTGCTCCCCGTTTGCAGAAACCTTTGCGACTGTTTTGTGTGCGCAGTGTAGGCGTCTAGCAATTTCCCTGGTGCTGGCGCCATTTTGAAGCAGGCCGATCGCACGTTCCCGTTCAGGGGCTGTAAGTCGCGGCATCGTGTCGGCGTTTCACAAGTGTCAGTGAAAAAGTGAAATTCTATTCGGATGCACATGCCTTTAAAGGGATTGGGTGCACAATCCAGAGTGAAATTAATTTTTTCTCGTGGTGAGCGTGCAAAATGTTGCGTTTTTGCGAAAAATTGCCTAGCGTTACAGTAAAAGTGAAATTATCGCATTTCTTGCACTTGGCATGTCGGGTTCGTTTTCACGTGTATTCAGTTATGTTTGAAATTTGTCCTATCAACCAAACAACGCTGAATTTTTATATCTTTAAGTTCTGGAAGTTCTCGAAATCAGCTATTCCATGAATCATCTAAATCCCGAGGAAGTCCATCGTCCCAATCTACCCTACGTAACCATGACGAATGAATACCAATTTTTAGCGCGTATTGTATATGGGGCTAGGAAGTTAAGCGTATCAAACAAGGATGCTGTTTTATTCACATCAAATATTTTAGTTAGTAGGCGTAGGCGGTGGCGCTTCTATTTTAAACAGAACACTATCCGAATGAGCATGCCACAAAATCCTAAAATTATATTTCAGACAAACGATCAGATTCAGGTATAGCGCTGAGAACGCGAGCATCATTTGAGAGCCATTTTCTAATCTGACAACCGGCAGTTTTCAACAATGCCGTTATTTCACGACGCAATTCGATAGCTGATTTTCCACTATCTAACAAGTCACCACCGTAAGTAGAATTGATAACGGAATCCGCGCCTGTAGGATACTTCTCCGCATGATTTTGAGCATGTTCTCTAATTACTGCCTGGGAAAGATAAGGCGAAGCCGTATTACCAAAAACTAAACGTGTGTATTCTAATTCTCGTATAGGTGAACCGAAATGCATATTTCGCCACACACAAAAAAAAAAAAACGATGAATGCGACTATCAAATGGACATAACTCCACTTGCAAAAATAGTTCCATTATGTCTGACGCGACAGCGATGGCACCAGTTCTAAAACGAATCAAAATATCAAAGAGCTCTTGCTGTAGTTTAGGTCCTTGAGAAATACAGTCATTCAGTGATTTCTGAGTTTTACCATAATTTTGGCGTGCTGACGAACCTTAGTGGTAGATTTCTCTTAGGCAAATCAGGCAAATACCGAATATTTTCAGATCGTCTTTCTTGTGGAAGGATTTCTTGAATACATTATACGATTTACTTAAATAATAATAAACGGTACCGATTTCAGAACGCTTTAACAATGACTTTTCTAATTAAACAATCTTGACTTAGCCATATCCTTGTTATTGACTAATTTTGGTTTATTTTCTCTCCAAGGTATACCGGTACTATAAAGAAAAAGAAAAGAAAGAAACAACTATATTTTACAAGGATAACAACTAAGGTTCACAAGTCCGTCATGACAGGGATCCTTTCTACCAGCTGGTTCTTGGCAAAACCTCTTGGCATTGATCCTTCCCGGATTATCCGTACCCATTTACAGCTGGGTGAGCTGGGATTATGAGTGAAGATGACTCATTCAACACACACCGATCGAGATTAGAACTCACGTCCGACATTTTCAACGCATCCAAGCAAATGACGATATGACGTTAAGAACCAACACTCTAACCGCCGTGCTATATAGGGCGCGTAAGTCTCGTCAGTGACGTCTTGGCAGATGTTACTTCCGGTGTAGCAGTTTGAGATGTCCACCCATAGACATAGAAAGAATAGACTGGCCAATGACGTCGCTCAGCACAAGTGCGTGTGGAAAATTTGACGCCATCTTGGAAGTTGTAACATCAACATTCGACTGCATTGACGATGGCGACCGATGCACCAAATACAACCAGAAAAAGCTTTGGGCCGCAGTGTTCCGTTATTTAATGCTATAATTTCAAAAATTCTAAGCCTGAGGGTGTCAAATTCCACAAATAGACATAACTTTTATCAATAGAAATAATGATTTATGTCAATTTAGCGCCTATCTATGTTATTAGGCCTATTAGCTAGCCTAATTGCATTGAATTGAATGAAGAATAAATAATGCAGTATAAACATCTCTGGACAGTTGAAAATTGAAAAAGAGTAGGTAATGGTGCTGCTGTCCTGGCAAAATTTCCCTCATCGCACATTGCATGGCATTTGGCCATAATAGTGTGTAAAATTGGACTTAAAACACCATTACATTGGTATTATGAGATTTGATAGCTATTTATCCTGGTCAATGGGCTTGGCATAAAAATACTTTACATTATATTATCTATTTCAGTTGCTGTCTTATGCTGGATGCTATGTCCATTCGTCAACATTTTGACTATGACAGACAGACAGACAGACAGGGGACTTTATAGGCTATGTCAACCTTGGGAATGATGAAATCAGTGACCTCAATATAGTAGAAAAATAGCTAATAGTTAAGGGTTGTGTGAACTGTTATTTTCCTGAACACTAAAAGGGGCATTGGAAGAGGGTTGGCTGTATATGAAAATCTAATTGCAACCAGGGTTTGGTCCGTTAAAAGAACCATCCTTTATTAATAAGTTTTGTAGCAGCCCAAAACTCCATATTGGACCATAGCCGTTGATTATGTCCCCCATCCTCCATAAATTTTTAAGGGAGGAATACCATAGCCACCCCCTAAAAAATGGGTGGAATTCACTGATTGCAAGCCTGCGGGAGATTTCAAACTTTGTATTTTGAGAAGACAAACAAGGTAAGAAAGCAGCCAAAGATTGGAAAATAGATGTAGATTTGGGGCTTTATTTTGCTGTGAAGTAACCTAAGTAGCAATTATATAGGGAATATTTGGCTTTTTCTGAATTAAATCGTGCTTTTCCTGGAAGATTATGTCGCCCCCTCCCCCCCCCCCCCCAATATTTTGAAACAAATCCACATCCACGTATTACATTAGACAGAACTGATAGCTTAAAAGTAGTTTATTTGATCATTTACATGCATATTAGGCTAAACCGCAACAAGATAGGCATAAACTGAGCGTAGATTAACGGTGTTTACAATACAAGCGAATGGGGTCACGTGACTTGTTACAACTTCCGAGATGGCGTCAAATTATCCAAAGCGAATCGACCAATAGCCAGTCTATTCTTTCTATGTCTATGTGTCCACCAATAAATCGCGTGTGACGGTGAACCTTTTATTTCGCCAGTTTCAGATGTCCAATTTCATAGATAATTTACATTTTCTCAAAATATTTAGTTTAAGTAATGTTGAAGGGTGACATGAAATCATTTCATACTCAATTTTATTTTAATAAAAACGTTTTACAATGCCAAAAAAAACCCTTAGTATTCAACTTTAGGCAAAATAAGGCGATCGTATTTTCACGACTTTTTTGTACTAAGCTAACTGCTAAATGCTACATTTAGAAACTTTCAATCATACAATTTCTGAATCATTTTAAGCCCCTTTCCTTTTCATCGTGATATTGAACACTGCTTTTATTTTTTTATTTTTTTCAAAACCTTTCTAAATGACAAACAACTCTGCACAATAACCTACAAAGTTAAACGACGAAAACTTTGATTGATCGACCTTGAACTTGTACGAGGAAAGGTAGTTACTCAATAATACACAGAGAAACTGACGATCAACGAGGACCGCTTATCTTTTCTATTTTTAATTTTTTTCGTCCAAAATTGATAAAGATAGCAACCTAACAATCTTTCATTGTTTTCTATAAAAGTTTTCTTTTTTAACAGCTGCATGGGCTACAGTCATAACTGAGATTTTCGAAAAAAATGACTATTCCGAGCCAGCAAACTTAGGCTAGGCCTAGGCCTACTTTTTAACTACTTTTCTGTAAACAGGAATTGACATTATTGAAATTTGGCGTTTGGATTAATTTGACTTCAGAATTTCTGGGAACTGCAATTTTGACAATGGTTAATAATTTTAAATGGTTAATAGATCGAATGCCAAACATTTTATAGTTTTTTGAGAGCCCTAGTAGTAGTAACCAGCCTTGTCTGATTATTAATAGAACACTGTAAAAGCTATGATTGATATTTTTCCAGCTAGATTGTTCTAGATTCCAGTTTATATCAGGTCAGATGTTTTTTGGCAGCTAATTGTACCCTTGACATTGACTGTTCAGCAGGGTAAATTTGTAAAAGCACAAAACTCTGGTTATAATACATGTTTATTGGTTGTTTTTGCAGAACATGTAATGTCTCTTTAAATATATTGAAAACATTATTATTAAATGACATCAATAGGATATTTTTAAACTTTGGAACATCACAGCATCTGGACAGTCTGTTGATAAAGCACAATAAAGGTCTGTAAATGTAACAGATTACATTCACTGACACCTAAGGCACATCTTTCACTAATGTAGGTTCTAGTCGTTTTTCAGTATCATTCCAATGGCAAAGTTTGTACTTCTTCACAAATACTTTTAAGCTATATTTATATATTACAATGAATCAATTTGTAATATTTTAATTATTCAAATCACATATTAAAATTAGATGGAGATGAGGTGTAGGATTGGAACAATAGAAAGTATTTTAATTTATGTTATTAATTTTTGGATAGTTAAGGCCTATACTGAGTATTAAATAGGCTATCATCTGCTAGGCCTATATACAGTCTTGAAGATTTCAAAATGGCCTAAATGAAAGATTTTCTTGAAATTACAAACATTTTCACAAATGGTAGAGATGCAAAATGGTTGTGAACTAGGCCTATGTTTGTGTGTTCGGGCTAGATTGCAAATGAAACTGAAACATGCAACACTCCTTGTTCTGTTCTTCCCTAGGTCTTTTGAACACAAATTATAAAGTTAGGTTAAAGAGTAAATATTTACCCAGCAAAAAATGTACAATATACTGACTGTTTCACCAGTTTTTGAATCACGACCCATGCCTTGTAAGGAGTTGTAAGGCACATCATGTCTTCTTCTTTCTTCTAGTCTACTACACGATTAAGCCTAGTTCCCTGTGGGCCTAGCCTACTATTGACACTGACTGAGTATTGACTCATGTTCTTCTAGGCTAGTATTGTCTTCAACCAAAATCGCTTCTACAAATCATTTATAGAAATGGCACCGCTGGTAGGTGATAGCCTCTGAAAATTTCATCTAAATCCCTTTTAGTAGCAAAAAGCTTTCAAATCTTCCACAATTTTGACAACTCACAAAGACGCCATTATTCATGTCGACGCTTGACTTCAAACAAATGGTTTGTTTTCATTTTGTGGCCATGGCCGTTATACAATACCAAATCGGAATCATGACAACTCGGACCAAAGACAACTCGGACTAGGCCTAGGCCTACTAAAAAATGTTTATGCTTATTTGTTTAAAATAACATGTCTTTTCCAAATTGGACATCCTAACACGCCCAGACATCCCAAACTGTGTAGGTCACAGTTTGAAATGTCCGCGACTAGTGCGCATCGCCAGTTGGGATGAAGGACGGACATCTTTGGGACGTGTTCAATTCTCAACTAAAATTTGAGGTGAGTTTGTGGAATTTTGAATGCGAATCTTCCCGGAGACACTGGAGATGATATCAGGAGTTGGCCATATTTCAGAGTCTTTCTTCATACTGGTGATGACACGGGGCTCTAAGGCTAGGGATGGCTAAGATGATAAGGAAGTTGGAAGATCAAGTTCTAAAAAGTCGCCTGGCCATATGGTAGTAGGTTGGTTTGGAGCACGTAAGACATGTGCACGACGGATTTGATGAGAAATAGGTCGTGGTACAGAGCCATAAGAGTAAACACCGTTATCGCCAATTAGGACTTGTCTTTTTGCAGGTCGGACACTTATATCATTGGCTTCCATGAAAGGGATTCCTGCTAGTATTTCTACGTCTAGGTCTTTAACAACTAGTCCTTCAAATGATAGAGGTTTACCGTCTATAGTAAACGTGAGGGCTATTTCTCCTACGACAGTCAGGGGTGAAGAGCCATCGGCTTGGTGGGCAGATTGTGTTGATTGTGATAATGGTACTTGAAATTTCAATGCAGTATCTTGTCGCATCATATTGCCTGTTGCTCCGCTATCTATTGTGAGATGGGCTACGTGATGTTGGTAAAATACATTTAAATATGGTGATTGTCTTATTTGCACCCTGAGGGTTGTAGGGGCGGCTGGCTGTGTCGGTTCATAAGCTTGGTCGAAGTCTTCGTCATCAAGGATATTGGTTATTTGACGGGCTTTTGAAATAAACTTCTTATCTAATTAGTCTGTTATATGAGGGGCGGTTTATTTGAGATGGCCTGAAATCATTATGTTTTTGTGTAGATTGCGTGCGAAAGGTACGGGCATCATCGGAAGTTTGTATTTCAAACAGCAGGGAATCAAGGGCTTGTGAAATCTCTGGTTTAATCGAGGATAATGTGCGGGTACGAAGCTCGGTTCCGTATCTTTGTTTTACAAATTTAGGTAGCTGGGGGTGAATAAGTCGAAGCCATGTAAGTACGATGAAGTTTTCAATTGTAGGGGTCAATTCCTCGTCCTCAGTAATATCTTGTCCATGATGCTTAATAACTCCCCCTTGTCGCAATAGATTGTCTTCAACGAATGCAGCTAGTCGCTGGAATAGGTCTTCGGGCCTTTCATCTGGTTCGAGAGTGATGGCACAGAAATCAAGGAAGTGGGCCCCGGTTGATTGAAACCCATAATGGAGTCTGATTTGTTGCCATATATCGTTCATGCTAGTGGAATTTTTAACGATGGATTTCCGGGCAATGACTGGGCAATAGTTTGCAATTTGGCCGAGAAGGAGTTCGAGCATAGTAACTTTTTGTTCTGCAGTTTTGCGCCTGTTTTCGGGTACTCTCTCATTGTCATTTATGAAGCCTCTCAATGGGGTTGCTCGAGACTTTTTAAGCCAGTGAAAGTCGGCTACTAAAAATTGAGCAAAGTTTTCATAAAGTGTCAAAGTGTAAATGAGGTTTTGTTTCCAATTTTCAAATGAATTAACAGTTTCTGTTTTGGTAAGACACCATTGTTTCGGGGCTCTTGTGGTGTTAGCCATCGTTAGAACACAGTGCAGTATAACAAATAGAAATAAAAAGTTCATAAACCTTAGTCTTCACTTCGTATGGGAAGGCAGAATTGTCGTCTTTCACGATAAACAAGTCCGGGAGTTGAAGTCCTTGCACGATTTATTATTGTTGACCCACGTGGATTACGAAACGCTACCACCACGCCAGTTGGGATGGAGGACGGACAACTTTGGGACGTGTTCAATTCTCAACTAAGATGGAATTCTAATTGTTTTATGGGAAACAAATACAGTGATACAGCGTGGCTATCGGCCAAGGTTACACAACAGAAAGAGAGCGTAAGGGAGGTAAGTAGAACTGGTGAGCCAGTTCGTTCACACTATAAAGGCGTACCATAGATATGTATAAAGGATATCTATGGTGCGTTCGGTTAGTTAGATATAACG
This sequence comes from Nipponacmea schrenckii, assembly GCA_030562195.1. NCBI lineage: Eukaryota > Metazoa > Mollusca > Gastropoda > Lottiidae > Nipponacmea > Nipponacmea schrenckii. The sequence continues at coordinate 8,132,352 of CM060199.1, forward strand.
AATAAACACATTATTCTGGCGCATGTGCCATTGGACATTTCAAACTGCTGGACATCTCAAAACTGTCACACCGGGTACAAATGGGTTTATGGGTGTGGCTACCGCTCAGGAAGGGACAAATGTAGCCTTTTTAGGTTCCCAACCGACAGTAAGAAGCGAAAAAAATGGGAAAACTTTGCAGGTAAGCTGATGTTTACGATCTGTCAAGACAAACCGCTATGACTATTAATAGCTATTATTATTGTTCGGCAGAGGATATTTGGCACGGCGTGGTAAATAATTATTTGCCACGGGTTTTCATTATTTGCCAATTGTCTTCATAAATGATGAATTAAACTATTTCGTTTCGGTTTATCCGTAGAGATCCAATGAGATATGCTATACGCATGCGCCAATCAGTTGCTATCACGCTTTGGAGCTGAGCAGTCGAACTTAGAAAGACGGAATTACTTCATGGTTCTTTTTTGAATTAATTTGGTTCAGTTTATTTATGAATCATCTGAAAATGAAGAAATCGTCATGTAAAGACGGGGTTAGTAGCGAGACTACTCCCCAAACTACTAATACAACTGATCTTTCTTCGACCGAGTTGTCGAAATCGAAAATAGATGATCAAAAAATGGCGGGTTCGTCGGAACCGTCTACTAGCAAGTCAACCACACCAGAAAAAACTGGAAAATCTAAATTATCGGTTGATCAAGGAAGTTTGAAAAGAAAACATTCTTCTACCAGTTCGGGTAAAAATGATTCAATGATGAAAATGTTGGAGCAGATTTTAGAAAATCAAAATGGTTTGAAAGAGAAAGTAGACATTATGTGGAATAGTCCATTTCAAGAAGAATGTGACAATGTTGACTTTGTTGATCATGAGAGAGATTCTGAAGTAGACCTATCAGTTGAGACTAATAGTGATTGTACAGGCCTACTGGCTGATGGTAATAGTTCACCTTCAAAGAAACAAAAGCTAGAAGAGCCTGGAACCTTTGCAACCATAATGAATAAACTTGGGATGCAGAACCAAGAACAAACATCAAAATCAGTTGATGCAGATCTAGCTAAAATTGTAAATGGATTATTTACAGATGGATTGTCTGATGAGTATTATAAAGATCTGATTAAGAAATATAATAGACCAGAAAACTGTGAGATGCTTACGAACATTAAATTAAACCAGCTAATATGGGATATTATCTCGCAAAGATCACAGAATGTTGATGTCAGGTTCCAAGTTGTTCAAACTTGTTTGGCAAAAGCTGGAGTTGCTTTGACCCAGTTAGCTGACAAGTTGAATACCCGAGATGCTGCTGATGAATCGACTATTGAAAGCATCACATGTGTTTTGGGTTTGCTAGGCCATGGTTTTCACAATTTGTGTTTGAGGAGACGGGAATTAATTAGATCTGAGTTGCGCTCAGAATATTTACACTTGTGCTCCCCAACAATCAAGTATACTGACAAACTTTTTGGAGATGAAATTGAGAAGAAAGTTAAAGACATTACAGATGTCAATAGAGTTGGAAGTCGTTTGAAGAATACCTCTCAACGGTTAAGAAGCAATACTTTTACTCACTCATGGAAGAGTAACCGTGGACGATTCACTCCCTACAACAAAACTAATCCTAGTTTTTTAGGAAAAAGCCGTCCACATTATGGAGACGCACCTACATACAAACAAAAGCAGACGACATATTCAAAAACAAAGCAAAGGAAAGATTAGAAAGTTCACAGGTAAGTGTGAATGATTCGGATAGCCCAAGTTATAGAACAGCTGGCAATTTATGTAAATTCATTGAAAATTGGAAAGATATAACATCTGATAAAGATATTCTTCAAGATTTAAGGGGACTTAAACTAGAGTTTGTTGATGGTAAAATTCCACATCAGCATTTTATCCCTAAGCAAATTGATTTCACAGAAGATGAGAAAACTATTATTAGAAAAGAGTTGTCTACCTTGATTGAGAAGGGGGCTATTGAAAAGACCCACCATTCTGAGGGTGAATATATTTCAAATATTTTTATTAGACCTAAGAGGGAGCCAAATTCCTATAGAGTTATTTTAAATCTAAAGAATTTAAACGAAAATTTGGAATATCACCATTTTAAGATGGATACGTTTGATACCGCAAAAAATTTGATTACAAAAAATTGCTATATGACCTCAATTGATTTTACAGATGCATACTATGGTGTTAATATAGCAGAAAAAGATAGAAAATTTTTGAGATTTCGTTTTGATAACGAGCTTTATCAATTCACGTGTTTGCCAAATGGGCTTAGTTCAGGACCTAGAAAATACACAAAACTTTGCAAACCAGTGTTCTCCACCCTCAGAAAGATGGGTCACACTATTATGGGGTATATAGATGATTCCCTTTTAGTATCAGATTCAGAACAGGAAGCATTGAATTCATTAGAAAATTCTCTTAACCTATTTAGACATCTGGGCTATGTTATTAACATGAAAAAGTCTTCGCTCATACCATCACAGAGAATACAATTTCTTGGATTTATAATTGATTCCAGGGAAATGAAAATTTATTTGCCAGATGATAAAACTACTTATATAATTGATCAATGTAAATTATTAATGAATAGAAAATGTTGTTCTATCAGAGAAATGGCTCATGTCATAGGTTTGATGATTTCGGTGCTTCCTGCTACTGAATTTGGTGCATTACACTATAGAACTTTAGAGTTAGAAAAGATATCAGCATTGCAATTAAGTCATGGAAATTTTGAATCACTAATGAATATTTCTGATGAAGTGAAGGAAGATCTTAATTGGTGGATTGCAAATTTGCCAAATTGCTATAGTCATATACTTCATAATCCCTCATCTCTAATTATTTATAGTGATGCTTCCTTCCAAGGGTACGGAGCCTCATGTCTTGGAAATAGATGTGGGGGGAGATGGAGTCCTGATGAGCTACAAGAAAGTATATCAATAAATGACCTTGAGTTATTGGCAGCATTTTTTGCCTTGAAATCATTTTGCTCAAACATTAAATCTACCCATGTTCAATTGTACATGGATAACACAGCTGCAATAGCATACATTAATCATATGGGTGGAGTTAAGTCCCTTAGATTAAACTATTTGAGCAAACAATTATGGTCATGGTGCATAGAGAGAGATATCTGGGTTACAGCATCTTACATACCTGGAGTGGATAATATTCAGGCTGATTTTGAAAGTAGGCATTTTAATGATGAAACTGAATGGATGCTTGATAACAATATTTTTAATGAAATTACCAAGGTATTTGGTAACCCAGTTATTGATCTCTTTGCCTCAAGACTAAATTATCAGGTTCCTGACTATGTGTCATGGAGACCAGATCCTTGTGCTAAACATGTTGATGCTTTTTCCATGACATGGTCTAATGATATATATTTATTTCCACCTTTCAGTCTTCTAACTCGATGTCTCAAAAAGATCAGAGACGACCAAAGTTATGGAATTATAGTTTTGCCACTATGGACAACTCAACCATGGTTCAGCCTTCTACTCAAACTGTTGGTGGATTTTCCAAGAGTGTTGCCCAGATCAAACAAACTTCTATCGATGCCACATCAGCCGAACAAACTACATCCACTCAGAAAGAAGTTGACTCTTATAGCTTGCAAAGTTTCCGGAATTCGATGGGAGAATTTAAGTTTTCAGAACAATCTACCAACATATTGTGGAACTCTTGGAAAAACAGCACTCATAAACAATATGAAACCTATATTAAAAGATGGTACAAGTTTTGTTGTAAATGGAAAATTCATCCGTGTGAAACAACTGTACAATATGTGATTCAATTTTTAACTGAACTTTTTGATGATGACTTGAGTTATAGTTCTATTAATACTGCAAGGTCCGCAGTGTCACAATTAGTTTTAAATTCAACAGAAAACTTTAATATTGGAAAGCATCCTTTAATTGTTCGTTTTATGAAAGGTGTTTATAATATGAGAACACCATCACCCAGATATAGTGAAATTTGGGATGTTCAGATTGTTATCGACTGGATCGAGAAGCTGTCTCCAGTTGAAAAGTTAACACTTAAAGATTTGACTTTAAAAACAGTTGTTTTACTCAGTCTTTAAGTTTATTAGATTTGCATAATGTTAGTAGAAGAGAAGATTCTTTCATTTTTGAATTTCCCAGAAATTCTCTCAAACAGTCAAGACCTGGATATATTCCTCCAAAAGCTGTCATTAGTTGCTATACTGACAATATTCATATATGTCCATTTCATACTTTGGGAGAATATTTAGAAAAAACTAAAGATATAAGGGGCAATGAGACAAAAGTTTTTATCAGCTTTATTAAACCTTTTAAGGTTGTTACTAAAAATACGATTAGCAGATGGATTAAGTTGGGTTTATCGCAAGCTGGGATTGATATTTCTACGTTCAAAGCCCACAGTGTAAGATCTGCCTCCGTTACTAAGGCTAAAATATCTGATGTTCCTGTTGAACATATTCTCATTAATGCAGGTTGGGCAAAAGTCTCCACATTTGCAAAGTTTTATGATAAACCTATTGTAAATCAATCTAATTATTGTAACAGTGTTCTGTCGTAATTGTAAGTGGCATACTTGATATTAAAGCATTTTATTATTTACATGATCTGTTTGCTTGCCACTTTAAAGTCTCATTGGATCTCTACGGATAAACCGAAACGAAATAGAATTTAAAAGTTAAACGAGCCTTGCGCAGCAAGGCGAAGTTTGACTATAATTCTATTATAGTCAGGTTTAGGTAGAGATCAAATGCCCACCCATTCAAGGGAGATAATCTATATGAAATTCATAGATGGAGATTTATTTACTTTATGTCCCTGCCCTTAGTTGGCAAACAAACAGATAGTTCAAGACTGATTGGCGCATGCGTATAGCATATCTCATTTGATCTCTACCTAAACCTGACTATAATAGAATTATAGTCAAACTTCGCCTTGCTGCGCAAGGCTCGTTTAACTTTTAAAATAAACGATATTTTTACAAATAAGATTGAGATCATGATTATATTAACACATTTTGGTGAATGACGGAAACATAATTTAATCAAATTGAAGCGATTTTGACATAATCAAAATATGAAAATAAACAGCATTTTTTATCGCAAATAATAGTCGCGATTAACAAGTTGGTGGTATTGATTCAGACACGCATAGTAAAAAAAAGTCCTACCTATAAAATACTGTATCATTTACAAATGAGAATACATCGATAAGAGATATTTATTTGCAGTATGTATACCAATACCGGTAAGAGTTTAACACGATTTCGGTCGAAAGGCTAGAATATGCTTGTTAAAGTGAAATAATACTTAAAACATTCCGAAACACGGGCCACGCCATTACAAGGCTGCAATGAAGAGAATTTCGCAGTGGTATTTGCCTTCTCTTATTTTAATTTTCAACGTTCACGTGCACAGTCGTTAGCAAAAAGCACCTCTATTTTCCTTGTTAGCCCTTAACAGTAAGATAAAAGATAAAAGTGGAAATGATTTACACAGCTCGTGGTTAATAAGATAAAACAAGTGGTAGGGGTTGTAAGCTAACTACTTTACACAGACCCGTGGTAAATAAGATAAAACAAGTGGTAGGGGTTGTAAGCTAACTACTATACACAAACTCGTGGTAAATAAGATAAAACAAGTGGTAGGGGTTGAGAGGTAACTACTATATACAGACCCGTGGTAAATAAGATAAAACAAGTGGTAGGGGTTGTTAGCTAACTACTATACACAAACTCGTGGTAAAAAAGATAAAACAAGTTGAAGGGATTGTAAGCTAATTACTTTACACGGACCCGTGGTAGATAAGATAAAACAAGTGGTAGGGATTGTAAGCTAACTACCATACACGGACCCGTGGTAAATGAGATAAAACAAGTGGTAAGGGTTGTAAGCTAACTACTTTACACAAACCCGTGGTAAATAAGATAAAACAAGTGGTAGGGGTTGTAAGCTAACTACTATACACATACCCGTGGTAAATAAGATAAAACAAGTGGTAAGGGTTGTAAGCTAACTACTATACACAAACCCGTGGTAAATAAGATAAAACAAGTGGTAGGGGTTAAGAGCTAACCACTATATACAGACCCGTGGTAAATAAGATAAAACAAGTGGTAGGGGTTGTAAGCTAACTACTATACACAGACCTGTGGTAAATAAGATAAAACAAGTGGTAAGGGTTTTAAGCTAACTACTATACACAAACCCGTGGTAAATAAGATAAAACAAGTGTTAGGGGTTGTAAGCTAACTACTATACACAGACCTGTGGTAAATAAGATAAAACAAGTGGTAAGGGTTTTAAGCTAACTACTATACACAAACCCGTACTAAATAAACTAAAACAAGTGGTAGGGATTGTAAGCTAACTACTATACACGGACAACCCCTACCACTTGTTTTATCTTATTTACCACGGGTCCGTGTATAGTAATTAGCTTACAATCCCTTCCACTTGTTTTATCTTATTTACTTTTAATCTTTGTTAAAAAGATAGCACTTTCAAACTTTCAAAATTTTGAACTTTTTTAATTTTAATTTTTGCGTTTTTTAAACTTCTACATTTTTATTTCGATCGATCTGAAAGTTTCCAGATATAGATACATTTTGATTTCGAACTACAATAAATTTTCAAAATTTTGATATAACTTCCGGTTTTAATGTTATTTGTTCTTAAGGGGGTTGACAACCCTAAACCTATGTACAAAAAATAGACGATTTCAACCACTTCTTTTCCACCTATCTGAAATATTTAAATATCAATGGAAAGAGGGGACTTTCAGCTATCCAAAAATATAAAATTTATTTCTTTATGACATTTCAACTTTAAGAAATAGGGTATGAAAGGTGAACGTCAATTATTCCCTTAAAATTAGCATATCTACTAGGCTATTTAATATAGAAGGTTGAAATTTTGCACAACGCAAGTCTACACGTATCTCTACAAAATTACGTTGGCTTTTTGGAAAATTTTGTTTTGTTTTGAAGATATTGATAGAAATCAAAATTTTGCGAGTGCATTTACGAAAAATTGAATTTTTAAAAAACTATTCATTTTATAAAAAAAAAGCCAACGTAAAGTTATAGAGGACATCGTAAGCTTTAGCTGAAACCAAAGTTTGTAAAAATCGGATAAATTGTAAGCGAGATATGCTTTTGGAAAAATGGCATTTTTTTTCAACATTTTGCAAACACATGTAAACCTTACGTAATTAACGACCATGTTGTAGAAATGGGTAGAAATCTTTAAGCACCTTTTAGGCATCGATATGCACCCATATCCACACAATTGGAGTGCTAAAACAATGAAAACAATGGATTTGCACATGTCAAAACATCCCTACCCACCAATCATAAAATTTTCTTTGTTTACATGTGACGTAAAGATTTATGGGACATCACGTGACTTCTGGATTCCCCCGAAACACAAACTCTTACTTCGCGTGCCGATATTAACAATAACTGACCGGCAAACGTAGAGAATGTTTATTTAGCCGATGACGTTGTAATCACAAATGTCAACTGACAACGTAATTTGTACGTCTACATAGAGGAATACCCCGTTTTGTTCTATAAATAGATTATCTTCACGGACGGATATCAGACGAACTACTGAAGCGATTGAGCTAAAATTTTTACTAGATGAGTTTCTTTTAATGCCAAATAGAATGGATATAAACTTAATACGTTTCTTGATTGAAATACACTTCGAACGATAAGGTTGTCAACCCCCTTAAAGTTGAAATTTGCACTTCCGGAATATTGAAAATATTTGAAAAATGTCTTTTGCAATAAGCTAGAATTGTTCATTTAATGATGTTAAATTTGAAAAATCCGAACCGGAAGTAACGGATCAGCCGCCATTTTGATATGTTTAACTTTTGTAAAACTAAAAATTCAGTCTCAGGTTTGAATTAAATTTGCATAATTTTCGGGTTTCTGCAAACATCAATCGATTGCGCAAAATAGTATGCGAAGGGATTTTTGAATTTCGACTTTGCTTTTCCTTTATTTCCGGTTGAAATTTTTCAGTAATAGTCAAAACTTTTAAAGGTCATATTTCGCCATATTGACCTCTGGTGACCTTGTGACCTGAACAAAAGTTATTGCCCTTGATTAAATCTGCCCAATGGTATCTTCACTTTTGTTGTCCGATGTTCACTTCCGGTTTTGCAGCCAATTGAAAATCAGAAATTTTAACTTTAAAGAGCTCTATCACGTGACCTAATTTACATAGGACAGAATTTCTTACATATTCCTTTAAGGTTTGTTCTTTATGGTTCCAAATAATTGATGACTGTATATTTATAAACTGAAAACCCTTAATGGTTAACAGTAAACTTCAGTTAGGGACTTAAAATAATAATAAAACACTTTGTTTACTATTCAGGCATGACAGCCATTCTTTTCAGGAAGCGTACAAAAGGTAAGGGAAGCAACTCAAAATAAATTGTTTTCAGACCACAACTTGTGTACTATATCTTAAAGTCTAGATTCACTTTTGAACATCCTCCCCCGGGATGCAGAGTCAACAGAAATTATACATAAATCTTAATTGAATGTTCACAGATCTGCATCAACAGATTCCAGTAAGTGTAAACGTTGAACAGGTCTCCTTAATATTCCATTTGTTGTCTTCAGAGTAGCTGATCGAATGTGTCCATCACGTCCGATGTGGACTTCTTGAATTCGAGCCTTTATCCATTGTCCTATGGATACTCGATCCTCGCTGATAAGAACTAAGTCACCCACATTGACTTTATGTCCTTGAGTTGACCACTTCTTTAGATTATTTAAAGATTTTAGATACTCAGAAGACCAACATTTCCAAAAGTTATTTACCAATCTCTGATGATATATGAAACGTTTAGTTATAGCTGACGAAGTTTGTTCAGATTTATGATTATCTTTACATGGAAATTGTTGAAGGTTTCGTCCAATGAGAATTTGCGCAGGAGTGATCACTTTAAAATCTTTTGGATCACTACTAACATACGTAAGCGGCCGGCTATTGATTTGGCACTCAACTTCAGCCAAAATAGTCGTAAATCTTTCCGAATCTAAAAGAGTATTTCCAAGAGTTTTCTTAAGAGGGGTTTTCAAACTCTTCACCATTCGTTCGTAAAAACCACCCCACCACGGTGCACGTTCAACAATAAATTTCCAATGAATTTTCCGATTACTAAGTTCAACTTTGGTTTCTGAATTTTCAATAACTTTCCAACACTTTTGAAGTTCTTTACTGGCACACTTAAATGTTTTTGTATTGTCTGACCAGATTGTATGACACATTCCACGACGTGCTAACATTCTACGTAAAGCTAATAGAAACTTCTCAACGGTCATATCTGTTACTAACTCAAAGTGTACTGCACGGGTTACAGCACATGTAAACAGACAAATATAAACTTTATCAAAGTCTTTGAGATGAACTGGTCCTGCAAAATCCAATCCAACATTGGTGAACGGAGCAGATTGCTGAATTTTATCCTCAGGCAAAGGCGCCATTATTTGTGTAAATGGTTTGGTATAATAATGACGACAAATAAGACAACTATTAATGACTTGCTTAACAACAGATCTTACTTTACAAATCCAGAATCTTTGACGAATAATTGACAAGGTGTGCTCAATACCAGCATGTAATTGTTCTTCGTGAACTTCATATACAAGCAATTTGACAATATAATGAAATGACGGGAGTATTATTGGATGTTTTTCTTCTTTGGGTAAAGCAGATTTATGGATTCGTCCTCCCAACCTAAGAAGTCCTGAATCAGGATCAATATATGGATTTAAACTTGCTAATCGACTTGTACTCAAATTTTCTTTATTCATGCGAAAATTCTTTTTCAAAACTTGATTCTTGGGTTTTCAATATTAAATAGGTTTCAGCAGATTCGATCTCAGATGCATCCAAAACTCCAATATATCTGTCTTCTTTCTTTGATCTAGAATTAAAGATGAATCTCTTTACCCATGCTAACGCATTAACAAGTTTTTGATATTTACTAAATCTTTCATAGTCAATTAAGTCTTGAATATGTTGAATTACAGACACAGTTGGAGCTTTTACTCTTTTCTCAACAATAATTGATTCTTCCAATTTCTTTATCTTGGAATCTTGTAATCTAGCTGGCCAATTTTCTTCAGAATACTTCAACCACGGTGGTCCATTCCACCATAATTCATTACCAAGAAGATGCGATGCTGATATTCCTCTTGATGGTAGATCACTGGGATTATCTTTCCCTTGACAGTAACGAAAAGTGCTTGGATTAAACAAACATTGGATCTCCTGAACTCTGTTTGCAACAAATGGTTTCCATTGACTTGCTTATCCTTTGATCCAATGTAATGTTGATGAATTATCTGTCCAGCATATAACTCTGCTTACTTCACAACAAAGTACCGAACAGACATAATGACAAAGTCTAGCAGTTATCACCGCTGCCATCAACTCAAGTCTAGGTAACGTGATCTTCTTAACAGGTGCAACTCTAGTTTCAGACATAACTAAGCGACAGATGACTTCACCATTTTCAGCAACACTTCGGATATAAACTGCAGTTGAGTACGCGAGTTCAGAGGCATCACCAAAGCCGTGGATTACAATAGACTTAAGCTTAGACTCAGGTAATTCGAATAAACATCTTGGTATTTCAAGTTGTTGTAAGACAACTAACTCCTTAAACCACTGCACCCATTTAGTGTGTAGATCACCAGGAATCTTATCATCCCAGGCTATACCTTTTGACCATAATGCTTGAAACAGTATTTTAGATCTGATAGTAAATGGACTCATTAACCCAAGTGGATCAAATATTCTTGATGCTTTGGACAGCACAGATCTTTTAGTTTGTGGAAATTCATATTCGGCTTCATCAAATTGTACTTTAAAATTAAATTAATCTTTTTATGGATCCCATCTAAGTCCAAGAATTTTAGACAATTTCGGTCCAGTTGAATCTTGATCTTCGACTTCCAGATCTACATGTCCAATAGGAGCTCTGTCCTCTTCAGGTATAGCTGCTAATACTTCGGTTGAATTACTTGACCATTTGGTTAGATTAAAACTGCCCTTTTCCATAAGTTGCTTGCAATTTCTCTGAAGATGAATTGCCTTATCTACATCTTAAGCACCAGTAGCGATGTCATCAACATATGTATTTTGAAGTATTTCCAATGCTGGAATAGATGTTGAAAACGCCTTGCATGCTCTTGAATGGTACCAATAGCTAAAAAGGGACTGGCCACAATTCCGAAAGTAAGTCTTGTCATTCTGAATGCCTTAATCTTATTGTCTGTTACTAAATTTCTCCACAAGTATCTATGGGCATCTTTATCTTCATCTTTAAGTTTGATTTGCAGAAACATCTTCTGAATAGCTGCTACCAATGCTACAGGATTTTTCCTAAATCTTGACAAAATACCAACAAGATCTTGTTGAAGTGGTGGTCCTGTTTCAATGATGCTATTTAAAGATACACCATTTTTGTCTTTCGACGAACCATCAAATACAATTCGCACTTTAGTAGATGCTTTATCTTCTCGAAAAATAGCTTGGTGAGGGAGATAAAATATAGGTCGATCTACAAATTCTTGCTCAGGTATCACCTCTTCAGCAAACTCATTTTCAATGTATTTATTTATAGCTTCATTATATATATCAGCTTTCTCGGGATCATGTCTTCTTAGTCTTCTCTCCAAATTTATCAATTTCCTCTCAGCTATATCATAATTATTTTCAATAAACAAACCTTTCTTCCAAGGAATTGAAGCTGAATATCTTCCATCTTCAAACAATAATGAATCCTTAAAATTCTGAAACACTTCATTGTTACTAATATCAAAGAATGTCAAAGAATCACAGATGAACTTGGATTAAATGGTGAAACTGTCAACATGGCTGTGTCAGGATTTGAAGGGAAATCCAGTCGACAACATCATAGAAAACGAATAGCATTTTCTTTGTCACCTGTTAATAATCCAACTGTGCAATTTGAAATGGATGCATTGACCACGACTGTTATATGTCAACCTATTGTTGGTGTCAATATTAAACCACAAGAGTTTAGCCATCTACAAGATATCAACTTTGCTGAGAAATATCCAAGACCAGAATGTGAAGTTGACATTTTAATTGGTATGGATTATTACTTCTTATTTGCAACATCAGACGTAGTTAAAGGTCAACCGACTGAACCTGTTGCTGTCCGCACAAAGTTGGGATGGATTTTATGTGGTCCCTCTTATAATCAACATAAAAATACACCTTCAATTTCCATGAACATTCAAGTTTCAACTGAAGATAAATTAGACGTATCACTTCAGAGGTTCTGGGAGTTAGAATCTATTGGCATTAAGGCTGAAGAGAAGATTGATATTAGTAACAATGAAGTGTTACAGAATTTTAAGGATTCATTATTGTTTGAAGATGGAAGATATTCAGCTTCAATTCCTTGGAAGAAAGGTTTGTTTATTGAAAATAATTATGATATAGCTGAGAGGAAATTGATAAATTTGGAGAGAAGACTAAGAAGACATGATCCCGAGAAAGCTGATATATATAATGAAGCTATAAATAAATACATTGAAAATGGGTTTGCTGAAGAGGTGATACCTGAGCAAGAATTTGTAGATCGACCTATATTTTATCTCCCTCACCAAGCTATTTTTCGAGAAGATAAAGCATCTACTAAAGTGCGAATTGTATTTGATGGTTCGTCGAAAGACAAAAATGGTGTATCTTTAAATAGCATCATTGAAACAGGACCACCACTTCAACAAGACCTTGTTGGTATTTTGTCAAGATTTAGGAAAAATCCTGTAGCATTGGTAGCAGATATTCAGAAGATATTTCTGCAAATCAAACTTAAAGATGAAGATAAAGATGCCCATAGATACTTGTGGAGAAATTTAGTAACAGACAATAAAATTAAGGCATTCAGAATGACAAGACTTACTTTCGGAATTGTGGCCAGTCCCTTTTTAGCTATTGGTACCATTCAAGAGCATGCAAGGCGTTTTCAACATCTATTCCCAGCATTGGAAATACTTCAAAATACATATGTTGATGACATCGCTACTGGTGCTGAAGATGTAGATAAGGCAATTCATCTTCAGAGAAATTGCAAGCATCTTATGGAAAAGGGCAGTTTTAATCTAACCAAATGGTCAAGTAATTCAACCGAAGTATTAGCAGCTATACCTGAAGAGGACAGAGCTCCTATTGGACATGTAGATCTGGAAGTCGAAGATCAAGATTCAACTGGACCGAAATTGTCTAAAATTCTTGGACTTAGATGGGATCCATAAAAAGATTAATTTAATTTTAAAGTACAATTTGATGAAGCCGAATATGAATTTCCACAAACTAAAAGATCTGTGCTGTCCAAAGCATCAAGAATATTTGATCCACTTGGGTTAATCAGTCCATTTACTATCAGATCTAAAATACTGTTTTAAGCATTATGGTCAAAAGGTATAACCTGGGATGATAAGATTCCTGGTGATCTACACACTAAATGGGTGCAGTGGTTTAAGGAGTTAGTTGTCTTACAACAACTTGAAATACCAAGATGTTTATTCGAATTACCTGAGTCTAAGCTTAAGTCTATTGAAATCCACGGTTTTGGTGATGCCTCTGAACTCGCGTACTCAACTGCAGTTTATGTCCGAAGTATTGCTGAAAATGGTGAAGTCATCTGTCGCTTAGTTATGTCTGAAACTAGAGTTGCACCTGTTAAGAAGATCACGTTACCTAGACTTGAGTTGATGGCAGCGGTGATAACTGCTAGACTTTGTCATTATGTCTGTTCGGTACTTTGTTGTGAAGTAAGCAGAGTTATATGCTGGACAGATAATTCATCAACATTACATTGGATCAAAGGATCAACAAGTCAATGGAAACCATTTGTTGCAAACAGAGTTCAGGAGATCCAATGTTTGTTTAATCCAAGCACTTTTCGTTACTGTCCAGGGAAAGATCAAGAGGAATATCAGCATCGCATCTTCTTGGTAATGAATTATGGTGGAATGGACCACCGTGGTTGAAGTATTCTGAAGAAAATTGGCCAGCTAGATTACAAGATTCCAAGATAAAGAAATTGGAAGAATCAATTATTGTTGAGAAAAGAGTAAAAGCTCCAACTGTGTCTGTAATTCAACATATTCAAGACTTAATTGACTATGAAAGATTTAGTAAATATCAAAAACTTGTTAATGCGTTAGCATGGGTAAAGAGATTCATCTTTAATTCTAGATCAAAGAAAGAAGACAGATATATTGGAGTTTTGGATGCATCTGAGATCGAATCTGCTGAAACCTATTTAATATTGAAAACCCAAGAATCAAGTTTTGAAAAAGAATTTCAAGTTCGCATGAATAAAGAAAATTTGAGTACAAGTCGATTAGCAAGTTTAAATCCATATATTGATCCTGATTCAGGACTTCTTAGGTTGGGAGGACGAATCCATAAATCTGCTTTACCTGAAGAAGAAAAACCTCCAATATCGTACATCAAAATATAATATATCAATGGATAGATCTTTTCGAAAGCTATCACATTTGTGCAGCTTACAAGCTCACCAAAGGTCAAGGTTACAATATACGAACATTCGAAGTTTTTATATATTAATTTCGGTAAAAATATAAAAATCAAAATCAAAATTCAAAAATCAGTTTCCAAATATAATTCAGGAATCGATATAACATTCTATAGACATTAAAATTACACGAATCGTAGCATCTCCAGAGGCCCAATTTCGATTTAAAGAAAATTACGCACAGTTAGTAGAGAAGAAAATATAAAATTTCCAAATATTAAAAAGCGCATTTTTGGTGGAAATATTTGGTTTAATATATCATTACAAAAAGCAGATAAACCCTAATAAGATTCAATATAAATATTTGTTATTTATAAATTAATTCACGTGACAGAGCTCGTTAAAAATAAAAATTGCAAATTTCAATCGGCTATAAAACCGGAAGTTATCATCGGACAACACAAGTGAACATGTCAGTGGATAGATATCATCAAGGAGAATAAATCATGTTCAGGTCACAAGGTCACCAAAGGTCAAGGTCACAAAATATGGGTCTTTAAAGTTTTTGCCATTACCAAAAATATTAAAATGGAAATAAAAGAAAATCCAAATCCAAATTCAAAAATCGGCTCCCAAATAAAGTTGCGCAATCGACTTTAGTCATTAGATATGTAAAAATAACGAAAATCGCTTTATCCCCTGAATTTGAATTTTAAAATTTACAAAAGTTTGACATTTCAATATGGCGGCATATCATTTGCTTCCGGTCCGGATTTTTTCATCTTCGTTTTTTTGTATGACTATTTCTAGTATATTGCAGTATTATCTAGTATTTTGCGATTTCCAACTGTCGAGAGATCTTTAACGTGCACAGCCTGTAGCACACGGGGCCTCGGTTTATTGTCCCATCCGAACGACTAGACGCTTTTTCCATGTCAGTCCCTCCGACCTGCATCACTGACAAGGGGAAACCGGGCTGAAAAATCCGAAAGTTCATCTCGACCTTTGCCGGGATTGAACCCTGGACCTTCAGGTTAGCGAGCACTGAGCCACCGCGGCTCCCGGATAGACAATGTCGAAGCTATATACAAATCGAAAGGTCACTAATGCTTCAAGTTGTCGTAAGTCGCCAGGGTATAACATTGAGACACCACATAAATAGCGCGGCTTAAGGGGGTTGACAACCTTATCGTTCGAAGTGTATTTCAATCAAGAAACGTATTAAGTTTATATCCATTCTATTTGGCATTAAAAGAAACTCATCTAGTAAAAATTTTAGCTCAATCGCTTCAGTAGTTCGTCTGATATCCGTCCGTGAAGATAATCTATTTATAGAACAAAACGGGGTATTCCTCTATGTAGACGTACAAATTACGTTGTAAGTTGACATTTGTGATTACAACGTCATCGGCTAAATAAACATTCTCTACGCTTGCCGGTCAGTTATTGTTAATATCGGCACGCGAAGTAAGAGTTTGTGTATCGGGGGAATCCAGAAGTCACGTGATGTCCCATAAATCTTTACGTCACATGTAAACAAAGAAAATTTTATGATTGTTGGGTAGGGTTGTGCTAATCCATTGTTTTAGCACTCAAATTGTGTGGATATCGGTGCATATCGATGCCTAAAAGGTGCTTAAAGATTTCTACAGCATGAAAGACAATCTTTTAACAACATGATCGTTAATTACGTAAGGTTTACATGTGTTTGCAAAATGTTGAAAAAAAATGCCATTTTTCCAAAAGCATATCTCGCTTACAATTTATCCGATTTTTACAAACTTTGGCTTCAGCTAAAGCTTACGATGTCCTCTATAACTTTACGTTGGCTTTTTTTTTATAAAATGAATAGTTTTTTAAAAATTCAAGTTTTCGTAAATGCACTCGCAAAATTTTGATTTCTATTAATATCTTCAAAACAAAACAAAATTTTCCAAAAAGCCAACGTAATTTTGTAGTGATACATGTAGACTTGCGTTGTGCAAAATTTCAACCTTCTATATTAAATAGCCTAGTAGATATGCTAATTTTAAGGGAATAATTGACGTTTTTTTTCGTTCATCTTTCATACCCTATTTCTTAAAGTTGAAATGTCATAAAGAAATAAATTTTATAATTTTGGATAGCTGAAAGTCCCCTCTTTCCATTGATATTTAAATATTTCAGATAGGTGGAAAAGAAGTGGTTGAAATCGTCTATTTTTTGTACATAGGTTTAGGGTTGTCAACCCCCTTAACATTTAAAAATTTATATTGAATAGAGTTTCGTCCCTTAGACCATTATTCCAATCAACTGTATATTATTGTCGCATATAAGAGATAAAATTTAATATTCTAAAGGTTGTAATTTCGTTCCAAATATTCAATATTTACATCACCCACAACAGGAAAAACATATATAACAACTTTAAATCATTTTAACTGGACGTAGAACGATTAAACTAAAAAATAAATTCGGATCGCTGAAACTTATATCTTGTAGATCGCCCAAATGCATCACACATTAAACAGATTGTTTTATAGGGAAAATTCGCAATTTTCAAATGGCGATAAAAGCGGAAGTGTACATCTTACAATAAAGCTTTATATATCATTGGATAGAACTTCTCAAGAGCTATCACATTTGTACAGGTAAAAAATTCGCCAAAGGTCAACGTCAGAATATAGGACCCTTCAAAGTTTTAAAAAATTTTAATCGTAAAAAAATCAAAATCAAAATCAAAATTCAAAAATCGGTTTCCATATATATTTCGGCAATCGGTTATAGATTCCATATACATCAAAATAACACAAATCGAATTATCCCCCGAGACCCTATTTCGATTTAAAGAAAATCACGCACAGTTAGTATAGAAGAAATTACAAAATTTTGAAATTTTTAAACACGCAATTTTGAATAAAATACCAAGTGTGATATATTAATGGAAAGAAGAGATTTAGCGTAAAACGAATATGTAAGAAATTCTGTCCTATGTAAATTAGGTCACGTGATAAAGCTCTTTAAAGTTAAAATTCTTGATATTCAATTGGCTGCAAAACCGGAAGTATAATTCGAACAACAACATATAAAAAAGTCAGCGACAAAGTTGGGAAATGTATAATTCTTAAATTGCTATCTTGTAAACAAAGATTGAATGTAATAAACAAAGAAAACCCGATCCACTTTGATTTAAAACTAGCGTCGCAAATGAGAAAAAACCTAAAGTTAGTCATATTGTTAGTGGTCTATAGCTACTTTGTGGGGTAGTTTTAAAGCGTATATCAAAACTGCTACGCACTGCGTCAGAACCTCGCGAAGCCTGGGGATCTAGTTGCAGTGCGTTCATCGAACGCACTGCTTTGTTTTCGAAATGTTTTTTTT
Organism: Nipponacmea schrenckii; assembly: GCA_030562195.1. Lineage (NCBI taxonomy): Eukaryota > Metazoa > Mollusca > Gastropoda > Lottiidae > Nipponacmea > Nipponacmea schrenckii. The sequence goes on from CM060199.1 coordinate 8,150,271, forward strand.
GCAGTGCGTTCATCGAACGCACTGCTTTGTTTTCGAAATGTCTTTTTTTGCAGTGCGTTCATCGAACGCACTGCTTTGTTTTCGAAATTTTTTTTTTTTTTTTTTTTTTTTTGCAGTGCGTTCTTCGAACGCACTGCTTTGTTTTCGAAATGTTTTTTTTTTTTTTTTTTTCGAATTTCACATTCGATTATTCTCTAAGAAGGCAACATGCCACAAACTACCTGTTGTTGTCTGCTGTTCAAACTGCGTGACTTGTATTTGTTAAATGCAAAATGACGCCATTGAGGTCAACCGGAAACGAGCTGTGGGCAATAGCGCTATTCTGGGTTTTTGCTGTTTATTTCCTCTATTTTTCAACTGATTTTGACAGAACTTCTTTTGTTAGCTACTTTAAACTGCTAGCTACTTAACTGCAGTTTTAAACTGCTTATTTCATTACTTTTGTAGCTGACTTTTTTATTTTTAATTTTTGCTTTTTTTTCAACTTCTACAGTTTTATTCTCATCCACCTGAAAACTTACAGGTAGATAAACATTGTTAATGCGATCTTAAATAATTTATCAAATTTTCGACATCACTTCCGGTTTTGAAGTTATTCTCTTGTAAATTTTAAAAACCTAACTTCCGGAATTCTTAAGATATTTCAAAAATTCGTTTTGCAACTTTCTACAAATAGTCATAAAAAAAAAAACGAAGATGAAAAAATCCAGACCGGAAGCAAACGATAAGCCGCCATATTGAAATGTTAAACTTTTGTAAAATTAAAAATGGGGCCTCAGGTGATAAAGCGATTTTCATTATTTTTTCATATCTTATGACTAGAGTCGATTGCGCAACTTTATTTGGGAGCCGATTTTTTAATTTTGATTTTGATGTTCTTTTATTTCCATTTTAATTTTTTTGGTAATGACCAAAATTTCGAGGGCCCGTATTTCGTGACCTTGACCTTTGGTGACCTTGTGACCTGAATATGAGTTATTGCCCTTGATGATATCTATTCAATGATATATTCATATGTGTTGTCCGATGTCTACTTCCGGTTTTATAACCGATTGAAATTTGTGATTTTTATTTTTAAAGAGCTCTGTCACGTGAACTAATTTATAAATAACAAAAATTCATATTGAATCTTATTACAGTTTATCTGCTCTTTGTAATGATATATAAAACCACATATTTCCATCAAAAATGCGCTTTTTAGTATTTGAGAATTTTGTATTTCTTCTCTACTAACTGTGCGTAATTTTCTTTAAATCGAAATGGGGCCTCTGGAGATACTACGATTCGCGTAATTTTGATGTCTATAGAATGTAATATCGATTTCTGAATCATATTTTGGGAAAACCCATTTTTGAATTTTGATTTTGATATTTACCTGATAGTAATATATAAAAACTTCGAATGGTCGTATATTGTTACCTTGAAATTTGGTGACCTTGTAAGCAGCACAAATGTGATAGCTCTCGAAAAGATCTATCCATTGATATATTATATTTTGATGTACGATGTATAGTTACCGTTTTATCACCATTTGAAAATTGCGAATTTCATTGTTAAAAACTGTTTGTTGAATTATGCGTTTGGGCGATCTACATGACACGAGTTTCAGCGAACCAATTATGCTTTAAAAAAAACGACTTATACTCTGTAAAATAACGTTAGTGTTCTATAGATACTTTGTGGGGTAGTCTTAAAGCGTATAACAAAACTGCTACGCACTGCGTCAGAACCTCGCGAAGCCTGGGGATCTAGTTGCAGTGCGTTCATCGAACGCACTGCTTTGTTTTCGAAATGTCTTTTTTTTTTTTTTTTTCGAATTTCACATTCGATTATTCTCATAGAAGGCAACTTGCCACAAACTACTAGTTGCTATTGCCTATTCAAACTGCGAGACTTGTATTTGTTAAATGTGAAATGACTTCATTTAGAGCAACCGGAAACGAGCTGTGGGCAATGGCGTTTTTTTGGTTTTTGCTCTTTATTATCTTTATTTTTCAACTGATTTTGACATAACTTCTTTTGTTAGCTTCTTTCAACTGCTAGCTACATAACTGCAGTTTAAAACTTCTAATTTTATTACTTTTGTAGCTGACTTTTTTAATTTCGATATTTGCGTTTTTTTCAACTTCTACAATTTTATTCTCATCCATCTGAAAAATTATAAGTAGATAGACATTTTAAATGCGATCTCAAATTATTTTTAAAATTTTTGACGTCACTTCCGGTTTTGAAGTTATTCTCTTGTAAATTTTAGAAACCTAACTTCCGGAATTCTTAAGATATTTCAAAACTTCGTTTTGCAACATGCTACAAATAGTCATACAAAAAAACGAAGATGAAAAAATCCGGACCGGAAGCAAAAGATCAACCGCCATATTGAAATGTCAAACTTTTGAAAAATTCAAAATGGGGCCTCAGGGGATAATTCGATTTTCGTTATTTTTTCATATCTAATAACTAGAGTCGATTGCGCAATTTTGTTTAGAAGCCGAATTTTGATTTTTTATTTTGATTTTCTTTTATTTCCATTTTAATTTTCTTGGTAATGACCAAAATTTCAAAGGCCCGTATTTCGTGACCTTGACCTTTGGTGACCTTGTGACCATAACACGATTTATTGCCCTTGATGATATCTATTCAATGATATATTCATTTATGTTGTCAGATGTCTACTTCCGGTTTTATAACCGATTGAAATTTGTGATTTTTATTTTTAAAGAGCTCTGTCACGTGAACTAATTTATAAATAACAAAAATTCATATTGAATCTTATTACAGTTTATCTGCTCTTTGTAATGATATATAAAACCACATATTTCCACCAAAAATGCGCTTTTTAGTATTTGAGAATTTTGTATTTCTTCTCTACTAACTGTGCGTAATTTTCTTTAAATCGAAATGGGGCCTCTGGAGATACTCCGATTCGTGTAATTTTGATGTCTATACAATGTAATATTGATTTCTGAATCATATTTGGAAACCGATTTTTGAATTTTGATTTTGATTTTGATATTTACCTGATAGTAATATATAAAAACTTCGAATGGTCATATATTGTAACCTTGAAATTTGGTGACCTTGTGAGCTGCACAAATGTGATAGCTCTCGAAAAGATCTATCTATTGATATATTATATTTTGATGTGCGATGTATACTTTCCGTTTTATCACCATTTGAAAATTGCGAATTTCATTGTTAAAAACTGTTTGTTGAATTATGCGTTTGGGCAATCTACATGACACGAGTTTCAGCGAACCAATTATGCTTTGCAAAAAAAAACGACTTCTACTCAGTTAAATAATGTTAGTGTTTTACAGATACTTTGTGGGGTAGTTTTAAAGCGTATATCAAAACTGCTACGCACTGCGTCAGAACCTCGCGAAGCCTGGGGATCTAGTTGCAGTGCGTTCATCGAACGCACTGCTTTGTTTTCGAAATGTCTTTTTTGCAGTGCGTTCTTCGAACGCACTGCTTTGTTTTCGAAATGACTATTTTTTTTTTTTTGTCTCTTTCTGGTCACGCTCCCCAGCCATAACTGCAAATGTCTTACACAATCTGGCGTGATATTGTAACGTAATCTAGTGCTCGTTGTTGTTTAAATGTAAAATGACGCATTTTTGTTCTACCGGAAATGACGTAGAACGTCACAAATTTTATTTTTGTTTACTAACTCATGGCTCGTTTTTTTATCCAATCTGGTTCGGACTTTTTTTATTTACTACTTATAACTTAGATTTACATAATAGCAGTTTAAAAATTTTGAAATTTTTACTTTTGTTGCTGACTTTTGAATTTTAAAATTTAACACTTTTTCTAACTTTTGCAATTTTGATTAGATCGAAATCAAAATTTGCAGTTAGATAAACATTTTTCTTGTCAAGAAAAATCTGTTTTCAAAATGTCGACATCACTTCCGGTTTCGGCGTCATACGTCGCTAAACTTCGAATTTTCACTTCCGGAATTCTAAAGATATTTGAATTTTTTTTTTTTCAATTAGTTACTATTAACCCATAATGATTTTATAATTAACAAAAATTGAACCGGAAGTAACAGATCAGTCGCCATCATTAAACCACTTACTTTTGTAAAGTGAAAAATTGGGCCTTAGGGGTTAATCGGACAATTGTAATTTTGATGTCTATGTAATCTTTAATCGATTGCTAACAATTCTTAGGAAGCCGAATTTTGAATTTCGATTTAGCTTACCTTTCATTTCCGGTTCTTTTTTTTCACTCAGTGCCTAATTTTCCAACGTTCATATATCGTGACCTTGACCTTTGGTGACCATGTGACCTGCACAAAAGTTGTTGCCCTTGTCGAGATCTATCCATTGATGTCTTCATTTGTGTTGTGCAATGTCAACTTCCGGTTTTACAGCCATATGAAAATTGCACTTTTTAACTTCGAAGAGCTCTGTCACGTGACCTAATTTACATACGTCAAAATTTCTTTTATGTCCTCATTACGCGTAATTTATTCTTTCCAATGGTGTATAACACTTTATATTTTGATCAAAATTGCGCTTTTTAATATTTGAAAAATTTTTTCTCAGTTCTATATTAATTGTGCGTGATTTATGAAAAAGCACGTTTTTTTTTTTTTAATTTACGTCTTATTTTTTCACAAAAATTGGTAGATGAGTAGACAAAAAATTATCATTAAAGATTCCGATAAAACATTTTCCGAAATTAGCCGGAAACGTCCGAAAATGACCAAAAAATGTAGAAAATCACAGAAATCGGAATTTTCGGATTAAATTTTTGCACCAACTTGCAATTTTTTTATTCCACAGAATTAGTACCATCAATATCTTCATTTTGTATGTATGCCGTATATGCAAATTCCTAACCGTTTGATCGCCATCTTGAAATATGCAAATTATTGGAAAAATACTACTCGTCCGCCATTTTTAATCCTATTTTTTTCAGACTTGTTTTAAAATATAATTTGGATAATTATCTAGGCCCTCTAGTGGCATATTTTTCAATTTCAAATTTGTCTTTGGACCAGGTCCTGCCAAAGTTTTTCAAAACTGACTTCCGTTTGAAAGTTCATAACTTTTGAACTCTACCATATGCATCCTTTTGATCCCATAACAACATCACCAGAGAGGCACTGGACTGGAATCCCCAAGGGCATAGAAAACAAGGACGACCTTTACATAGCTTGAAAAGAATAAGACTGAAAGAGCTAGGAAGGATTGGCAAGACCTGGAATGAAGCGAAAAGAACAGCTCATAACAGAGTGAGATGGAGAACGTCTGTAGCAGCCCTATTCTCCGCAAGGAACGAAGAGGACTAACTTACTAATATGCATCCTTTATTTTTCTGCACAATCATCTTCATTGGCTAAAGGTTCATATGATACCTTGATTTCTAATTTTAGTAAAGAACATTTGGATTAATAGGGATCCAAAAATTGGTAATTTGCATATTTCTCGTATCTTCGGATGGTTATATCTCATGAACAAGACTCTTGGCAACATTCTAATTGACATTATTGTGGTGTGATTTTTATCAGCTTTCTAACAATATCTTTATTTTAGCTATAGACCGAAAACTGTTGAAAATACGCCTAGTAGAAAATAAGCGATTTTAACATTCATATTTTTTTTATATTTAGTTCTATTTAACTTAAAAACAAAATTCGAACAGATTTATAATGTGCAAATTCACAGCTTTAAAGCAATATATAAATCAATATGTATAAATAAAAATTGCGAAAAGTTTAAGAATAAAATTACACTCTAATTAAACAGATATAAATGCAACAGGTCATAAAGTCTGATTGTGTTAATTTCTTATCTTTTGGTCAAGACACAAATTTTGACATTTCCAGTTATCCCAACCAATCAAAACAAGTCATTAGACTTTGTGGGCGTGGTTAAGCCCAGATATTTTACATCACTGTGTGTATTTTTCTTTCAATCGAAAAAAGGGTCTCGGAGGATCAGTCAATATGTGTTATTTTGATGTACATGTATATAGAATCTATAACCGATTGCCGAAATTTATATGGAAACTGATTTTTGAATTTTTAATTTGATTTTGTTTTTTTTTACGATTAAAAATTATAAAAACTTCGAAGGTGTATATTGTGACGTTGACCTTTGGCGATCTTTATACCTGTACAAATGTGATACGTTCTATCCAATGACATATTAAGCTTTATAGCAAAATGTAAACTTTCGGTTTATCGGCAATTACAAATTTCAAATATTTCCTATAAAACGGTCAATTCACAAATTTTGACATTTCCAGTTGAAGTTTCCAACACAAGTCATTGGACTTTGTGGGCGTGGTTAAGCCTAGATATTTTTACATCACAAACCTTAATGATTGCCAGTCTATTAACAAGCTCAAATGTCACGTGTTAAATCATGAATAAATCATCTCTCCAAATAAATGCAAAATCAATCTACATTCTATCCTTAAATGACAGCCAGGAGACCAACAAATTCTAAATAGCTCGAAAGCTGCAGAACTGTTACAAACAGGTCTAGTTATTCTTTCCATATGTTATATGTGTATAACACTTGATATTTGATCAAAATTTGCAAATTTTGTAATTTCTTCTATACTAACTGTGTGTATTTTTCTTTAAATCGAAATAGGGTCTCGGAGGATAATTCAATTTGTGTTATATACCGATTGGCGAAATATATATGGAAACCGATTTTTGAATTGTTATTTTGATTTTAATTTTTTTTACGATTAAAAATTAATCCAGTTAAAATGATTCAAAGATATTATATATCTTAAATAAAAGGAATGATTGTTCATTTCTCGTTGTGGGCGATGTATGATATGGAATATTTGAAAGGAAATGACAACCTTTAGAATTTTAAATGATATTCTCTTAAGCAAAAATAATGTACAGTTGAGTGGACTAGTGGTATAAGGGACGGATCTCTATAAAATAATCTCTTAAAGATGTAAAGCCGCGCTGTTAATTTGATGTCTCTATGTTATACCATGGCAACTTGCCACAAATTGCAGGATCTAATGTTCCTACTACACCTAAATTAAGATTGATAAATAAATAAATAAACAAATTAACAAGTATCAACGATTTGGAAAGTTAATGAAATCCGAGATCAATTTGTAATCTCAAATAAGGTGTTTTGTCCCACAAATTTGTTTTTTCGACTTTTTGTTTTACACACTAATTAAGCAGATATAAATGTTACAAGAAGAGTTAAGAAGATAATGTAACAGGTTATAAAGTCAAATTGTGTTGATTTCTTATCGTTTGGTCAAGACACAAATTTTGACATTTCCAGTTTTAGTATCGCAACCAATCAAAACAAGTCATTATACTGAGTAGGCGTGGTTAGTTCTATTTTAAATGACAGCCAGGAGATTAACAAATTCTAAATATCTCGGAAGCTGCACAACTGTTACAAACAGGTCTAGTTATTATTATGGAATTGGATAATATAAATGCAACGTTTCACCCATGCAATAGAAGGGACGCGCACTGCCTTGGTACCGTCTAACGGTTCTAGTTTTTTTTTTGTTTTTCGAATTTTACCCTCGATTATTTTCTAAGAAGGCAACTTGCTGCAAACTACCTGTTGCTGTCTGCCATTCAAACTGCGAGACTACTATTTGTTAAATGTAAAATGACGTCATTCAGAGTGACCGGAAACGAGCTGTCTTCGTTTTGGTTTTTGCCATTTATTACCTCTATTTTTCAACTGATTTTGACAGAACTTCTTTTTTTAGCTTCTTTTAATTGCTAGCTACATAACTGCATTTTTAAACTGCTAATTTCATTATTTTTGTAGCTGACTTTTTTAATTTTATTTTTTGCGTTTTTATCAACTTCTACAATTTTATTCCCATCCACTTGAAAACTTATAGGTAGATAGAAACTTTTAATGCGATCAAAAATCATTATTCAAAATTTCTAAATGACTTCCGGTTTTGACGTTATTCGCTTTTGAACTTTAACAATTCAACTTCCGGAATTTTGAAGATATTTAAAAAATTCTTTTTGCAATATGCTAGAAATAGTCATGCAAAAAAACGAAGATGAAAAAATCTGGACCGGAAGCAAACAATAAACCGCCATATTGAAATGTCAAACTTTTGTAAAATTCAAAATGGGGCCTCAGGGGATAAAGGGATTTTCGTTATTTTTTCATATCTAATAACTAGAGTCGATTGCGCAACTTTGTTTAGAAGCCGAAATTTGATTTTTTATTTTTATTTTATTTTATTTCCATTTTAATTTTCTTGGTAATGGCCAAAATTTTAAAGCTCCATATTTCGTGACCTTGACCTTTGGTGACCATGTGACCTGAACACGATTTATTGCCCTTGTTGATATCTATCCACTTATATAATCATTTGTATTGTGCGATGGTTACTTCCGGTTTTATAGCCGATCGAAATATGTGATTTTTATTTTTAAAGAGCTCTGTCACGTGAACTAATTTATAAATAACAAAAATTCCTATTGAATCTTATTACGGTTTGTATGCTCTTTGTAATGATATATAAAACTACATATTTCCACCAAAAATGCGCTTTTTAGTATTTGAAAATTTTATATTTTCTTCTCTACTAACTGTGCGTAATTTTCTTTAAAACGAAATGGGGCCTCTGGAGATGCTCCGATTCGTGTAATTATGATATCTATAGAATGTAATTTCGATTGCTGAATTATAATTGGAAACAGATTTTTGAATTTTGATTTTGATTTTGATATTTTATCTGATAGTAATATATAAAACTTCGAATGGTCGTACATTGTTATCTTGACCTTTGGTGCCCTTGTGAGCTGCACAAATGTGATAGCTCTCGATAAGATCTACCCATTGATATATTATACTTTGTTTTACGATGTATGCTTTCCCTTTTATCAGCATTTGAAAATTGCGAATTTCATCGTTAAAACCTGTTTATTGAATTTTGCGTTTGGGCGATCTAGATGACACAAGTTTCAGCGAACCGATTATGCTTTGAAATAAAACGACTCATACTCTGTAAAATAACGTTACTGTTCTACAGATACTTTCAGGGACAGTTTTAAAGCGTATATGAAAACTGCTACGCACTGCATCAGAACCTCGCGAAGCCTGGGGATCTAGTTGTGGGACTTTGCTTTCAGCAAAGTCCCAGTTTGTTTTCGGTTTGTCAATTCTTTTTTTTGCAGTGCGTTCATCGAACGCACTGCTTTGTTTTCGAAATGTCTTTTTTTTTTTTTTTTTTCGAATTTTACCCTCGATTATTTTCCAAGAAGGCAACTTGCTGCAAACTGCCTGTTGCTGTCTGCCATTCAAACTGCGAGACTACTATTTGTTAAATGTAAAATGACATCATTCAGGGTGACCGGAAACGAGCTGTGGGCAATGGCTTCGTTTTTGTTTTTGCCATTTATTACCTCTATTTTTCAACTGATTTTGACAGAACTACTTTTTCTAGCTTCTTTTAATTGCTAGCTACATAACTGCATTTTTAAACTGCTAATTTCATTACTTTTGTAGCTGACTTTTTTTATTTCAATTTTTGCGTTTTTATCAACTTCTACAATTTTATTCCCATCAACTTGAAAACTTATAGGTAGATAGACACTTCTAATGCGATCAAAAATCATTATTCAAATTTTCGAAATGACTTCCGGTTTTGACGTTATTCACTTTTGAACTTTAACAATCCAACTTCCGAAATTTTGAAGATATTTCAAAAATTCTTTTTGCAATATGCTAGAAATAGTCATGCAAAAAAACGAAGATGAAAAAATCTGGACCGGAAGCAAACAATAAACCGCCATATTGAAATGTCAAACTTTTGTAAAATTCAAAATGGGGCCTCAGGGGATAAAGCGATTTTCATTATTTTTTCATATCTAATAACTAGAGTCGATTGCGCAATTTTGTTTAGAAGCCGAATTTTGATTTTTTATTTTGATTTTATTTTATTTCCATTTTAATTTTTTGGGTAATGGCCAAAATTTTAAAGCTCCATATTTCGTGACCTTGACCTTTGGTGACCATGTGACCTGAATACGATTTATTGCCCTTGTTGATATCTATCCACTTATATAATCATTTGTATTATGCGGTGGTTACTTCCGGTTTTATAGCCGATCGAAATTTGTGATTTTTATTTTTGTAGAGCTCTGTCACGTGAAGTAATTTATAAATAACAAAAATTCCTATTGAATCTTATTACGGTTTGTATGCTCTTTGTAATGATATATAAAACTACATATTTCCACCAAAAATGCGCTTTTTAGTATTTGAAAATTTTATATTTTCTTCTCTACTAACTGTGCGTAATTTTCTTTAAAACGAAATGGGGCCTCTGGAGATGCTCCGATTCGTGTAATTTTGATATCTATAGAATGTAATTTCGATTGCTGAATTATATTTGGAAACAGATTTTTGAATTTTGATTTTGATTTTGATATTTTATCTGATAGTAATATATAATAACTTCGAATGGTCGTACATTGTTATCTTGACCTTTTGTGCCCTTGTGAGCTGCACAAATGTGATAGCTCTCGATAAGATCTATCCATTGATATATTATACTTTGTTGTACGATGTATGCTTTCCCTTTTATCAGCATTTGAAAATTGCGAACTTCATCGTTAAAACCTGTTTATTGAATTATGCGTTTGGGCGATCTAGATGACACAAGTTTCAGCGGACCGATTATGCTTTGAAATAAAACGACTCATACTCTGTAAAATAACGTTACTGTTCTACAGATACTTTCAGGGACAGTTTTAAAGCGTATTTCAAAACTGCTACGCACTGCGTCAGAACCTCGCGAAGCCTGGGGATCTAGTTGCAGTGCGTTCATCGAACGCACTGCTTTGTTTTCGAAATGTTTTTTTTTTTTTTTTTTTGAATTTCACATTCGATTTTTCTCTTAGAAGGCAACATGCTACAAACTACCTGTTGTTTTCTGCCATTCAAACTGCGAGACTTCTATTTGTTAAATGTAAAATGACGTCATTCAGAGTGACCGGAAACGAGCTGTGGGCAATGGCGTTTTTTTTGGTTTTTGTTGTTTATTACCTCTATTTTTCAACTGATTTTGACAGAACTTCTTTTGCTAGCTTCTTTTAACTGCTAGCTACATAACTGCAGTTTCAAACTGCTAATTTCATTACTTTTGTAGCTGACTTTTATCATTTCAATTTTTGCATTTTTTTCAACTTCTACAATTTTATTCCGATGCATCCGAAAACTTACAGATAGATAGACACTATTAATGCGATCAAGAATTATTTTTTAAATTTTTGACATCACTTCCGGTTTTGACGTTATTCGCTTTTAAAATTTAAAAATCAACTTCCGGAATTTTCAAGATATTTCAAAAATTCTTTTTGCGATATGCTTGAAATAGTCATACAAAAAAAACGAAGATAAAAAAATTCAGACCGGAAGAAAACGTTAAGCCGCCATATTGAAATTTGAAACTTTTGTAAAATTTCAAATTCAAATTCAGGGGATAAAGCGATTTTCGTTATTTTTTCATATCTAGGGACTAGAGTCGATTGCGCAACTTTATTTGGGAGCCGATTTTTGAATTTTGATTTTGATTTTCTTTTATTTCCATTTTAATTTTATTGGTAATGGCAAAAACTTTAAAGGCCCATATTTTGTGACCTTGACCTTTGGTGACCTTGTGACCTGAACACGACTTATTGTCCTTGATGATATCTACCCCATGATATATTCATTTGTGTTGTCCGATGTCTACTTCCGGTTTTATAGCCGATTGAAATTTACGATTTTTATTTTTAACGAGCTCTGTCACGTGAATTAATTCATAAATATCAAATATTTATATTGAATCTTATTAGGGTTCATCTGCTCTTTATAATGATATATTAAACCACACATTTCCACCAAAAATGCGCTTTTTAATATTTGGAAATTTTATATTTTCTTCTCTACTAACTGTGCGTAATTTTCTTTAAATCGAAATTGGGCCTCTGGAGATGTTACGATTCGCGTCATTTTGATGTCTATAGAATGTTATATCGATTCCTGAATTATATTTGGAAACCGATTTTTGAATTTTGATTTTGATTTTGATATTTTGACCGAAAGTAATATATAAAAACTTCGAATGGTCGTATATTGTAACCTTGACCTTTGGTGACCTTGTGAGCTGCACAAATGTGATAGCTCTCGAAAAGATCTATCCATTGATATATTATATTTTGATGTACGATGCATACTTTCCGTTTTATCACCACTTGAAAATTGCGAATTTCATCGTTAAAAACTGGTTGTTGAATTATGCGTTTGGGCGATCTACATGACACTAGTTTCAGCGAACCAATTATGCTTGGAAATAAAACGACTTATACTCTGTAAAAATAACGTTACTGTTCTACGGATACTTTAAGGGGCAGTTTTAAAGCGTATATCAAAACTGCTACGCACTGCGTCAGAACCTCGCGAAGCCTGGGGATCTAGTTTTTTTTTTTTCGAATTTCACATTCGATTTTTCTCTTAGAAGGCAACATGCTACAAACTACCTGTTGCTGTCTGCCATTCAAACTGCGAGACTTCTATTTGTTAAATGTAAAATGACGTCATTCAGAGTGACCGGAAACGAGCTGTGGGCAATGGCGTTTTTTTGGTTTTTGTTGTTTATTACCTCTATTTTTCAACTGATTTTGACAGAACTTCTTTTGCTAGCTTCTTTTAACTGCTAGCTACATAACTGCAGTTTCAAACTGCTAATTTCATTACTTTTGTAGCTGACTTTTATCATTTCAATTTTTGCATTTTTTTCAACTTCTACAATTTTATTCCGATGCATCCGAAAACTTACAGATAGATAGACACTATTATTGCGATCAAGAATTATTTTTTAAATTTTCGGCATCACTTCCGGTTTTGACGTTATTCGCTTTTAAAATTTAAAAATCAACTTCCGGAATTTTCAAGATATTTCAAAAATTCTTTTTGCGATATGCTTGAAATAGTCATACAAAAAAACGAAGATAAAAAAATCCAGACCGGAAGCAACCGTTGAGCCGCCATATTGAAATTTGAAACTTTTGTAAAATTTCAAATTCAAATTCAGGGGATAAAGCGATTTTCGTTATTTTTTCATATCTAATGACTAGAGTCGATTGCGCAACTTTATTTGGGAGCCGATTTTTGAATTTTGATTTTGATTCTCTTTTATTTCCATTTTAATTTTATTGGTAATGGCAAAAACTTTAAAGGCCCATATTTTGTGACCTTGACCTTTGGTGACCTTGTGACCTGAACACGACTTATTGCCCTTGATGATATCTACCCCCTGATATATTCATTTGTGTTGTCCGATGTCTACTTCCGGTTTTATAGCCGATTGAAATTTGTGATTTTTATTTTTAACGAGCTCTCTCACGTGAATTAATTCATACATATCAAATATTTATATTGAATCTTATTAGGGTTCATCTGCTCTTTGTAATGATATATTAAATCACACATTTCCACCAAAAATGCGCTTTTTAATATTTGGAAATTTTATATTTTCTTCTCTACTAACTGTGCGTAATTTTCTTTAAATCGAAATTGGGCCTCTGGAGATGTTACGATTCGCGTCATTTTGATGTCTATAGAATGTTATAGCGATTCCTGAATTATATTTGGAAACCGATTTTTGAATTTTGATTTTGATTTTGATATTTTGACCGAAAGTAATATATAAAAACTTCGAATGGTCGTATATTGTAACCTTGACCTTTGGTGACCTTGTGAGCTGCACAAATGTGATAGCTCTCGAAAAGATCTATCCATTGATATATTATATTTTGATGTACGATGTATATTTTCCGTTTTATCACCATTTGAAAATTGCGAATTTCATCGTTAAAAACTGTTTGTTGAATTATGCGTTTGGGCGATCTACATGACACGAGTTTCAGCGAACCAATTATGCTTTGAAAAAAAAAACCGACTTATACTCTGTAAAATAATGTTAGTGTTCTATAGATACTTTGTGGGGTAGTTTTAAAGCGTATATCAAAGCTGCTACGCACTGCGTCAGAACCTCGCGAAGCCTGGGTCTTCTTTTTTTTTTTTTTTCGAATTTTACCCTCGATTGTTTTCGTAGAAGGCAACTTGCCACAAACTACCTGTTGCTATTGCCTATTCAAACTGCGTGACTTGTATTTTTTAAATGTAAAATGACGTCATTTAGAGCAACCGGAAACGAGCTGTGGGCAATGGCGGCTTTTTGGTTATTGCTGTTTATTACCTCTATATATCATCTGATTTTGACAGAACTGCTTTTGCTAGCTTCTTTTAACTGCTAGCTACATAACTGCAGTTTCAAACTGCTTATTTCATTACTTTTGTAGCTGACTTTTTTAATTTCAATTTTTGCGTTTTTTTTCAACTTCTACAATTTTATTCCGATGCATCCGAAAACTTACAGGTAGATAGACAATATTAATGCAATTAAAATCTATTTTTTAAATTTTCGAAATCACTTCCGGTTTTGAAGTTATTCGCTTTTAAAATTTAAAAATCAATTTCCGGAATTTTCAAGATATTTCAAAAATCCTTTTTGCAATATACTAGAAATAGTCATACAAAAAAACGAAGATGAAAAAATCCGGACCGGAAGCAAATGATAAGCCGCCATATTGAAATGTCAAACTTTTGTAAATTTTAAAATTCAAATTCAGGGGATAAAGCGATTTTCGTTATTTTTACATATCTAATGACAAAAGTCGATTGCGCAACTTTATTTGGGAGCCGATTTTTGAATTTGGATTTGGATTTTCTTTTATTTCCATTTTAATATTTTTGGTAATGGCAAAAACTTTAAAGGCCCATATTTTGTGACCTTGACCTTTGGTGACCTTGTGACCTGAACATGATTTATTCTCCTTGATGATATTTTTATAGCCGATTGAAATTTGCAATTTTTATTTTTAACGAGCTCTGTCACGTGAATTAATTTATAAATAACAAATATTTATATTGAATCTTATTAGGGTTTATCTGCTCTTTGTAATGATATATTAAACCAAATATTTCCACCAAAAATGCGCTTTTTAATATTTGGAAATTTTATATTTTCTTCTCTACTAACTGTGCGTAATTTTCTTTAAATCGAAATTGGGCCTCTGGAGATGCTACGATTCGTGTAATTTTAATGTCTATAGAATGTTATATCGATTCCTGAATTATATTTGGAAACTGATTTTTGAATTTTGATTTTGATTTTTATATTTTTACCGAAATTAATATATAAAAACTTCGAATGTTCGTATATTGTAACCTTGACCTTTGGTGACCTTGTAAGCTGCACAAATGTGATAGCTCTCGAAAAGATCTATCCATTGATATATTATATTTTGATGTACGATGTATACTTTCCGTTTTATCACCATTTGAAAATTGCGAATTTCATTGTTAAAAACTGTTTGTTGAATTATGCGTTTGGGCGATCTACATGACACTAGTTTCAGCGAACCAATTATGCTTTAAAATAAAACGACTATACTCTGTAAAATAATGTTAGTGTTCTTCAGATGCTTTGTGGGGTAGTTTTAAAGCGTATATTATAATAATAATAATAAACTCTTTATTTTACATGGGTCAGAATTAGGCCCAATACACAAGGACATGGTCCTGTCTCACATTCAGCCCATGGGGCAATACATTGGAAAAAAAAAAATCGAAAATACATAATATCTCAATATACAATTCGTCTGAAATACTAAAAATACACTAGTACATGTGTATCAAATGGACAGAGATATGTTCCGGCGATCAAGTACATGACCACAAATAAATATACAATACTCCACGTACAATTTGTTTAAAAATACACAAGTACATATGCATGAATGGACAGATTTTCAACCTACAATTTGTTTATAAAATGGATGTAATATATAATTCCCGCGGCCATGCACACGACCGCAAAAAATCACGTATTATTTCAACGTACAATTTATTTTCAAATACACAATTACATGTGTAAATAATGGAGAGATTTATCTTCCGGCGATCAAGTACATGACAGCAAAAACCATATATCATTTCAATGTACAATTAGTTTTAAAATACACAAGTACATGTGTATAAAATGGACAGATTCATCATTCTGCGATCAAGTACATGACCACAAAAACCAAGGAATAGACAAGTACATCTGCATGAGACGATCAGACATCAAAACATACATAAAAAAAAAAAAAAAAAAAAAAAAAGAAAAGAATTGCCAAAGCGTCAGTGCATGTGCTGCGAGCGGGCTACCCAACCCTACTCCATTTTATGTTCTTATTTTCTATGGAGGGGGAGGTAGGATTTGTCTATGCTCAAGACTAGCTTTAAGGATGTTTACTCATCCCCCGACAGTAGTAATTTAGATTTTCAAAATGGTTCAAGTTAGGCCAAAATAGAATTGTTGGTGGTGATATACCTGTGGGAAAGGGAAAAATAAAATTAATAAATTACTTAAATCATTACATCATGGAGAAACACAATTGTTAAGATAGCCATCTGCAAGTAAGCCTATATTTGGTGAAAAGAATACCCGTGTAACAGGAAGTATGCTTATGTTAATGAAAGATTACCAAGAATCATCCTTCGAAAAGTCTTAAAATCTGATGCTGATTTAATATTTTCGTCTAGACCATTCCATAAAATTGATCCTTTGTATTTAATACTTTGTTTAATCAAATTGATTCGTGGTTTTTGCACCACAAGTTTTGAATTTATGCTAGAATAAGGCGTCTGTTTATAGCTAAAGAGGCTTGAAAGGTAGGAAGGAGACAAGTTGTTCAGAGTTTTATACATAAATTTATACGAATTAAAATTATGCCTGGTTTTAATGTCAAAAATATTAAGCCTTTTAAGATTCAGTGACAAATCAGTATTATACTTAGAACCAAGAATTAATCTAAAAGCAATTTTTTTGTTGCCTGTGTAAAATATCGGCCGATGCAATGTCGTGCGAATCCCAAATAGTTGAACAATAATCCAAATATGGTTGAAAGTGACATTTATAAAAAATAGATCTATATTTTTCAGGCATGATCTTTCTTAACTGTCGCAGTTGAAATAACTTAGTATTTAAAATTTTAGCAACGAACTTTACGTGCGGAGTCCATGAGAGATTTTGATTCACAGTAACACCTAGTAATTTAAAGTTTTCAACTTGTTCAATAAATTGATTATTAAGTTCAATTGATAAATCTGATGAATATTTTCTTTTTTGAGAAGTTGTAATTAACATACATTTGGTCTTATTTTCATTTAAAATCGTGACATTAAAGGAACACCAGTTTAAGATTGCATCAGTATCTTCTTGCAAATTTAATTGTATGTCAGTAACCGATTTACCAGAAGTATAAATCGTAGTATCATCCGCAAAAAGATCACAGTTAGAGTTAATATGCAATGGCAAATCATTAATATAAAGATTAAACAACAAGGGACCTAAAATTGATCCTTGTGGTACTCCATACTTTATACTTCGAGAAGACGAAAGAGTTCCATTGACGTAACAACGCTGAGTACGATTCGACAAGTAACAATTTATGAAGGTTATTAATGCATTCGAAAATTTGTATAGTTTTAGTTTTTCAATAATTATCTCATGGGAAATCAAATCAAATGCTTTTGTAAAATCAAAGAAAATAGAACCAACCATAAGATTATTATTTACTGCATCATAAACGTTTTCAATAATGTTAGTCAGAGCTGTTTGACAAGAACTATTAGACCTAAAACCAGATTGGTGCGAATACAATAACTTATTATTATTTAAGAAATTATTTATATGTTTTGAATAATGTCTTTCAAGTGGTTTAGATACACTAGATAATACAGAAATTGGTCTATAATTATTAATATCAGATTTAGCGCCGGATTTATACAGTGGTAAAACTTTTGCTTCTTTGAATTTATCAGGAAATATATTTGCATCAATGCATAGATTATATATATGTGTCAAAGGACCACTTAACGTAAAAGCACCATATTTGAGAAATAGAGGATTTAATTTATCTAAACCAGCACTTTTGGTTGCATTTAACGAAGACAACTGTTTAAAAACTTCATATTTGTTAATGTAGGGAATCGAACATTCTTCATTAGAATTTAACTTAGAAGTGACACATTCTTCTATTTTATTTACGAAATAACTTTTATCAATATTTCTATGAACATGCTTTTGATTAATCAATTTGGATGCAATATTTGAAAAATGATCATTGACTACCTCGGGTTCTAAAGGAATCAGATTAGTTGAATTATTAGCCTTATTAGTTAAGGAGTTGATAACTTTCCAGATATGTTTTGAGTTTTTCTGATCTGAAGCAAGTTTTATGTTAAACTGCTTTTTGGCTTTATCGATCATTTTAATGTCTACACTTCCGATATTCATCATCTTTGCCTTTCTTTTTCAAACCGTCTCTTATGCGCATTAATTTTAAAATTTCTAACCAGGGTGACTTTATTTCATTTTTGACACGTTTTAACTTTAATGGTGCATGGGTATCAATTATTGGCTGGATAATATTATACCAAGATTCTAACGCAATATTGGGGTCAGATTTAGTATAAATTTTATCAAAAGGGGCTGTTGCAAGATCATTATTGAATAAATCTACTTCAAAATGTTTCATACTCCGGTAGTAAATATAAACATGCTTAGGTTTTGGAATATGTGCGCCTTTTTTATTCCAGGTAATACAAGTTGGGTAGTGATCAGATAAACCATATATCGGGACATTAACTTCAGTTATATTACTTTCATTCGAAACGATAACATGATCAATGATAGTGGAAGATGCTTTAGTTACTCGAGTAGGAACTTTTATAATTTGTTTTAAACTATATAAAGACAGTACATTATTCCAATTTGAATTTTTTCCATTTGACACATCAATATTAATATCACCTAACACAATAATTTATTTATTTTCGTTCCAAACCTTTTCAGTCATTTTAGCAAATGAGTCTAACCAGCATTTATTAGAATTCGGGTGCCTATAAATGCAACATATTAATAAGGGTTTATGTTTAGTGAGATTTATTTCAATCCAAATTGCTTCTATATCAAGTGATTCTAAATCTTCCCGTCTCCTACAATTTAAATGTTCTTTAACAAAAAGTAGAAGTCCAGCTGAACTATTATTACACTTATCTTTTCGAAATGGCAAGTGAAATCCTGGAGTACTGAAATATTTAGTTGGTACAAACGACTTTAGGTGAGTTTCAGATAAACCAAAAATGTCAAAATTTGAAATAAGTTGGCAAATTTGAGTCTTTTTATTTACCGCACGGCAAACATTTAATTGACCAATATGAATACCCCGCTCTTTTAAAAAGTTATACATATTATATGGTTTAAAAAAATTAGTAAGATAGACGTCTGGCTGTTGCTGAAAGTGAATTTAAAATACAATTTAATGCCTGTGGGTTATACCTTAAAGGATAAATAAAAGGATTAGATTTTCTGTTCTGTCTGACAACCGAATCTACAATGATATGAGATAAAATATTAGTTCCAAAATTATTTAAATGAACACCATCTTGCACCAAAACTTCACGAGGGGACCTACAAATGAAAGAATCGTAAATATTAATATACTGACATCTATTGTCATGACAAAACTGCCGTAGAAAATAGTTAAATTTTTGGCACCGCATCTGGAAATTAAAAGAATTAATTCGAGGGATTACAGAACATACAAATATATTAATATCGTTATAGTTAGTTAGTAGGTCCTTCAATAAATTCTTATAGTCATTTACACATTGTTGAAAAGTTGCTAATTTCCTGCTTATGTCATTTCCTCCGACAGAGAGCACAATGTTTTTGATAGACGTAGCTTCACCAAGTAATTGTAATAATCTCGGTTTAAGTTCGCTAATTGTCGATCCACTGTTGGTATCGATGACACATAATTGTCCTAAGTTGTCTGATAGTCGTAACGAAGAAAGGGACTTCACGAGAGAACTTCCAATGACTAAGGTTTCGGCACACGCGATGGATCTTTGAATGGGCTGAGTTGTAAAATCATGAGTTTTCTTAATGGCTTTAGTTGACTTCTTAAGGTTTTGCTTCTTTATAAGTTCATTAACTTTATCAAAATTTATAGGTTGAGTAGGTTTAACAGTGGGAACTGGCACTGGTATCGGACCTGAGACCGCAGATAGTTTCTTGGTTAAGTCATTGATTTGATCCGAGAGTCGCAAAATTTCAATTGACATCTTCTCTATGGCGGCTTCGCACTTTGATTTTTCAGTTGAAGTACAGAAAGGAAAATCAGTTTGTACACTTACACTGGTATTTAGTTCACAAGTTTGAGTTCCGACAGTAGAAAACTTTTGGCTTACACTGGGCACAGAAATCTTGTCCAGATTTTCACTTATTTCAGGATTAGATGGAATAAACTAAGAAAACACAATCTCGATCCATCTGGAACAGTCTGTACCCTGAACATGGAGTTTATTGCAGTGCGTTCTTCGAACGCACTGCTTTGTTTTCGAAATGTTTTTTTTTTTTTTTTTTTTTTTTCGAATTTCACATTCGATTTTTCTCTTAGAAGGCAACATGCTACAAACTACCTGTTGCTGTCTGCCATTCAAACTGCGAGACTACTATTTGTTAAATGTAAAATGACGTCATTCAGAGTGACCGGAAACGAGCTGTGGGCAATGGCTTCGTTTTGGTTTTTGCTATTTATTACCTCTATTTTTTAACTGATTTTGACAGAACTACTTTTGCTAGCTTCTTTTAACTGCTAGCTACATAACTGCATTTTTAAACTGCTAATTTCATTACTTTTGTAGCTGACTTTTTTTATTTCAATTTTTGCGTTTTTTTCAACTTCTACAATTTTATTTCGATGCACCCGAAAATTAAATGGTAGATAGACACTTGTAATGCGATCAAAAATAATTTTTTAAATTTTCGACATCACTTCCGGTTTTGAAGTTATTCGCTTGTAAATTTTAAAAACCTAACTTCCGGAATTCTAAAGATATTTCAAAAATTCGTTTTGCAACATGCTACAAATAGTCATACAAAAAAACGAAGATGAAAAAATCCGGACCGGAAGCAAAAGATTGGCCGCTATATTGAAATGTTAAACTTTTGTAAAATTCAAAATGGGGCCTCTGGGGATAAAGCAATTTCCGTTAGTTTTTCATATCTTATGACTAGAGTCGATTGCGCAATAATATTTGGGAGCCGATTTTTGAATTTTGATTTTGATTTTCTTTTATTTCCATTTTAATTTTTTTGGTAATGACCAAAACTTCAAAGGCCCATATTTCGTGACCTTGACCTTTGGTGACCTTGTGACCCGAACACGATGTATTACCCTTGATGATATCTATTCAATGATATATTGATTTGTATTGTCCGATGTCTACTTCCGGTTTTATAACCGATTGAAATTTGTGATTTTTATTTTTAAAGAGCTCTGTCACGTGAACTAATACATAAATAACAAAATTTCCTATTGAATCTTATTACAGTTTATCTGCTCTTTCTAATGATATATAAAACCACATATTTCCACCCAAAATGCGCTTTTTAGTATTTGAAAATTTTGTATTTTCTTCTCTACTAACTGTGCGTGATTTTCTTTAAATCGAAATGGGGCCTCTGGAGAAGCTCCGATTCGTGTAATTTTGATGTCCATAGAATGTAATATCGATTCTTGAATTATATTTGGAAACCGATTTTTGAATTTTGATTTTGATTTTGATATTTTAACTGATAGTAATATATAAAAACTTCGAATGTTCTTATATTTTAACCTTGACCTTTGGTGACCTTGTGAGCAGCACGAATGTGATAGCTCTCGATAAGATCTATCCATTGATATATTATATTTTGTTGTACAATGTATACTTTTCGTTTTATCACCATTTGAAAATTGCGAATTTCATCGTTAAAAGCTGTTTGTTGAATTATGCATTTGGGCGATCTACATGACAAGAGTTTCAGCGAACCGATTATGCTTTGAAATAAAACGACTTATATTCTGTAAAATAACGTTACTGTTCTACCGATACTTTGTGGGGCAGTTTTAAAAAAACCAGGTCAAAATTTTTTACGCCTGGGCGCCCAAAAACCTCGGAAAAAAACCCTTTTGGGGATAAAAATTTTTCCCTTTGTTTAAAATGTTAACGTTTTTTAAATTTAAATTGAAGGAAAAAAACGGAATAAAAATTTTAAAATTTCCTTTTTTTAAAAAAAATTCCTTTAAAAAGAAACGGGTTTCAAACCTGGAAGTTTTAATTTCGTCTTTTCTTCCCCTTTTTTTAAAGGGGAAATAACCCTTTTGGTTTTGAAAGGGTTTTGAAAGGGGTTAAAATTAAAAACTGTTTTTTTTCAAAATGTTTTTTTTTTTTTCAAATTCGGTAGGGGCCCAGCCAAAATACGTTGAAATTTGTTCTTTTGGAAAATGGGAAACAAAATTTATGTGTATAAAGCCAGACCTGGGGAAATTTACTAGGCCGTTCAGTTTTTTTTGTTTGTAAATTTCCTTTTTTTTGCTTTTTAAAGGTTTTTTAAAGGAAACAAAAATTTTTTTTAAAAGTGCTTTTTAAAAATTATCACCCAAACGGCCATTTTAAAAAGAAATTTTTGTTTTCAAAACCACAAATTTAAAAACTTAAAAATCCTTTGGGAATTCAATATAAATTTTTTTTAAATTACGTTCCCTTTCCTTTTTAAATGTTTTTTGAAAAAACCCATTTGGAATAAAAATTTTAAAAATTTTCTTTTGAAATTAAAATTTCTAAAAATGCTAAATTAAGAAAATTCGAACCGGAAGTAACAGATCTTCCGCCATATTGATACGACTAAATTTTGTAAAACTGAAATAAGTTCTCAGGGATATGTCTAATTTGCATAATTTTAGATTTTCTAGAAACATCAATTGATTACGCAAAAAAGTATGGGAAGGAATTTTTGAATTTCGATTTTGTTTTTCTTTTATTTCCGGTTGAATTTTTTCAGTAATTGTCAAAACTTTAACCGGTCATATTTCGCAACCTTGACCTTTGATGACCTTTTGACCTGAACAAAAGTTATTGCCCTTCATTATATCTGCCCAATGGTATCTCCACTTTTGTTGTTCGATGTTTACTTCCGGTTTTGCAGCCAATTGAAAATCACGAATTTTAACTTTCAAGAGCTCTATCACGTGACCCAATTTACATAGGACAGAATTTCTTACATATTCCTTTTACGCTTAATCTCATCTTTCTATTAATATATCAAACTTGGTACTTTAATCAAAATTGCGCGTTTAAAAATTTCAAAATTTTGTAATTTCTTCTATACTAACTGTGCGTGTTTTTCTTTAAATCGAAATAGGGTCTGGGGGGATGATTCGATTTGTGTTATTTTGATGTATATAGAATCTACAACCGATTGCCGAAATATATATGGAAACCGATTTTTGAATTTTGATTTTGATTTTGATTTTTTAACGATTAAAATTTTTAAAAACTTTGAAGGGTCGTATATTGTGACGTTGACCTTTGACGAATTTTTGACCTGTACAAATATGATAGCTCTCGAGAAGTTCTATCCAATGATATATTAAGCTTTATTGTAAGATGTATACTTCCGCTTTTATCGCCATTTGAAAATTGCGAATTTTCTCTATAAAACAATCTGTTTAATGTGTTGCATTTGGGCGACCTACAAGATATAAGTTTCAGCGATCTGAAATTTTTTTTTAGTTTAATCGTTGTACATCTAGTTAAAATGATTCAAAGTTGTTATATATTTTTTTTCCTGTTGTGGGTGATGTAAATATTGAATATTTGGAACGAAATTACAACCTTTAGAATTTTAAATTTTATCTCTTATATTATGCAACAATAATATACAGTTGACTGGAATAATGGTCTAAGGGACGAAACTCTATTCAATATAAATTTTAAAATGTTAGGCCGCGCTATTTATGTGGTGTCTCAATGTTATACCCTGGCGACTTAAGACAACTTTAACCATTAGTGACCTTTCGATTTGTATATAGCTTCGACATTGTCTATCCAATGCTATATATATATTTTTTGTACGATATCTACTTTTGGTTTCATCGCCATCCGAAAATTGCGAATTTAATATATAAAACAATCTACATTTATTGGGTATTATTCTCTACGTTTGGGCGATTTACAAATATGAGTTTCGGCGATCCGGATTTCTTTTTAAGATTAAACGACCCTCTATCCATTTGTTATTATGATTTTAACTTATTATCTATCTTAATTGATGATGAGGGCTAAGGATGGGGAGGGGCAAAGAGGGGAAAGGGGGGAAATGGGGTATGGGAGCGTTTGTTATGAAATCAAAATCCGTTTCTGATGCATATTTTTTTATTTTAATAAACCCTTTTTGTCTTTTGCTTAACGAACGAATCCCTGGATGGAACGCACTGCTTCAGTGCCGTTAGGCGTACGGCTCTAGTTTTTTTTTTTTTTCGAATTCTTCCCAGAGCGCCCAGCCAAAACTACATATGCTATGAATTCACTCTTTCCATTTTCTTGTCGTACTCGTGAAAGTAATGTTAATGAATGTAATTTGATGCATTTTTTTTTAACAGGAAATGACGTAGCGCATTCCAAAGTTTTTCTTTCTTTTTCAATTTGCGGCTTTATTTTTGATCCAATGTTGATCGTTCTTTTTTAGATAACTACATTGAACTTAGTTCTAAAAGATAGCAATTTGAGAATTAAACATTTCCCAACTTTGTCGCTGACTTTTTGAATTTTGAATTTTTAGCATTTTTTTACTTCTACAGTTTTCTTTCGATCGACTTGAAAACTTACAGATATAAAGACATTTTGATTGCGAACCAAAATTAATTTTCAAAATTTCGATATCACTTCCGGTTTTGAAGTTATTTGCTTTTAAAGTTGAATTTTGCACTTCCGAAATATAGAAGATATTTAAAAAATTTATTTTGCAATTAGCTACAATTGTCTATTAAATGATGCTAAATTAAAAAAATCCGAACCGGAAGTAACGGATCAGCCGCCATGTTGATATGACTAACTTTTGTAAAACTCAAAATGGGGCCTCAGGGTTAAATCTAATTTCCATAATTTTAGATTTTCTCAAAACGATTGCGCAAAAAAGTATGGGAAGGGATTTTTCAATTTCGCTTTTGCTTTTCTTTTATTTCCGGTTGAAATTTTCCAGTAATTGTCAAAAATTTAAAAGGTCATATTTCGCGACCTTGACCTTCGGTGACCTTTTGACCTGAACAAAAGGTATTGCCCTTGATTATATCTACCCAATGGTATGTTCACTTTTGTTGTCTGATGTTTACTTCCGGTTTTGCAGCCTATTGAAAATCACGAATTTTAACTTTAAAGAGCTCTATCACGTGACCTAATTTACATAGGACAGAATTTCTTACATATTCCTTTTACGCTTAATGTCATCTTCCCATTAATATATCAAACTTGGTATTTTAGTCAAAATTGCGCGTTTAAAAATTTCAAAATTTTGTAATTTCTTCTATACTAACTGTGCGTGTTTTTCTTTAAATCGAAATAGGGTCTCGGGGGATAATTCGATTTGTGTTATTTTGATGTATATAGAATCTATAACCGATTGCCGAAATATATATGGAAACCTATTTTTGAATTTTGATTTTGATTTTGATTTTTTAACGATTAAAATTTTTAAAAACTTTGAAGGGTCGTATATTGTGACGTTGACAATTGACGAATTTTTGACCTGTACAAATATGATAGCTCTCGAGAAGATCTATCCAATGATATATAAAGCTTTATTGTAAGATGTATACTTCCGCTTTTATCGCCATTTGAAAATTGCGAATTTTCCCTATAAAACAATCTGATTAATGTGTTGCATTTGGGCGACCTACAAGATATAAGTTTCAGCGATCTGAAATTATTATTTTAGTTTAATCGTTCTACATCCAGTTAAAATGATTCAAAGTTGTTATATATGTTTTTCCTGTTGTGGGTGATGTAAATATTGAATATTTGGAACGAAATTACAACCTTTAGAATTTTAAATTTTATCTCTTATAATTATGCAACAATAATATACAGTTGACTGGAATAATGGTCTTAGGGACGAAACTCTATTCAATATAAATTTTAAAATGTTAGGCCGCGATATTTATGTGGTGTCTCAATGTTGTACCCTGGCGACTTAAGACAACTTGAACCATTAGTGACCTTTCGATTTGTATATAGCTTCGACATTGTCTATCCAATGCTATATATATTTTTTGTACGATATCTACTTTTGGTTTCATCGCCATCTGAAAATTGCGAATTTAATATATAAAACAATCTACATTGTATTGGGTATTATTCTCTACGTTTGGGCGATTTACAAATATGAGTTTCGGCGATCCGGATATCTTTTTTAGATTAAACGACCCTCTATCCATTTTTATTATGATTTTAACTTATTATCTATCTTAATTGATGATGAGGGCTAAGGATGGGGAGGGGCAAAGAGGGGAAAGGGGGAAAAGGGGGGTATGGGAGCGTTTGTTATGAAATCAAAATCCATATCTGATGCACATTTTTTTTTTATTTTAATAAACCCTTTTTGTCTTTTGCTTAACGAACGAATCCCTGGATGGAACGCACTGCTTCAGTGCCGTTAGGCGTACGGCTCTAGTTGCAGTGCGTTCATTCGAACGCACTGCTTTGTTTTCGAAATGTTTTTTTTTTTTTTTTTTTTTTTTTCGAATTCCTCCCATCGCGCCCAGCCAAAACTACAAATGCCACATGGAAACTGTTAACATTTCTTCTGGAAAACCCCCGAATTCAAATCATATGAATGTATTTTGACGCCATTGTGTCCAACCGGAAATGACGTACGGGGATATGCATAACTTTAGGTTTTTTCTCATTTGTCACGCAAGTTTTTAATCAATTTTGATCGCGTTTTTATTGTTTATTGCTTTCAATCTTTGTTTACAAGATAGCAATTTAAGAATTATACATTTCCCAACTTTGTCGCTGACTGATTTAATTTTCATTTTTGCGCTTTTGTCAACTTCTACAATTTTATTTCGATCGATCTGAAAATTTACAGATATATAGACATTTTGATTGCGAACTATAATTAATTTTCAAAATTTCGATATCACTTCCGGTATTGATGTTATTTGCTTTTAAAGTTGAATTTTGCACTTCCGGAATAATGAAGATATTTGAAAAATTTATTTTGCAATTAGTTACAATTGTCTATTTGATGATGTTAAATTAAGAAAATCCGAACCGGAAGTAACGGATCAGCCGCCATCTTGATATGACTAACTTTTGTAAAACTGAAAATGAGGCCTCAGGGTTAAATCTAATTTGCATGATTTTAGATTTTCTAAAAACATCAATCGATTGCGCAAAAAAGTATGGGAAGTTTGAATTTTGCTTTTGCTTTTCTTTTATTTCCGGTTGAATTTTTCCAGTAATTGTCAAAAATTTAAAATGTCATATTTCGCGACCTTGACCTCCGTTGACCTTTTGACCTGAACAAAAGTTATTGCCCTTGATTATATCTACCAAATGATATCTTCACTTTTGTTGTCCGATGTATACTTCCGGTTTTGCAGCCAATTGAAAATCACGAATTTTAACTTTAAAGAGCTCTATCACGTGACCTAATTTACATAGGACAGAATTTCTTACATATTCCTTTTACGCTTAATCTCATCTTTCTACTAATATATCACACTTGGTACTTTAATCAAAATTGCGCGTTTAAAAATTTCAAAATTTTGTAATTTCTTCTTTACTAACTGTGCGTGTTTTTCTTTAAATCGAAATAGGGTCTCGGGGGATAATTCGATTTGTGTTATTTTGATGTATATAGAATCTATAACCGATTGCCGAAATATATATGGAAACCGATTTTTGAATTTTGATTTTGATTTTGATTTTTTAACGATTAAAATTTTTAAAAACTTTGAAGGGTCGTATATTGTGACGTTGAACTTCGACGAATTTTTGACCTGTACAAATATGATAGCTCTCGAGAAGTTCTATCCAATGATATTTAAAGCTTTATTGTAAGATGTATACTTCCGCTTTTATCGCCATTTGAAAATTGCGAATTTTCCCTATAAAACAATATGTTTAATGTGTTGCATTTGGGCGACCTACAAGATATAAGTTTCAGCGATCTGAAATTATTTTTTTAGTTTAATCGTTCTACATCCAGTTAAAATGATTCAAAGTTGTTATATATGTTTTTCCTGTTGTGGGTGATGTAAACATTGAATATTTGGAACGAAATTACAACCTTTAGAATTTTAAATTTTATCTCTTATAATTATGCAACAATAATATACAGGTGACTGGAATAATGGTCTAAGAGACGAAACTCTATTCAATATAAATTTTAAAATGTTGGGCCGCGCTATTTATGTGGTGTCTCAATGTTATAACCTGGCGACTTAAGACAACTTGAACCATTAGTGACCTTTCGATTTGTATATAGCTTCGACATTGTCTATCCAATGCTATATATATATTTTTTGAACGATATCTACTTTTGGTTTCATCGCCATCTGAAAATTGCGAATTTAATATATAAAACAATCTATTATTCTCTACGTTTGGGCGATTTACAAATATGAGTTTCGGCGATCCGGATATCTTTTTTAGATTAAACGACCCTCTATCCATTTTTTATTATGATTTTAACTTATTATCTATCTTAATTGATGATGAGGGCTAAGGATGGGGAGGGGCAAAGAGGGAAAAGGGGGGAAATGGGGGTATGGGAGCGTTTGTTATGAAATCAAAATCCATTTCTGATGCACATTTTTTTATTTTAATAAATTTTTTGTCTTTTGCTTAACGAACGAATCCCTGGATGGAACGCACTGCTTCAGTGCCGTTAGGCGTACGGCTCTAGTTGCAGTGCGTTCATTCGAACGCACTGCTTTGTTTTCGAAATGTTTTTTTTTTTTGCGGTGCGTTCTATCGAACGCACTGCTTTGTTTTCGAAATGTTTTTTTTTTTTTTTTTTTTTTTTTTTTTTTTTTCTGGTCAGAGTCCTCAGCCCAAACTACAAGTGCCACATACAAACTGTCAACATTTCTCCAGTAAATGCCGCGAGATTAAATCAGGTGAATGTGTTTTCAAGCCATTTTGTCCAACCGGAAATGACGTACGACGTTATGACTAATTTTAGGTTTTTTCTCATTTGCGACGCTAGTTTTTAATCAAAATGGATCGGGTTTTCTTTGTTTATTACATACAATCTTTGTTTACAAGATAGCAATTTAGGAATTATACATTTCCCAACTTTGTCGCTGACTTTTTTATTTTTTATTTTTGCGTTTTTTTCAACTTCTACATTTTTATTTCGATCGATCTGAAAATTTACAAATATATAGACATTTGGATTGCGAACTATAATTAATTTTCAAAACTTTGATATCACTTCCGGTTTTGATGTTATTTGCTTTAAAAGTTAAATTTTGCACTTCCGGAATAATGAAGATATTTGAAAAATTTCTTTTGCAATTAGCTACAATTGTCTATTAAATGATGCTAAATTAAAAAAAATCGAACCGGAAGTAACGGATCAGCCGCCATCTTGAGATGGTTTACTTTTGTAAAACTCAAAATGGGGCCTCAGGGTTAAATCTAATTTGCATAATTTTAAATTTTCTAACAACATCTATCGATTGCGCAAAAAAGTATGGGAAGGGATTTTTGAATTTCGACTTTGCTTTTCCTTTATTTCCGGTTGAAATTTTTCAGTAATAGTCAAAACTTTTAAAGGTCATATTTCGCCATATTGACCTCTGGTGACCTTGTGACCTGAACAAAAGTTATTGCCCTTGATTAAATCTGCCCAATGGTATCTTCACTTTTGTTGTCCGATGTTCACTTCCGGTTTTGCAGCCAATTGAAAATCACGAATTTTAACTTTAAAGAGCTCTATCACATGACCTAATTTACATAGGACAGAATTACTTACATATTCCTTTTACGCTTAATGTCATCTTCCCATTAATATATCAAACTTGGTATTTTAGTCAAAATTGCGCGTTTAAAAATTTCAAAATTTTGTAATTTCTTCTATACTAACTGTGCGTGTTTTTCTTTAAATCGAAATAGGGTCTCGGGGGATAATTCGATTTGTGTTATTTTGATGTATATAGAATCTATAACCGATTGCCGAAATATATATGGAAACCGATTTTTGAATTTTGATTTTGATTTTGATTTTTTAACGATTAAAATTTTTTAAAACTTTGAAGGGTCGTATATTGTGACGTTGACCTTTGACGAATTTTTGACCGGTACAAATGTGATAGCTCTCGAGAAGTTCTATCCAATGATATATAAAGCTTTATTGTAAGACGTATACTTCCGCTTTTATCGCCATTTGAAAATTGCGAATTTTCCCTATAAAACAATCTGTTTAATGTGTTGCATTTGGGCGACCTACAATATATAAGTTTCAGCGATCTGAAATTATTTTTTAGTTTAATCGTTCTATATCCAGTTAAAATGATTCAAAGTTGTTATGTTTTTCCTGTTGTGGGTGATGTAAATATTGAATAATTGGAACGAAATTACAACCTTTAGAACTTTAAATTTTATCTCTTATATGCAACAATAATATACAGTTGACTTAAATAATGGTCTAAGGGACGAAACTCTATTCAATATAAATTTTAAAATGTTACGCCGCGCTATTTATGTGGTGTCTCAATGTTATACCCTGGCGACTGAAGACAACTTGAACCATTAGTGACCTTTCGATTTGTATATAGCTTCGACATTGTCTATCCAATGCTATATATATATATATTGGACGATATCTACTTTTGGTTTCATCGCCATCTGAAAATTGCGACTTATAATATAAAACAATCTACATTGTATTGGGTATTATTCTCTACGTTTGGGCGATTTACAAATATGAGTTTCGGCGATCTGGATATCTTTTTTAGATTAAACGACCCTCTATCCATTTTTGATTATGATTTTAACTTATTATCTATCTTAATTAATGATGAGGGCTAAGGATGGGGAGGGGCAAAGAGGGGAAAGGGGGAAAAGGGGGGTATGGGAGCGTTTGTTATGAAATCAAAATCCATTTCTGATGCACATTTTTTTATTTTAATAAACCCTATGTCTTTTGCTTAACGAACGAATCCCTGGATGGAACGCACTGCTTCAGTGCCGTTAGGCGTACGGCTCTAGTTGTGGGACTTTGCTACCGCAAAGTCCCAGTTTGTTTTCGAAATGTCTCTTTTTTTTTTTTTTTTTTTTTTTTTTTTTTTTCGAAATTTACACACCTCACACAGCCTAGGCTGCAATAGTTGCAGCAATTTCACAACATCTCCAGACCTTCTGTAGTGGCGACGTTTCTAATGAATGAACATTTGAACATTTTTGCAAAACCGGAAGTGCTGCATTGCAACATACCTAAAAAGTCGGTCAGTGGCCCTAGAAGTCGCAATTTTCAATCGATTTTCTTCGGGTTTGCATTTTTGGAAACGTGAAGTAATTTCCAACAAGATAGCAGTTGAACAATTTCATAATTCGAAAATTCGTAGCACACATTTTTTTGCCGTATTTTGCACATTTTTGCAACTTAGCTATTTTAAGACCGATTGATCTGAAAATTTGGGTGCCTTCAAGTTTCACGAATATAAAAACATTGGCAGAGTCAAAATTTTGGCTTCATTTCCGGTTTCAACGTAAAAAGGGTTTAAACTTGCGGTTGACCTACTTGTGCTGTAATTGATGTATCGCAACAAAATTTATGTCAATCTTAATTAAATTAGAAGACAAAAAAATGAAGAAGAAAAAATCCGAACCGGAAGTGAAACTTTGGCCGCCATCTTGAAATGTTACTTTTTTGTAAAAGTAAAAATGGGGCCTCAGGGTTATGTCTAATTTCTGCGATAATTACATTTCTGGAATCCTCAGTCGATTGCGAAAAAAACATTGGGAGCCGATTTTTGAATTTCGCTTTTGCATTTTTGCAACATCCGGTTGAATTTTTTCGAAGTTTGGGGGCTTATTTCTCGTGACCTTGACCTTTGGTGACCGTGACCTTTAGTAGGTCAAAGGTCATTGACCTTGGCTATCAGTTGATACTTTGACCTTTGACCTCCGACGTCTACTTCCGGTTTTATAGCTGCGCGAAAACAGCAAAATTCGCAACTTTGGGTAGCTCTAAAGCGTGACCTAATAAATTTAGAGGGTTATTTTTTCCAGATTCTAAATGCGCTTTTTGTCCAATTTCCAGCAATGAATAACAAAAGTTTTTAAAATGAAAATTTAATTTTTGCACTTTTAAAATTAAAGTACATTTTGCTTTTTTGAAATGTATTTGTGGATATCTCGTGATCTATTAGACGTTCAAGCTTCAAATTTGTACCGTTAATATACATTTCAAATGTGATTAGATTTACGCCAAAATAAATGAGATGGGCGTGGCACATCCGGGTAAACTTACAATTTTTCATTTATATCGGTCAGCGCTATACGTCTGTAGGAAATAACGTTTTTCAAAAAGGTACTTTGCACACAGATACCCTGTTGCTTTGGCCAGTTTCTTCCAGAATATCAGATGTTTCGGCCTGTTTGATGCAATTTGGCAACGTTAGCAAAGTCCCACTCTGTGCCACGTGTGGCTTTTTTGCCGTATTTTGCACATTTTTGCAACTTTGCTATTTAAAGACCGATTGATCTGAAAATTTAGGTGCCTTCAAGTGTCATGAATATGAAAACATTGGCAGAGTCAAAATTTTTGCTTCATTTCCGGTTTCAGCGTAAAAAGGGTTTAAACTTCCGGTTGACCTACTTGTGCTGTAATTGATGTATCGCAACAAAATTTATGTCAATCTTAATTAAATTAGAAGACAAAAAAACGAAGAAGAAAAAAATCCGAACCGGAAGTGAAACTTTGGCCGCCATCTTGAAATGTTACTTTTTTGTAAAAGTAAAAATGGGGCCTCAGGGTTATGTCTAATTTCTGCGATAATTACATTTCTGGAATCCTCAGTCGATTGCGAAAAAAACATTGGGAGCCGATTTTTGAATTTCGCTTTTGCATTTTTGCAACATCCGGTTGAATTTTTTCAAAGTTTGGGGGCTTATTTCTCGTTACCTTGACCTTTGGTGACCGTGACCTTTACTAGGTCAAAGGTCATTGACCTTGGCTATCAGTTGATACTTTGACCTTTGACCTCCAACGTCTACTTCCGGTTTTATAGCTGCCCGAAAACAGCAAAATTCGCAACTTTGGGTAGCTCTAGAGCGTGACCTAATTAATTTAGAGGGTTATTTTTTTCAGATTCTTAAGGCACTTTTTGTCCACTTTCCAGCAATAAATAACAAAAGTTTTTAAAATGAAAATTTAATTATTGCACTTTTAAAAGTACATTTTGCTTTTTTGAAATGTATTTGTGCATATCTCGTGATCTATTAGATGTTCAAGCTTAAAATTTGTACCGTTAATATACATTTCAAATATGATTAGTTTTACGCCAAAATAAATGAGATGGGCGTGGCACATCCGGGTAAACTTACAATTTTTCATTTATGTCGGTCAGCGCTCTACGTCTGTAGGAAATAATGTTTTTCAAAAGGTACTTTGCACACAGATACCTCGTTGCTTTGGCCAGT
This sequence comes from Nipponacmea schrenckii, assembly GCA_030562195.1. Classification (NCBI taxonomy): domain Eukaryota; kingdom Metazoa; phylum Mollusca; class Gastropoda; family Lottiidae; genus Nipponacmea; species Nipponacmea schrenckii. The sequence continues at coordinate 8,183,903 of CM060199.1, forward strand.
TTCTCCCAGAAAATCAAATGTTTTGGGGTGTTTGTTGCAATTTTGCAACGTTACCAAAGTCCCACTCTGTGCCACGTGTGGCTCTAGTTGTGGGACTTTGCTTTCAGCAAAGTCCCAGTTTGTTTTCGAAATGTCTCTTTTTTTTTTTTTTTTTTTTCACACCTTCCTGCTCTTAAACTACAGTAGTTGCAGCAACCATTCAAATTTCCTAGACCTTCTGTAGTGGCAAAAAAGTTAATGAATATAAATTGGAACATTTTTGCAAAACCAGAAGTGCAACAGTGCAACATTTGCAAAAAACAGTTTTTCGGCTCTAGAAGGCGCAATTTTGACCCGATTTTCATCGGGTTTTCATTTTCAGAATCTACATACAATATCCAATAGGATAGCAGTTAAAAAAATTCGAATTTCGAAAATTCGTAGCAGACAATCTTTTGCCGTATTTTCGAATTTTTTTACCATTTTTTAAATTTCTGTCCGATTAAGTTCCAATTTTAGGTGCTAAGAGAGACTATAAATCTGAACAAAATGACATTGTCAAATATTTTGCGTCACTTCCGGTTTAAGCTCAAAAAGGGTTCAAAGTTGAAATCTCTGATTTTCGGTCTACTTCCGGTCTAATTGTCACGGGTCATTGAAACTTGTGTTGAACAATATCTTTTTAAAAAAACTGGCCGATTTAAAAAAAAAATCCAGACCGGAAGTAAAACTTTGGCCGCCATCTTGAAATGTCACTTTTTTGTAAAACTCAAAATGGGGCCTCTACGATAAGAGCGATTTGTGTAATGTTTATATTTCTGGAAAGCTTAGTCGATTGCGATCAAAATGTTGGAAATCGATTTTTGATTTTTGCTTTTGCTTTTTTGCAACATCCGGTTGAATTTTTTCGAAGTTTGGGGGCTTATTTCTCGTGACCTTGTCCTTTGACGACCTTGACCTTTAGTAGGTCTAAGGTCATTGACCTTGGCTATCAGTTGATACTTTGAACTTTTACCTCCGACGTCTACTTCCGGTTTTTATAGCTGCTCGAAAACAGCAAAATTCGCAACTTTGGGCTGCTCTAGAGCGTGACCTAATTAATTTAGAGTGTTAATTTTTTCAGATTCTTAGATTTTTTCTTGTCCTCTTTCCAACGATATATAACAAAAGTTTGTAAAATGAAAATTGAAGTTTTTGATTTTTGTAAAGAAAAGTACATTTTGCCGTATTTTCGCTTGTTTGAAATGTATGTGTGTATATCTCGTGATCTATTAGCTGTACAAGCTTCAAATTTTTACTGTGAATATACATTTCGAATATGATTAGATTTCCCTCCAAAAAAACGAGATGGGCGTGGCACATCCGGGTGAACTTCAAATTTACCATTTACATCGGTCAGCGAATTACGGCTGCAGTAAATAACGTTTTTCAAAAAAGTACCTTGCATACATTTTTCTCATTACTTTGGCCAGTTTATCCCAAAAAATCAAATGTTTCTGCCTGTTTGTTGCAATTTTGCGACATTTGCAAAAAATCAGTTTTTTTTTAGTTTGGGGGCTTATTTCTAGTGACTTTGACCTTTGGTGACCTTGACCTTTACAAGGTCATTGATCACTGGCTTTAGCTATCAGTTGACAATTTGGCATTAGACTTCTGACGTCTATTTCCGGTTTTATAGCTGCTCGAAAGCAGCAAAATTTGCAACGTTGGACTGCTCTAGGGCGTGACCTAATTAATTTAGAGGATTATTTTTTTCTTATTCCGAAGGCGCCTTTTGTCCTCTTTCCAGCGATGCACAACAAAAGTTTTTAAAATGAAAATTTAATTTTTGGACTTTTAAAATTAAAGTACATTTTGCTTTTTTGAAACGTATTTGTGTATATCTCGTGATCTATTAGATGTACAAGCTTCAAATTTGTACCATGAATATATATTTTGTATGAGATTAGATTTACGCAAAAGTAACTTAGATGGGCGTGGCACATACGGGTAAACTTCCAATTTACCATTTACATCGGTCAGCGAATTACGGCTGCAGTAAATAACGTGTTTCAAAAAAGTACCTTGCATACATTTTTCTCATTACTTTGGCCAGTTTATCCCAAAAAATCAAATGTTTCTGCCTGTTTGTTGCAATTTTGCGACATTTGCAAAAAATCAGTTTTTTTTTAGTTTGGGGGCTTATTTCTAGTGACTTTGACCTTTGGTGACCTTGACCTTTACAAGGTCATTGATCACTGGCTTTAGCTATCAGTTGACAATTTGGCATTAGACTTCTGACGTCTATTTCCGGTTTTATAGCTGCTCGAAAGCAGCAAAATTTGCAACGTTGGACTGCTCTAGGGCGTGACCTAATTAATTTAGAGGATTATTTTTTTCTTATTCCGAAGGCGCCTTTTGTCCTCTTTCCAGCGATGCACAACAAAAGTTTTTAAAATGAAAATTTAATTTTTGGACTTTTAAAATTAAAGTACATTTTGCTTTTTTGAAACGTATTTGTGTATATCTCGTGATCTATTAGATGTACAAGCTTCAAATTTGTACCATGAATATATATTTTGTATGAGATTAGATTTACGCAAAAGTAACTTAGATGGGCGTGGCACATACGGGTAAACTTCCAATTTACCAGTTATATCGGTCAGCGCTTTACATCTGTAGGAAATAACGTTTTTCCAAAAAATTCTTTGCACACAGATACCTCGTTGCTTTGGCCAGTTTCTCCCAGAAAATCAGATATTTCGGCCTGTTTGTTGCAGTTTTGCAACGTTAGCAAAGTCCCACTCTGTGCCACGTGTGGCTCTAGTTTTTTTTTTTTTCGAATTCCTCCCATCGCGCCCAGCCAAAACTACAAATGCCACATGGAAACTGTTAACATTTCTTCTGGAAAACCCCCGAATTCAAATCATATGAATGTATTTTGACACCATTGTGTCCAACCGGAAATGACGTACGGGGATATGCCTAACTTTAGGTTTTTTCTCATTTGTCACGCAAGTTTTTAATCAATTTTGATCGCGTTTTTTTTGTTTATTGCTTTCAATCTTTGTTTACAAGATAGCAATTTAAGAATTATACATTTCCCAACTTTGTCGCTGACTGATTTAATTTTCATTTTTGCGCTTTTGTCAACTTCTACAATTTTATTTCGATCGATCTGAAAATTTACAGATATATAGACATTTTGATTGCGAACTATAATTAATTTTCAAAATTTCGATATCACTTCCGGTATTGATGTTATTTGCTTTTAAAGTTGAATTTTGCACTTCCGGAATAATGAAGATATTTGAAAAATTTATTTTGCAATTAGTTACAATTGTCTATTTGATGATGTTAAATTAAGAAAATCCGAACCAGAAGTAACGGATCAGCCGCCATCTTGATATGACTAACTTTTGTAAAACTCAAAATGAGGCCTCAGGGTTAAATCTAATTTGCATGATTTTAGATTTTCTAAAAACATCAATCGATTGCGCAAAAAAGTATGGGAAGGGATTTTTGAATTTTGCTTTTGCTTTTCTTTTATTTCCGGTTGAAATTTTCCAGTAATTGTCAAAAATTTAAAATGTCATATTTCGCGACCTTGACCTCCGTTGACCTTTTGACCTGAACAAAAGTTATTGCCCTTGATTATATCTACCAAATGATATCTTCACTTTTGTTGTCCGATGTATACTTCCGGTTTTGCAGCCAATTGAAAATCACGAATTTTAACTTTAAAGAGCTCTATCACGTGACCTAATTTACATAGGACAGAATTTCTTACATATTCCTTTTACGCTTAATCTCATCTTTCTACTAATATATCACACTTGGTACTTTAATCAAAATTGCGCGTTTAAAAATTTCAAAATTCTGTAATTGCTTCTATACTAAGTGTGCGTGTTTTTCTTTAAATCGAAATTGAGTCTCGGGGGATAATTCGATTTGTGTTATTTTGATGTATATAGAATCTATAACCGATTGCCGAAATATATATGGAAACCGATTTTTGAATTTTGATTTTGATTTTGATTTTTTAACGATTAAAATTTTTAAAAACTTTGAAGGGTCGTATATTGTGACGTTGACCTTTGACGAATTTTTGACCTGTACAAATATGATAGCTCTCGAGAAGTTCTATCCAATAATATATAAAGCTTTATTGTAAGATGTATATTTCCGCTTTTATCGCCATTTGAAAATTGCGAATTTTCCCTATAAAACAATCTGTTTAATGTGTTGCATTTGGGCGATCTACAAGATATAAGTTTCAGCGATCTGAAATTATTTTTTAGTTTAATCGTTCTACATCCAGTTAAAATGATTCAAAGTTGTTATATATGTTTTTCCTGTTGTGGGTGATGTAAATATTGAATATTTGGAACGAAATTACAAACTTTAGAATTTTAAATTTTATCTCTTATAATTATGCAACAATAATATACAGTTGACTGGAATAATGGTCTAAGGGACGAAACTCTATTCAATATAAATTTTAAAATGTTAGGCCGGGTTATTTATGTGGTGTCTCAATGTTATACCCTGGCGACTTGAACCATTAGGGACCTTTCGATTTGTATATAGCTTCGACATTGTCTATCCAATGCTATATATATATTTTTTGTACGATATCTACTTTTGGTTTCATCGCCATCTAAAAATTGCGAATTTAATATATAAAACAATCTACATTGTATTGGGTATTATTCTCTACGTTTAGGCGATTTACAAGTATGAGTTTCGGCGATCCGGATATCTTTTTTAGATTAAACGACCCTCTATCCATTTTTTATTATGATTTTAACTTATTATCTATCTTAATTGATGATGAGGGCTAAGGATGGGGAGGGACGAAGAGGGGAAAGGGGGAAAAGGGGGGTATGAGAGCGTTTGTTATGAAATCAAAATCCATTTCTGATGCACATTTTTTTTATTTTAATAAACCCTTTTTGTCTTTTGCTTAACGAACGAATCCCTGGATGGAACGCACTGCTTCAGTGCCGTTAGGCGTACGGCTCTAGTTTTTTTGTTTGTTTTTTTGCAGTGCGTTCTTCGAACGCACTGCTTTGTTTTCGAAATGACTATTTTTTTTTTTTTTTTTTTTTTTTTTCGAATTTTACCTTCGATCGTTCTCTAAGAAGGCAACTAGCTACAAACTTCCTGTTGCTGTTTATTATTCAAACTGCGAGACTACCATCAGGTGAATGTAAAATGACGTCATTTAGGCCAACCGGAAATGAGCTGTGGACAATGGCGTTATTTTGGTTTTTGCTCGTTATTACCTCTATTTTCCAAATTATTTTTTACGAAACTTCTTTTGTTAGCTTCTTTAAACTGCTAGCTACTTAACTGCAGTTTAAAACTGCTAGCTTCATTACTTTTGTAGCTGACTTTTTTTTTATTTCAATTCTTGCTTTTTTTCAACTTCTACAATTTTATTCCCATCCACTTGAAAACTTATAGGTAGATAGAAACATTTAATGCGATCAAAAATCATTATTCAAATTTTCGACATCACTTCCGGTTTCGAAGTTATTCGCTTTTGAAAATTAAAAAATAATTTCCGGAATTCTCAAGATATTTCAAAAATTATTTTTGCAATATGCTAGAAATACTCATACAAAAAAACGAAGATGAAAAAATCCGGACCGGAAGCAAACAATAAGCCGCCATATTGAAATGTCAAACTTTTGTAAAATTCAAAATGGGGCCTCAGGGGATAATGCGATTTTCGTTATTTTTTCATATCTAATGACTAGAGTCGATTGCGCAACTTTATTTGGGAGCGGATTTTTGAATTTTGATTTTGATGTTCTTTTATTTACATTTTAATATTTTTGGTAATGTCCAAAATTTTGAAGGCCCATATTTCGTGACCTTGACATTTGGTGACCTTGTGACCTGTACACGATTTATTGCCTTTGGTGATATCTATCCACTGATATATTCATTTGTGTTGTCCGATGATTACTTCCGGTTTTATAGCCGATTGAAATTTGTGATTTTTATTTTAAAAGAGCTCTGTCACGTGAACTTATTCATAAATAATTAAAAATCCTATTGAATCTTATTCCACTTTATATGGTCTTTGTAATGATATATAAAACCACATATTTTCACCGAAATTGCGCTTTTTAATATTTGGAAATTTTATATTTTCTTCTCTTCTTACTGTGCGTAATTTGCTTTAAATCGAAATGGGTACTGTGGAGATGTCCCGATTCGTGTAATTTTGATGTCTATAGAATGTAATATCGATTCCTGAATTATATTTGGAAACCGATTTTTGTATTTTGATTTTGATTTTGATATTTTTACTGATAGTAATATATAAAAACTTCGAATGGTCGTTTATTGTAACCTTGACCTTTGGTGACCTTGTGAGCTGAACAAATGTGATAGCTCTCGATAAGATCTATCCATTGATATATTATATTTTGTTGTACGATGTATACTTTTTGTTTAATCACCATTTGAAAATTGCGAATTTCATCGTTCAAAGCGGTTTACTAAACTATGCGTTTGGGCGATCTACATGACACGAGTTTCAGCGAACCGATTATGCTTTGAAATAAAACGACTTATTCGCTGTACAATAACGTTACTGTTCTACGGATACCTTGTGGGGCAGTTTTAAAGCGTATATCAAAACGGCTACGCACTGCGTCAGAACCTCGCGAAGCCTGGGGATCTAGTTTTTTTTTTTTTCGAATCCTTCCCATCGCGCCCAGCCAAAACTACAAATGCCACATAAAAACTGTTAACATTTCTCCCACAAAACCCGCGAAACTAAACTACATGAATGTATTTTGACGCCATTTTGTCCAACCGGAAATGACGTACGGACCTATGTCTAACTTTAGGTTTTTTCTCATTTACGACGCTAGTTTTTAATCAATTTTGATAGCGTTTTTTTTTATTTATTACTATCTATCTTTCTTTACAAGATAGCTTTTTCAAACTTTTAGAAGTTTGAACTTTGTCGCTGACTTTTTTAATTTTAATTTTTGCGGTTTTCTCAACTTCTACAATTTTATTTCGATCGATCTGAAAATTTACAGATATATAAACATTTTGATTGCGAACTATAATTAATTTTCAAAATTTCGATATCACTTCCGGTTTTGAAGTTATTTGCTTTTAAGGTTGAAATTTTCCAGTAATTGTCAAAAATCTAAAATGTCATATTTCGCGACCTTGACCTTCGGTGACCTTTTGACCTGAACAAAAGTTATTGCCCTTGATTATATCTACCCAATGGTATCTTCACTTTTGTTGTCCGATGTTTACTTCCGGTTTTGCAGCCAATTAAAAATCACGAATTTTAACTTTAAAGAGCTCTATCACGTGACCTAATTTACATAGGACAGAATTACTTACATATTCCTTTTACGCTTAATCTCATCTTTCTATTAATATATCACACTTGGTACTTTAATCAAAATTGAGCGTTTAAAAATTTCAAAATTTTGTAATTTCTTCTATACTAACTGTGCGTGTTTTTCTTTAAATCGAAATAGAGTCTCAGGGGATAATTCGATTTGTGTTATTTTGATGTATATAGCATCTATAACCGATCGCCCAAATATATATGGAAACCGATTTTTGAATTTTGATTTTGATTTTGATTTTTTTTACGATTAAAATTTTTAAAAACTTTGAAGGGTCGTATATTGTGACGTTGGCATTGGGCGATCTTTTGACCTGTACAAATGTGATAGGTCTCGAGAAGATCTATCCAATGATATATTAAACTTTATTGTAAGATTTATACTTAAGGTTTTATCGGCATTCAAAAATTGCAAATTTTTCATATAAAACGGTCTGTTTTAGAAACGTTACATTTTGGCGATCCACAAGATATGAGTTTCAGCGATCCAAATTTATTTTTTCGTTTAATCGTTCTACATCCAGTTAAAATGATTTTAAGCTATTATATATCTTAAATAAAAGGGATTATTGTGTATTTTACATTATATCTCTAAAGCAACAATAATGTACAGTTGAGTGGAATAGTGGTCTAAGGGACGCAACTCTATAAAATACACTCTTAAAGATGTAAAGCCGCGCTGTTAATTTGATGTCTCTATGTTATACATTGGCAACTTGTCACAAATTGCAGGATCTAATGTTCCTACTACCTAAATTAATATAGATGTTTAGTAATAAATAAACAGATTAAAAATAATTAACGATCTGGAAAGTTAATGAAATCCGAAATCAATTTATAATCTCAAATAAGGTGTTATGACCCTTAGATCACGAATTGTTTTTTTTTTCGACGTTTTGTAAAACACCTCTCTCAACGTCTAATAGAAACGATGCAAATACATTATTGCATTTTTTGAATTCTGCATTCCCGTTATGCAACGCACTGCTTCAGTGCCGTTAGTCGTACGGCTCTAGTTGTGGGACTTTGCGGTGTTTTCGGTTTGTCAATTCTTTTTTTTTTTTTTGCAGTGCGTTCTTCGAACGCACTGCTTTGTTTTCGAAATGTCTTTTTTTTTTTTTTTTTTTCGAATTTTACCCTCGATTATTTTCTAAGAAGGCAACTTGCTGCAAACTACCTGTTGCTGTCTGCCATTCAAACTGCGAGACTACTATTTGTTAAATGTAAAATGACGTCATTCAGAGTGACCGGAAACGAGCTGTGGGCAATGTCTTCGTTTTGGTTTTTGCCATTTATTACCTCTATTTTTCAACTGATTTTGACAGAACTTCTTTTTTTAGCTTCTTTTAATTGCTAGCTACATAACTGCATTTTTAAACTGCTAATTTCATTATTTTTGTAGCTGACTTTTTTAATTTTATTTTTTGCGTTTTTATCAACTTCTACAATTTTATTCCCATCCACTTGAAAACTTATAGGTAGATAGAAACTTTTAATGCGATCAAAAATCATTATTCAAATTTTCTAAATGACTTCCGGTTTTGACGTTATTCGCTTTTGAACTTTAACAATTCAACTTCCTGAATTTTGAAGATATTTAAAAAATTCTTTTTGCAATATGCTAGAAATAGTCATGCAAAAAAACGAAGATGAAAAAATCTGGACCGGAAGCAAACAATAAACCGCCATATTGAAATGTCAAACTTTTGTAAAATTCAAAATGGGGCCTCAGGGGATAAAGGGATTTTCGTTATTTTTTCATATCTAATAACTAGAGTCGATTGCGCAACTTTGTTTAGAAGCCGAAATTTGATTTTTTATTTTTATTTTATTTTATTTCCATTTTAATTTTCTTGGTAATGGCCAAAATTTTAAAGCTCCATATTTCGTGACCTTGACCTTTGGTGATTATGTGACCTGAACACGATTTATTGCCCTTGTTGATATCTATCCACTTATATAATCATTTGTATTGTGCGATGGTTACTTCCGGTTTTATAGCCGATCGAAATATGTGATTTTTATTTTTAAAGAGCTCTGTCACGTGAACTAATTTATAAATAACAAAAATTCCTATTGAATCTTATTACGGTTTGTATGCTCTTTGTAATGATATATAAAACTACATATTTCCACCAAAAATGCGCTTTTTAGTATTTGAAAATTTTATATTTTCTTCTCTACTAACTGTGCGTAATTTTCTTTAAAACGAAATTGGGCCTCTGGAGATGCTCCGATTCGTGTAATTATGATATCTATAGAATGTAATTTCGATTGCTGAATTATAATTGGAAACAGATTTTTGAATTTTGATTTTGATTTTGATATTTTATCTGATAGTAATATATAAAACTTCGAATGGTCGTACATTGTTATCTTGACCTTTGGTGCCCTTGTGAGCTGCACAAATGTGATAGCTCTCGATAAGATCTATCCATTGATATATTATACTTTGTTTTACGATGTATGCTTTCCCTTTTATCAGCATTTGAAAATTGCGAATTTCATCGTTAAAACCTGTTTATTGAATTTTGCGTTTGGGCGATCTAGATGACACAAGTTTCAGCGAACCGATTATGCTTTGAAATAAAACGACTCATACTCTGTAAAATAACGTTACTGTTCTACAGATACTTTCAGGGACAGTTTTAAAGCGTATATGAAAAGTGCTACGCACTGCATCAGAACCTCGCGAAGCCTGGGGATCTAGTTTTTTTTTTTTTCGAATTTTACCCTCGATTATTTTCTAAGAAGGCAACTTGCTGCAAACTACCTGTTGCTGTCTGCCATTCAAACTGCGAGACTACTATTTGTTAAATGTAAAATGACGTCATTCAGAGTGACCGGAAACGAGCTGTGGGCAATGTCTTCGTTTTGGTTTTTGCCATTTATTACCTCTATTTTTCAACTGATTTTGACAGAACTTCTTTTTTTAGCTTCTTTTAATTGCTAGCTACATAACTGCATTTTTAAACTGCTAATTTCATTATTTTTGTAGCTGACTTTTTTAATTTTATTTTTTGCGTTTTTATCAACTTCTACAATTTTATTCCCATCCACTTGAAAACTTATAGGTAGATAGAAACTTTTAATGCGATCAAAAATCATTATTCAAATTTTCTAAATGACTTCCGGTTTTGACGTTATTCGCTTTTGAACTTTAACAATTCAACTTCCGGAATTTTGAAGATATTTAAAAAATTCTTTTTGCAATATGCTAGAAATAGTCATGCAAAAAAACGAAGATGAAAAAATCTGGACCGGAAGCAAACAATAAACCGCCATATTGAAATGTCAAACTTTTGTAAAATTCAAAATGGGGCCTCAGGGGATAAAGGGATTTTCGTTATTTTTTCATATCTAATAACTAGAGTCGATTGCGCAACTTTGTTTAGAAGCCGAAATTTGATTTTTTATTTTTATTTTATTTTATTTCCATTTTAATTTTCTTGGTAATGGCCAAAATTTTAAAGCTCCATATTTCGTGACCTTGACCTTTGGTGACCATGTGACCTGAACACGATTTATTGCCCTTGTTGATATCTATCCACTTATATAATCATTTGTATTGTGCGATGGTTACTTCCGGTTTTATAGCCGATCGAAATATGTGATTTTTATTTTTAAAGAGCTCTGTCACGCGAACTAATTTATAAATAACAAAAATTCCTATTGAATCTTATTACGGTTTGTATGCTCTTTGTAATGATATATAAAACTACATATTTCCACCAAAAATGCGCTTTTTAGTATTTGAAAATTTTATATTTTCTTCTCTACTAACTGTGCGTAATTTTCTTTAAAACGAAATTGGGCCTCTGGAGATGCTCCGATTCGTGTAATTATGATATCTATAGAATGTAATTTCGATTGCTGAATTATAATTTGAAACAGATTTTTGAATTTTGATTTTGATTTTGATATTTTATCTGATAGTAATATATAAAACTTCGAATGGTCGTACATTGTTATCTTGACCTTTGGTGCCCTTGTGAGCTGCACAAATGTGATAGCTCTCGATAAGATCTATCCATTGATATATTATACTTTGTTTTACGATGTATGCTTTCCCTTTTATCAGCATTTGAAAATTGCGAATTTCATCGTTAAAACCTGTTTATTGAATTTTGCGTTTGGGCGATCTAGATGACACAAGTTTCAGCGAACCGATTATGCTTTGAAATAAAACGACTCATACTCTGTAAAATAACGTTACTGTTCTACAGATACTTTCAGGGACAGTTTTAAAGCGTATATGAAAAGTGCTACGCACTGCATCAGAACCTCGCGAAGCCTGGGGATCTAGTTTTTTTTTTTTTCGAATTTTACCCTCGATTATTTTCTAAGAAGGCAACTTGCTGCAAACTACCTGTTGCTGTCTGCCATTCAAACTGCGAGACTACTATTTGTTAAATGTAAAATGACGTCATTCAGAGTGACCGGAAACGAGCTGTGGGCAATGTCTTCGTTTTGGTTTTTGCCATTTATTACCTCTATTTTTCAACTGATTTTGACAGAACTTCTTTTTTTAGCTTCTTTTAATTGCTAGCTACATAACTGCATTTTTAAACTGCTAATTTCATTATTTTTGTAGCTGACTTTTTTAATTTTATTTTTTGCGTTTTTATCAACTTCTACAATTTTATTCCCATCCACTTGAAAACTTATAGGTAGATAGAAACTTTTAATGCGATCAAAAATCATTATTCAAATTTTCTAAATGACTTCCGGTTTTGACGTTATTCGCTTTTGAACTTTAACAATTCAACTTCCGGAATTTTGAAGATATTTAAAAAATTCTTTTTGCAATATGCTAGAAATAGTCATGCAAAAAAACGAAGATGAAAAAATCTGGACCGGAAGCAAACAATAAACCGCCATATTGAAATGTCAAACTTTTGTAAAATTCAAAATGGGGCCTCAGGGGATAAAGGGATTTTCGTTATTTTTTCATATCTAATAACTAGAGTCGATTGCGCAACTTTGTTTAGAAGCCGAAATTTGATTTTTTATTTTTATTTTATTTTATTTCCATTTTAATTTTCTTGGTAATGGCCAAAATTTTAAAGCTCCATATTTCGTGACCTTGACCTTTGGTGACCATGTGACCTGAACACGATTTATTGCCCTTGTTGATATCTATCCACTTATATAATCATTTGTATTGTGCGATGGTTACTTCCGGTTTTATAGCCGATCGAAATATGTGATTTTTATTTTTAAAGAGCTCTGTCACGTGAACTAATTTATAAATAACAAAAATTCCTATTGAATCTTATTACGGTTTGTATGCTCTTTGTAATGATATATAAAACTACATATTTCCACCAAAAATGCGCTTTTTAGTATTTGAAAATTTTATATTTTCTTCTCTACTAACTGTGCGTAATTTTCTTTAAAACGAAATGGGGCCTCTGGAGATGCTCCGATAGTAGTATTAGAGTATTTAGATTTCCGGCATCCCTCCATTTCGTTATACTCCACTCCGGTCTACCGGAAATCTAAATACTCTATGACTTTTTTAGAATAAATAGACCAAAAAATGTCTTTAATAAATATAAACTCCCCTAAAATCTATTTTGGATCAGGGGACATTCAGAAATCTCTAACTAAACTTCCCGGTTTTCCATGGGCTAAATATAAAGGTGAGAAACATCTTCCAGGTCATAATTACAAGGTTAGATTTACGACTAGATGAAAATCAGTTAATAACTAGAACTGTGAACATAACATGTATGTGTAGTCATGGAGTTGATATCGATCAATACTTTCTTTCTTTGTTCTGAATTGCGTTGTATTCTCAGTCAATTCATTTCAAGTCTGTCTCGGTTGTATACAGTTTATTTCAATATTACTCTCGTTTTAATATTCTTTGGACAAGATTTTAACGTTATTATATTTGATTTGACTATTATCCAAGCCAGGTATGTAATAGCTTTATTTAATATTAACGGTGTAATAATAATAAAAATTTCGTAAGTTTGTCAATTCTCAAATTACTAGTAATGATTCCAGACATAGAACAATCTTTACAATGATTTTAACGTTTTGGAAATTAATGT